>JBBDHG010000140.1:3242500-3697710 GCA_037951165.1 Lophius americanus | reverse complement strand
ACCGTTAACAGTGTTTTTTACCAAGAATGGGAAAGAAGTAAGTTCTTCATTATCATCATGTAACCTGTCAACCACGCCACTATCAAGTTGAATTCATTCATAGGTAGAAACTACTTTTCCCTAAGCATTAATTTATCTGTTCATTTCCTCAGTTTGGCTGTGTGGAAATCCCGGGGTCTCCTGATGCGCTCTATCCTGCTGTGGGTATGCATTCTCTTGGAGAAGAAGTGCTTCTGGACCTGAACGCTGAATGGGGCATGGAGGAAGATGATGGACAGATGATAGTGGATAGTCATGAAGAGGACTGGGTCCGTCTCTATGATGTCAGGGCGACTGGCATGGTAAGACCTTTGTTCTTTGCATATGGAAGAAGAAAATAATTTTCACTACTACATCAATCTAATTCCATACGGAAACTCTGGAAGTAAATATTAGCTCTTATATAAGAAGAAATTAAGTTTTATAATTTGGGCAGTCAAGTGATAATTAATTATTTTTTATTAATTACATGCTTAATTAATCAAAATCAATAGCTTTTTTCAATAGTTTAAATTCTAATGAATTTGGTATACGATGAACCAATGAAAAAACAGGCATAATGGACAATAATACAATTATTAGTACAAAAATATTATAACATACATGAATGTATTAACATACATTTAAAAGCTCGATTTCACTCTTCAAATGAAATTTGGGCAAAAAACCCCAAATATATGACCTAATAACTATGCCGATATTGAACATCAGTGGGACTATCTTTGCAATTACTTCTATTTATTGCATGAACATAAATTACATTATGAAAAGAACATATTCTTGAGCAAAAAAAAACTTAACCTTAGCAAAAGAAAATTAATTCTGTGCAGACAAAAGAAACAACACCGCATGCACACTTGTACAGGTGTTTGCCAGCACATAAAGATTATTAAATAGACAACGAATAACCATCTTTATTAACACATTATCTGGTATGTTTAAGATGCTGTGAATGTATCGTGTTCACTGACATATGAGGTCGCAACCGCAAACATTTTTAAATAATTAATTGTCCTTATCCCTAAGAAGACTCATGGAATTGTAAGTACATGTATAATATAATGTTATGTAACAATAAGCCATTTAAATCTGGTATATCCGGTTACTAGTTGCACAGTAACCACCTTTGCAGAGGTACTTTACCTGCTTACTCTCTGTTGTTGTTTTTCCACCGCTCTTAGTGTTTGTGTTTTGCACAGCTGACATGCAGGAAACCTGAATTGAAAAGGATGGGAGGAAATCTTGGCTGTGTAAGACTGAGACAGGTTTTAATTACCTCTTCAAAGTAGGTAATGTTTTCACTGGCATTGCTTTGTTTGTCTGGCAGGTAGTTATCAGGATTACGCAGAAACCCCCTGATGGAATTTCATGAAACTTTGTTTGTGGGTTGCGCACATGACAGGGAAGAACCCGTTAAATATTGAAGTGTATGTTTCTCAGAGCTGGATGGCAACCAACCATCTCTAGAGAATATACCTGACATAGCCTGTTGTGACATTAAGGGTGGTAATAGTGTTTTTGTGATTACTTTCACTGCCAGAAGACAGAAAGAGAGGTTCTGCAGGGGAAGAAAAAGTAATGTGAAAAGTTAAAATCTAAAATGATTGGTTTTGGTGGTGTTTAAAAAAAATATATAATATCAAAGAATTTTCTTCATTGAAGCTTATCAAAATTTGAGTTGTTCCCGAGAAACGTTGAAGCAATTTAAGTGTTGCATTCCATAATCAAGGCTGCTTAAACAAGCCTGCATGAATTTCTCTGCATCCAATTTACCATTGTGGCGACATGTGACAGACTCAGAATAATGCTATTTTATTCAGGAGAGACAGAATGAAGAAAAGAGGAATGTTTATTACAATAGATGATAGTGATTATTAGTGTATCATATAGTCTTTGGTGCTAAGACTCTTCAGGGAGAGTATCATTTCAGGGATCTGCCATGAGCAGCAATAAGAAGCGATGTGCCTTACTGCTTACTTGGAGTGTGGATGCTGATGACTCTGCTGAGATTGATGAATAATGACATTGAAGGATCTATGAGTATTGTGAATTTAGGGGGTTGGGCATGTGCACCAGCAGCATGAAATAACTAGATCGATGGAGAAAATTATAATTGAAAAGACAGAAGCCAGATGATTATGAACGTGTGTCATCATTGTATTTGGTAGATGTGGCCGGCTGATGAGCACAGTTGATAGCAATTGAAGCCCCAGACCGTGAAGGATATAATTGAGACTCAGGTGAAATTGACAATGCGGAATGAGAAGAGAATGACCGTGGCCTGAGAGTGCACAGGTATTCCTGTCTTCCTGACAGAACCAATTGACAGAGCTTCATGTGCAATAACAATATAAAACATAACATAAACAGAGAAGGATCACAAAGTTATCTAACTCATCAACATCAGCCCAAGTAGCTAAGCAAAGGTTTACCACTATGCAAGCGGGTAAAGATGTAAAAGCAAAAACTCTGACTGTACTAAACAAAACATTAACGCTACAACTTTTCATCTCTAAGACTACGATTATTTCCTGTCTTGTTTCAGAAGTCACAGTCTTGCTGTTCATGCTGGATTCATGGCTTTTTGGGCACATACAGGAATCAGACTAAGCTAAATACACAACAATATTACTGTACTGTACTATATTATTAAGAGTTTACTGACTCTGCATTTGTAAGTATGAAATAAAGGGATTTTATAAAAATGAGCCAGACTCTGAAGTTTATAGAATTATATAATTTTTATTTTTTTACATTAGACCTGTCAAATAGCTAAGATGCTTATTAATTATTATTGACATGATTCCATATACTTTCACAGCTGCTGGAGTATGTTGGTAAAGGAAAGAGCATTGTGGACGTGGGTTTGGCTCAGGCCCGTCGTCCTCTCAACACGCGCTTTCACTACTACGAACTGGAGATCACAGATGCTGGAGAGAAATGTTACATCGCCCTGGGCTTGGCGTGCAGGGTAAAGGCCTCCACGTTTTAGTCACATACACATTATGGTCACATGTCTTTAGCCTTGACATGCTGTGTGATTTATAACACGTTCACGCTGAAGAAAAGAAAAAAAAACACCAACCAATATCTGGCTTTTTTCATGAATGGGAAAGGGATCAAGTCATTCATTCCCAGATTGAATGGCTGCAGAAGTAGTGAGTGTGTTTTGGCTGTTGCTTAGATTAAGATTGATCTAAACATGACACCTATCTGATATAATTTTCTCCCCCTTCTGGTGATGATATGATCCATTTTTAAGTTCTAGAGGGTGTAGCCTAGAATAGTTTTCCACCTATGTCTGTTCAAGCAGCACTAGGACATCAGTCAGTTGGCAGTGAATTTGACAGATTGATTGGAGTAAAAATATAAAAAAGTAAGTATCACTTCGCTACCTACCTCCTTGCTGCTTTCTACTGTTTACTTCTTTTGGCACCTTCTTGACATCCGATTTGACACACCAAGAGAAAACAGACCTGTGTGAGTTTAAAATGCTTTATTATGCACACTCCCTGGAAGTCTGTTGGTAAGACACTGCCATGCACACAAACATGCTTACACACATGCCCAGTCATCATCCCTCTCAGGTTGGTTGCTCTCACTGTTTCCAGCCGGAGTGATGGATGACTGAAAGAGGAAGAGCTTACAACAGAGTAAATATTGTCTCATTCAGCTCCCCGTCTCTTTTTTCCATATACAGCAGGTTATTCCATTTGCATTATAGTCTACCACATTAACTAGAGCCCTGGAATATGCATGTATTGGTTATTGGATGGTAAGGTTATTCAGGAGATAAGGTGAGCCTGTGTACTTCCATCAATTCCTTTTTCTTTTGGGTTGATGACTTCATCTTTCCAGAAGTTTCTCTGACTAAGAAATGAATGATTGATAATGTAGTTTCAATTGAAAAATGACAAGTAAAGATCCATATTTTATAGAGTAATAAGTTGGATCTGTTTAGTATAAATAAAATCAGCATGAGAATTGTTTATGATGCAGACATGTTGTAATTTGCCGCTTTCTGCTGTATTGGGCCGCTCGCACTATTTTCTCTTAAGCTATAGGGTGCTAACAGCTTGAGCGTCATTCAAAAAAATGACACAACAGTTTTATCGGTTCTAGTGGGGCATTATAAATCTATAAAAACGATCATTCCTGACGTTTCGCTTCACCTGCCGTCTTCTCCTGTGAGGCCCATGAGCAATCTGATGGGAAGCCTTACCTCTGACTCCAAAAATCAAAACAAAGGGTGTCTGTCTGTGTCTCAGGTTGACACATGCTGAACCGTTACCAGTTGCTCAATTGTTGCTTATCTTGCATAAAGGATTATTTGTTTATGATGCATTCCTTTTCTCATTAATTGCTTCGGGGAACATCTTTTTTTCGATGCACGTCATTACAGACATCTTTTCTCTTTAATTCAATGGTATTCCTTCTGTTTTGTCTTTTCATGCTTTCTCTTCCAATGCCTAATTTTCATACCTGCTGCTGTTCCCATCACCACATCCATGCACTTCTCGCCAAGGTTGATAATGCTCCTAATGCTACTTAGAGTAGATACAATGAAATGATTTTTGCAGTCTAGCGTATAGACTACAAAGCCCCATACATTGTCACTCGTTAACATTTTTATAGATAGACATCATGATTGCAAGTTTGTGCTAGGGTTCAGAGAGAAAGCAACATTTCTACCACTTTTAACACAAGTGTTATTGCAACTATGGTATATGCCATCATCTGTCTCTTCTATCCCTTCTTTCCTTTTGTTGACACAGAAATGGTCAACAGAGAAAGCGTCCATGTGTTTATGTGGCTTCTTCTGGACACACAAACTCCCGCCCTTAGTCAAAAAATGTGTAGTATACACCAATCAGCCATGACATTATAACCACCAACATTATTGGTCTCTCCTTTGTCGCCAAAACAGCTCCTACCTGACAAACAATGGACTCCAAAAGACTTCCGAAGATGTATTGTTATTTCTAACACAAAGAAATTAGCAGCAGGTTTTTATGTCTTTTATGAATCGGACTTGTTTCTCCAGCACACCACACAGATGCTTTATCATAGAGAGATATGGGGAATTTGAAGGCCAAGTCGGCATCCTGAATTGCTTGTTGCGTTTCTCAAACCATTCCTGAAACATCATGCAGTATAGCATGGTGCTGTATTGTGTCGAAAGAGGCCACTGATATCAAGAAAACAGTTGTCTTGAAGGGGTGTACTTGGTTTGCAAAAATGTTTTGGCTAGTGGTTTGTTTCAAAATGACATTCAAATAGATGACAGGATCCAAGGTTTGCCACCAGAAAATTGCCCAAAGCGTTGCAATTCCTCCCATAGAATGTGTTCTTCGTATAGTGCAACCCGGTTCTATCTTTTCAAGTAGGTGATGTACATACAGCCAATAAGTTTTGCAGTTCTGAAGAAGCTCTTACACAAGCATCTACTCATAACAATTATGCCCTTGTCAAAGTAGCTAAGATCCTTACGCTTGCCCGTTTTTCCCGATTCCAGAACATTTATTTCAATGACAAAATGTTCCATTGCTTCCAAATTTATCTTACCCACTGATATATACCATTTTAATGATTCAATGTTACTCACTTATCCTGTATGTGGCTAGGGCTGATCAGTGTAGATTAATTAATTGGTGATGCTGAATAGAGTTTGAATGGTTGTTTGTCTCTATATGTTGTCCAGGCTGTTCGCCACCTCTCACCAGGGTCCGTAGGGATAGGCTCCAACCCCCTCTCAATCCTGCAAGATCAATCCCAGAAAATGGATGGATTGAGGAATTGACTTTCTTTTCTTTTTTTTGCAGGACTATCCCAAAAACAGACATCCAGGCTGGAGCAGAGGTTCCATAGCCTATCATGCCGGTATGAAACTGAAAGCCTTACGACAGTAACCTTCTGTCCTAATGGGCAGTATCAGCATTTTATATTTTTACATTTCATTGGGTCTCAAACAATAAGATTTGTAATGGCCCATAATTGTCACTCATATTTCTGGCAGCACACATTTGTCAACGTTTTAGTATTATTGATATCAGTGTACCTGTTTATTAGAAGGATAAAACCCTTGAGATGAAGAATCTTGTTTTCAGCAGGGTCTTCAAGCAAAAATATACAGAAAAGCAGTGAAAAGAAGAGATTCGTGCATAAAACAGTAATGTGTTCTATAACAACACCTCAAGACAAATCTACAGGGTAAATTCTAACCTTTGTTGAGAAAATAAAGATTTTTTCCTGAGGTGTTCTGATAGACCACGTTTGTATAATTTAAAACTGGAGGTATCAGTTGTAAAATTCTCAGGCTGGAATTTATTTTCTTAAAACTAAATCAATATGGGGCTAAAGACCATTTAGAATCAAGGCAGGGACCCAACTATTTGAATTCATGCCATCCTCATGTCCCATATAAAAAGATAAATTGACCAATCTTTGGGAAGCTGCATCTAATCAGATCTTGAGCCAAACATTATGCTATAGTAGATTTTGGACTGCATTAAATTATTCTGTAATGAATTTGTGAGATGTCAGGCTTTGAATACATGATGGTGTCGCTTATAAAAGATTACTTATGACAATTGGTTTAGATTTTTGACGATTGTTCATAAAAATGATAAATCACAATAATAATAATGAATTATTCATAAGATACCTTTCTTAAAGCTCCATCAGCTTGATAGCAGTATTTTTGTTCCAACTTAATATCTGATGCATGTTGGTCCCTGTGTCTGCATGGGTTTTCCTTTGGTTGCACTTGTTTCCTCCCTCGGTCCAAATTGTGTAGGTCAGGTAAAATGGAAACTCTGTGTGAGTGTTTGTCTGTATGGTGTGTTGACTGAGCAGGATCATTTGTTAAGAAAGTTAATGGATGAATGTTCTCAACCAAACAATAATATTTATATGAATGTTAGCACTTACAGATGTTTTCTTGTGTTTAGACGGTTGATTCAGTCACGCTCTCACGATATGACCTGAGACGCTAATGAGTTGTTCTTTGTAGATGATGGAAAGTTGTTCCATGGAAGTGGAGTTGGGGACCCGTTTGGACCACGCTGCTTTGAAGGGGACATTATGGGCTGTGGAATCATGTTTCCCCGTGACTACAGCATGGATTGTGGAGGTGAACATCTGTCAAGTCCAATGATCAGCCATTACATCATAACCACTGACATATAACATCAGAATAACATTGATTGTTTACTTCCACTGGCACTTGTCAGTGGGTGGACATAGGGAATGTTTTCTGTTTGTATTTGATGTGTTGGAAGCATAAGAAATGGATTAGCTTAATATCTGAGTCACTCCAGACTTGTTTTGGGAGCAAAATGGGGACCGGCACAATATTAGGCAGGTTGTCTAATTGTTGAGGCTGATCGGAAGTCCTCAAAGCATTGTTTTTCATCATGCCCAGTCCCTTATAGATTTTGTTTCACTGCATGTGGATGACATTAGATGACTCAGATGACTGGGACCTCGAGGCGTTTGAAAAGCCCGTTGAGGTTCAAAATGACCTATATGCAAGCAACGAAGATGAGGAACATGATGGAGAAGATTTGGTTGGGACGAAGGTCATGGTGAGATGTTATGAAGATCTAGCATCATAAAACCAGAAGAGTCTTCAAGCTCTTTCTGTAAATTGATATTATGATTTTTAAAGCTTTACCTTGTGTCTGAACAGGTATTCTTCACCAGAAATGGAAAGGTTGTGGGACGGAGGGAAGTTGCCTTACCTGTAGGAGGCTTATTCCCCACAATTGGCATGATGAGTACTGGTGAGAAGGTGAGAGTGGACCTGCACCCACTCAGTGGCTGAGCAAAGGGGCGGAAACTCAAACTGAGCAGTAAAATCAGAGTGACAATGAAGGATGGACATCTCTGGACTGGCACATTCTGGTGGCTGAACAAGAAATAACAACTCCACTCCATCAATAAGCTGTAGTGTGCTACTTGAAGTCACTAGAATGTAGTGGGGACCACAATAATAAGAAATGGTCAAAATAATGTTTATTATTATTTTCATATGTGCCACAAATAACAGCTTTATGAAAAATACGGTTTTACTGAATATTGTTACACCAGATGTTATTGTTGGTGAAACTCTATTAAAGTAAATTGAATAACATAAAATACCAAAAAACAAAAGGGTCTCACCAGAAGAATGAATGTAAAAATCAAACCAGTGAACCCTCCTATCAGCAATCATGTATGTCAGCAGACATGAAGGGACACTTGCAGCCATACTTTGCTCCTTATACGAGCTCTACTGTACTTCTCTAATTCACAGTGTGTTACTGACACTCAGTGGTGACTTATAGACTGACAAATAATAAAATAAAACACGGTGAACTCTTAAAACAAAACCCAAATCCTCATTATAACCTACCATTTTTGCAACTGTTAAAAATGCAACAATTCCAAATCCTGTTTTTTTTTATCACCAGAAGTAGTCTTTAAAAAAGAAAATATTATGATGTATTGTCATTAAATTAAGCCATGATCCCTCCAAAATCTTTTGGATGTATGTTTACCGAAGTCAACGGAGAAAGACAGTTAAAGAAAAAACAGTATAGGTCATTTGATATTGTTTTCGAATGTATTATTTTTTCAATAGGTGATCAATATTAAGTCACACAAACAAAAACATTGTTATCCCAGAATTGGGGACAAAACTCATAGTGATCTTTTGACAAAGAGAATTTACTCAGTAATGATCATGAAGGATGAAATGTTTGTCAAGAAGGGGAAGCACTGAAGTGAAAAGGTTTTGAGTACTAAATTGTAGTCAGATAAGAATTAGTAGGGACTAAACAAAATATACAAGTTTATATTTTTTGCTAGTTGAATATTATTTTGCCAAGTATCTGAGTGTTGAATTGAAGCCATACTATAACAAACGCTGCTGCTCTGAGGGGATACAATCAAATTTAATTATATTGTCTTTTTCATTGGTATATTTTATGATTTTTGCTTTGTTTTAAATTCAACCATTGATTACCAGGAACTCACAATGGGTTTTTCTTCTTCGGTTTGTGAAAATTTTGAATTGGCTTTCCTTTAGATAAGTTATATATATATTTATATATTTTTTTTTTGAAAACTGTTTTTAAAAAAACTGTTTTTTGTTTGTCAAATTAAAGTAACATATTTTTTGTGACACCATATTTTAAAAACAACACTCGGCTTTTAGCAGATAAGTAGATGTCAATGTGCCGATTCTGGTAAATGTACAATCCACTTGAAACAGGGTCTTCTTCTCAGCAAGAAGTTTGGGGATTTGGGCGTGGGCTATGGCTCTGGGGGTAGAACCATTGTCAGTTCATCAGAAGGTTGGTGGTTCGAGGCCCAGTCACTTTAGGTTCCCTGTCAGTGTCCTTGAGAAAAATATTAAACAACAGTTTATTCCCAAGGGCTATTTCTATAGGTGTGTGAGTAATTGCTGCTGGTGGGCCGGTGGCAACTTTCAAAGTATCCTCTCCCACCGCTGTGTGAGTGTGTTTCACGGCTGGCTCATGTAAGCGCTGAGCGGTCACACAGACCACTGTAGAAAGGCACAATAATACCAAAGTCCGTTGGGAGTTGTTCATAAAGATGTATAGGCTATTTATTGCTTCTAAAAGTTTTTATTTTCGGACATTTATTGTTAGAAGAACCCTATGGATTTTTTTTTAATAACCAGACAGCTAGTATGCAAAGCGCCTTCGTGAAACGATCCAGTGAGGGTGGAGTCCTGAGGAAATAATCGACCTGCCTGCAGGATCCAATGTCACCTTGATAACAGTTGATTCTGCCTCAAGTTTGAAACTTCAACACCTCGACTCAAAGGTGTCTAAAGACTCAGCAGTAACAGATTGAAAGAAAAAACCTGACTTTATTCTACATCTTGCTGGGAAATTCATTTGAATAAGGATTGTTTGCAACCATGAAATGCCTCCGTGGTCAGAAACATGTTGTAAAGAGAATGTTCATGTGATTCTCAACTGCTGCTAAATGGGTTGTGATGAACAATCTGCTCATCATAGAATCCGCCTGTACTTTGGACGTGGATGTACTCATGTTTGGTTCTTCACTGTTCAGAATCTTTTGTTTCACCAGAGCAAATAATGGTCTTCTGCTACTGGTGGCCAAACACCAGATCTGATTGTTGTATGTGTGTCGCTGATCATGAAGTTTACAGGCCTACTGTCCACGACTGGTGGGTTGCTGTTTGGGGTCTCCCCGGCAAGGATTCTGGAGACATATTTGCTTAGTTTCATTCCCAGGTCATCAAATAACTACCAAACCCCCCCCCCCCCCCCCCCCCCCCCCCCCTCATGACCAGATAATGAGACTAAAAAATAAACAATCTCTCTCCAAAATCATTAATATCAAATATGGCAGTGTCTCTGAATGTACGCATACAAACACTACACACTTCCATTCAAATGTTATCGAGATGGATTATTTTTGTATTGGTCTTTAAATTGTTATTTTTTAATCGATAAAGCAACACAGTATACCTTAACACAATCACCGAATATTGCAGTGTATCTCAATCTAGCCTTGGTGCGAATCCTGTCATGTATGTTTTTGTTTCGTCTCGAAGTAACTCATGTTGTCTTCTGCCTATTTTCACTTGAAACAATCACAAAAACAGGCCGAAAAATAAAAACAATTTACATCCACTGCACCAATGACCATGATTTCATTATTTCAAGTTTAATATGAATAACATTCAGTCTTGAAGCTCAGTGTGGTATCTGAAGTTCATTCACTTACAAAATCAATAAATAAAACAAAAATCAGCATTAGAATTGTGCAAAGACTGGATTTTTAATATTTTGTTATTACAGTCATGACAAAAAGGCCATTTGTCATTATACAAAGTAATCTCCGGTGCAAAGATATATTCAACACACATATTCAATTCAAATTAATCATATTGAACAAAAATACAGAAAACCCAAGGAGATTATATGCTGTCAGATTTTAACAATATCAATCAGTAGAAACCTCAATGAATATTTTATTATGATATAGTCGCTAAAACAGTTTTGTCTAGAAGCTGGATGCAACATTTGATATGGCCAGTGGAGAAATTCAGTCTGATCAAATGATTGTTGGTGCACACTCCAGCATTAAGTTAAAGAACCAGTTTAAAAACGGTTACTCTCCAGCTCTGGGTATCATTGTTACCATACCAGTGCACCAACAGTAGGATAGTTTTCACTGATTAAACTAACAGCAAGGGAATTTTAACCTACTTTATACCTCTGACACAATTCAGTTTCATGCAAAACAAAGGCAACTGGAGGGAAGGCAAGTACAAAGTTAGTTTGAAGGTTTGATAAAACCAAGTCCACAATATTCTCATTTGGCTTCTGTTTTGTTTTTGGCCTTGAATTGATTATTTAATTTGAGGTAAAATTTGAAAATATGAACAGCAGATTGCCCAAACATTAATTTTTCTACCAACATTTAAGATACCCTGCTGTTGTAGTTCTTGGTTCAGGGAAATGTGGTATTTCCTGCACGGTGGGAAAGTCATAAATGTACATGCTGACTGCTTTGCTTGTTGAGAGATACAAGAGATACATGAAGTTTAATGATCCACCTCCTGCAAATACTGACAGTGTGTATAATTAGCGATGAAGGTGAGGTCCAGAAAGATGAAGAATCAAATTTGACAAAAGCCCACTTTCCAGTTTAATCAGGAGTCACACAAAAGATATTAAAATGTTTTTTTAAGTAAAATGTTAAAATGCAAAAAATCAACATCAAACATTTGTTCTCTAACAATTAAAGGCAATTATTAGACATTATTGTCGATAACTCTATAAAATATCTGGTAATGCAGTATTTTTGATCTACCTACAAACATCTAACGTAAATGACTGATACTGTATATAGAGGCTGGACGTGACAATGAGGCGGAGATGTTCCTATGAGTCCTCCTCCTCTTCCTCCTCCTCCTCCTCCTCCTCCTCCTCATAGTAGCGGTTCCTCTTGATCATATCTTCTGCACTCAGCTCCTCTGCATCACTTCCTTCTTTATCCTCCTCCCAGAAGCCTACATCCTGTGAGGCGCGCTTCTGCTTAGGCGGTAGAAGTGGAGAGGGTGAAGGTGAGATATCTGGGGAGCTGCTTCTGAGAGAGTTCTCTTCTTCGTTGATCTTGTTTGCTGCTGCCTTTTCTCCCTCTGCTTGTTTCTTTCCTTCTTCTTGTATCTTGGACAGGCTCTCTACTTCCTCTGAGACTGTCTCACTTGGTGTTTTAAGCATCCTCTGCCATTTCTTTTCCTTCTCTTTCATATGCTCAAGCGCTGCCTCATTTTCATTGAGCAGGTCTTCAGGTGAGTTTTTTTCATCCAGTGATGCTGTCCATTGCTGGTGGGACATGAGAGGGCGATGTGGCTCCCTGGGTGGAAGACTGGTTTCTTTGCTGCCTCTAGCTGTGATTGTAAACGGCCGACTGCGCTCCTTTAGAGAAGAGCTCCTTCTCAGGCTTACCAGTTCAGCCCGATCTGAATTTTGGAAGGCTGACTGCACATTATCCTCAGGAGGCCACTTCGCTCTCCAAGCTCGGCCTAAAGGGACGTTCTTCGTGACCGGACTGAGCGCTACGGTCCCAGACTGATCCTCAACAACCGGAGGAGGCCAGGCGACTCTGAGTCGTCGTGCCTCAGCCATCCTGTCTGTAGACTGGAGTTTTTCACCAGAACTGCCATGTATCTGTGCACGTGTTTCCAGCAAGGCAGTCAGGTCTGTGACTTTGACCTGAGGGGATTTTTCCTCGGTTGGAGTTGGCTGTTTGTCTGAAACACTCTCAGTTGGATCAGTCAATGCTGCTGGTCCACTTTGTTCTTTTGGCTTCACTGTTTCTTCAATTTCCTCTCTATCAGCTCGGGGCTCCCAAAGCTCCTTGTGTGGCCGATGGCCAAAGCCCTCATCATAGTTGCCTTTGGCTTTGAACAGCTGGTTGAAATGGGGCTTGCAGTAGACATTACCATGCAGAGAGGCATAATTCCCAAGACTATAAACAGAGAGTGGCAAAAATTACATTTGCTGTCTGTCTGTCCGTCTGTGATTAAGGAATAGTCAGCCATTGAGGATATTTAATGTATATTTACTGCTTACATTCAAAATGTGATGGAAATTTAAGAAATATTTAACAGTGTAAAACAAACCTGAGCGTGTTGCCGCAGTGAACACAGCGGAAGCAATGTTTGTGGTAGACATGTTGAAGAGCCACCAGTCTCTCAAGCGGATAAACAGTCTTAAGACAGGCGATGCACTTCTCTCTCACTGGAAGGCAAACCTTCTAAAAAACACAGTGAAGATCTCATCTATCCAAAATAAAAAGAGGGTTGAAATTTGATATATTTTTCCTTCATGTCTCCTGGTTTTAGAATCTAGTGACTTACCCTAGATGCAATGGGCTGCCCACTGTTCTCCCCTGACACAAACAAAACACATAAAAGGTTACCCTGACAGAAGCTGAAAGAGGCAATCAAACCAAAGTGTTACTCATTCTGGGTCATTGCCTATTATCACAGTTAGTACTGTATCAATAAATCTGAGACTCACCATTGCACTCGGGTGCAGGAATACATTTCGGAATGAGTGATGCAGGTGTTTTTGGAGCGGACACCTCTGGGGTCAGACCCTGGAGGAAACCAAATTCAAAGAAATAAGGATAACAATAATAAAATGCAGATAAACTGATTAATGTAACAAACTACTGTAGGAAGGTATGAATATATATACAAACATGTAAACCAAAAGCAATCAATACACAGTAGAATTACTTACTGGAACGGGCCAGAGGTCCTAAATCAGAGATATTTAATGTTGACACCATTCGTTCTATATTTTAACTTTACTTTTGGCTTATTAAGAGGTCAGTCATCTGATAAGCATGTGCTGGAAAACTGCATGGACATATTTAATGGTCAATCTATCAAACACGATTCTGGATCTTCAAGTTTAATTTCAACAAAAATAATTTTTATATTGAAATACTTTAAATATTTATGAAATGCATGTTTGCTAACCGTTAATTCTCAACACATTTTTAAAGACAACATTCAAAGTTATTAGGAATGAAAAAATATTATAAAATAAGAATTTGAATATAAATATATATATTTTATAGTGTATCTGATTGTTCGTCTAACCCATTCCACTACACATCATCAGATCCAAACTTCCAGCTCTGCCCAATATTGTAGAATTTAGATTTTTTATTTAAAGACATGGAATTCTATTCAGATTCAGGTTCATAAAAGCAGCTTATGTTATGCATACAAAAGTTAGCCTCATCTGAAAAGTATTTTCTCTTTTGACTAACATCAGAACAGAATATCATTGTGGTTAATGTTATTGTCAGTAAGTGCTCAGCAGTCCCAGCTGTCCTCAAATAATATTCCATAAGCCTCATTCATGTAGTTTCCATAAAGACAAATGAGTTGAATGAATGGTAACTGTATGAGCAAATGGTGGACTTTAATGTCAGTTATGTCGGTACTTAAACTGTAATTACTGCTACATTCATGGTATGTCAGTGCTTTAGGGAAGTGTTCATCACGATGTGTCACCAATGCATTGTACAAAAAAGCTCCTCCTGGGATCTGTCTATAAATACCTTAGGCATGGTGCCGTCGCTCCTCTCAAACTTCATTTTTAGGTTGTTCAGTGGCACTCGTGGTTTTTCAAAAGAGGCACATGGGCTGGATGGATCTTGTTCTTCAGGCTTTTCCCTCTGTGTGGGCTCACATCTGTCCATCCCTCCCTGTTCTTCTCTTTGGGATGCCTTTTTGGCTGCTGTAGGTTTCTGGTAACTACTGGACATATGGCCTCCCTGAGCAGTCAGTGGGCTTTGACTCTTCAGTGGAGAACTGTGCTCATCAATTGAAGCAGTACGAGACAGAGTAGGCCTGGACCGAGAAGAAGGCTTGGACTGATCAACATTCCCTGCCTGCTCCCAGCGATTTTTCAGAGCGCTCAGATTAGTTGATCGCAGAGAGAGCGACACACTCTGACTAGTCTATGAGGAAGAAAAAAAAGAAATGACAATTTAAGCAATGGGAAGTATGTTTCTCTCATAATGGGCTCATTCTGTGGACTGGCTGGATTTCCACTGGCAATAAAGCATATACGGTAGTAAAAATTAAAACTAATTCAGCATGATGTGATAAAAGAAAATCTGAAAATCCGATCTTGGGTTCACTGACAGAAGACATGCACAGCTGTTCAAAATTTGTCCAAGAAATCTATATCTTGCTGCGGCTGCTGAAGGCAACAATTGGGTCAAGATGGTGATGGCAGGGCTGGAGACTTCTGCTGCATACCTTTACCCAAACAGGAGGCAAATCTACTGCTGGGTGACCTCCAGAAACTTCCCCAATTATAAAAGAGGAATGTCAATTTGAAGAAGAGCCATGTGGACGGGTGAATAAAACGGCTCAATGAGTTAACTCAGCAAGTAGTAAATCTTAAAAACTCTTTCTTTTACTTTTACCAAAGATCTAAAGTGAGGTCAGGTCAGTCGGACGCTGATGAAGATGATCAAGTTGATAAACATGAACATGATCACATTACTCCGTACTAAACCTGGAAGAACTTTTTTTTGTATTAGTACCAAATGAATCTGGTGCATTTACAAAAAAGTTTAAAACAGTACATGCTCACATACAGACAGACAAGCGAAACAGATGGCAAATAGAGTAATAATAAAATAGAAGAAATACTGACAAAAAAACAAAAAAGAAGAATTCCTCAAAGAAAGACTTACATACAATTACTCTTTTGATAAGGCAAGTCCAGAGTGAATGGCGCAACCTGGACTAAGACAAGATTGTTCCTCTTTTACAAGAAACAAAAATGTTGTAAGCACAACCAGCAAGAAAGGGGATGAGAGTCCTTTTGTTAGTCCTTCAATGTGTTCACGGAGTGGCATTTATCTCCCACATGTCAGCAGCAAGACAGTATCTACTCAGAGCAATTGGTTCAACCCCTTCAACACCAGCAGAGTGAATGAGAGAGACTGTGAATAACCAGGAAACACAGCAGGAAGTTGTACATTCAGGGAAAATTTAACTCTTTGTTCACTGTCAAAGTTTTGTGGTTTCTCCACTAAACATTGTATAAGACAGTGGGACAAAGAAATGTGTCCATGTAGCATGTATCTCAACAGACTGTTCAAAGGTTTTAGATTAGGCAAAAAGAAAAAAAGGCAAAAAACTATGAAAGACAAGAAAGAAAGAAGGAAGAAGTGCTGGAACCATTTAAAGCAAAAACTACTGTAATTCAGCGACGCTCTTCATGTTCTACAAATCTGTCCACTCAATTCTTCAAAGTTTACTCAGCTAACTGAGCAAACACATTTCTATAGCACTTTCGTATTTTTGGTTTTATTGTGCACCATCATTATCACCATCAAAATCACAGGCCTACATTCCTTTTTTCTTTTATATCTTTCACCCTCTTCAAACAAACTTGCCACAAACAAATCAGGACACAAGTAATAGACGGGACTACTTCAACCTAACTTCTGCATCACTTTAACTGTGACTGTGACAAATGTGTGATGAATCACTCTAAAATATTAACTGATGCAAAAAACAAACACCTTAACTAGTGGGCTAGACAGAAAGGAGCCTTCAGAGCATCTTTTAAATGATGTTGTATGTGAGGAAGTAATACAGGATAGTTGCTTTTAGATACAAATGATTTAAATCCTATTTCTATGGGAGTAAAAAGTAAAGCCTGCTTGTCAATCTCGTCACCAGCTGGATAGCTAGAGAAAAACTATCTAGCTATACAATCTAGCAAGATTTTAAAGCAGCTGGTACACACACAAATTGCCTCTATCCATACAGTGCATTAACGGCAAAGTTACCTTGTACTTCTTCATATTTAGTCCGGATCAGCTACTTCTTTTATATCAGTCCTGGTTTTTTATGAGTCTATCACACCGACAAAGCAGCTAGACAGGGAGCATTAGCAGGGGATTATACTGTAGCAGGATTAAGCGTTTGATAGCTGGTCCATCTCAACAAGTGGCCAATTAGGGGTCAGATAAGTCGGGACAGTAGGCCCAGACAGGGTGTTGGCATGGTGAGCACGAGCATCTGTGTTTGTTTGTATGTCTATATGTGTTTATATGTGCGTGTATACACTCCTCATTTTAACATGCAACAATTGGTTTAGCAACAGCAGCAGCTACTGACTAAGTGCAGCAAGTTATGCTGTGTGCTCACACTTGACTGAATCATGAATAAGAGACGCTTGTTAAAATGATGTAAGCGAGATGTAACATGGATTAACAACTACCAGAATGATCACTGGAGAACTAACACAAGTATTAAAAAAAATCAAAGTTACTCTAGTATCCAATAGAAGGCTTTCCGGAAACAATTCTTACCTTTCCCTGCTCTGCACTCGATCCCTCAGCAGCTCTTTGGTACCTGAGAGACAGAGACAACACTGACCTCTGCTGACTCAAAAATAAATCAGAAGACTACGCTAACGATTGTGTTATTTTTACAATTTTTTTATAGGGGTATATAGATTAATGTCGAAAATTACACTAAATCTAAATAAAGATTATAGATGTTGTTTATTCAACATATCATACTTTTGCTTTATGACAAATATGGATGGATCAGGTAATGTCCACAAGAACAAGAAGTAATCGTGGAAAAAAACAGAAGCATTATCTAAAAATATTTAGTAATCATACGACATATACCGTACATAATTCAAATTTTACAGTAAACATTATTCAAATTTAGGAGTCTTACTTGGAGAAGCGTTCTGCTATTGCATTATTTCTCCCCCGGCCACTAAGTGAAAGCTCCTTTGCAGTGACACGGACAGAATGTGTCGCCCAGGTTTGTCGGCTGAATCGACCACTTTCCATCTTGGACATCTATGAGAACACCTGAAAGACAAACTCCTGAAACGTTAGTCCAAACATCATAATCTTTCTGAGATGACTCACTGTCACAAAATGCTTTTTTCTTTTTAATGTGATCAAATTTTAATTTTGTGTCCATAGATCATAGGCACTAAGACAGGTAGATTTTTATAGTTCTGTTACCTCAACCCTTCTCGCACCAGTCCAAAAACATGATTCATCCCAACCTTACAGCCCCATTCCATGATTCATAATAGCCAGACACACATACATAAATAATTACTTTAGGAATATAGAAATAAAGGGTTAACTAGAATAAAAGAGAAACTAGAAAGAAAAAAAACGTACACGTATCTCCCGGCGTCGCACGGCTATAACCTGCTAAAAAAGACTAAGTGGGAGTAACAAGTTCCATAAGGTAAAAAGCTTTGCTTCTCTCCATCATCAGTGCATACATTTGAAATTGACAAGTTATGTTGTCATGTTATGCATATATAATGTTAACAAAAAATATTTTAAAAAAAGAAAATAGAATTAAATACATGAAAATGTGAAGAAAGCCATTCCTTAAATGAGCGTGCATTAGGTGGTTTCTAGCAACATTCCATCATCCCACTTCCAGCTGTGGGATCAGCAGGCAGGACGCACACTTTCACTTACACTTTTCAAGCAGGAGGCGCAATACTGAGTGAAAGATTGCTTTCCCGTTAATATTAGACATAATGCTGTAAACATTTTTCCAAAATCTATTAATCCCAAGGCAACTGAGACCACGTAAAGAAAGTGAAACAGGATTGTCTGAGCATCTACCTCAAAAGTTTCCTTTCTTTGTAGTCTTTAAGGTTTCAGATACAACCTATTCAAGGGCTGGATTCTAAATTACACCAAAACTCAAAGTGAAAAGTGAAATCACAGACTGATCCAACTCGAGTGACCAGTTCTCCATAGTGTCTCCAGACTCAGTCACGCCTGCCACATGACCTCATTTTGAAGCTGCTCTCATCTGTGAAGAGAACGAAGAACCAATGGAGAACCTGCCAATTCTGCTGTTCTCTGTTGACCACTAATTGAGCTTCAAAATGCTGGGCTGTGAGCACAGGTCCCGGTAGAGGGTGTTGGGCCGGATGCAACCCACAGGCAGTCTATTGCTGACAGTATTGTCACAAACATCACACCATTATCTAATGGAGGTCATTTTGTAGGGATCTGGCAGTGCTCTTCCTGTTCTTCCTCATACTGAGGTGCTGATACCAGTCTGGCTGCTGGGTTGATGTCCTTCTACGGACCCGTCCAGCTCTCCTTGTCTAACTGCCTTTCTCCTGGCATCTCCTCCATGCTCTTGAGACTGTTTGGGAGACACAGCAAACCCTGGAGGAGCTGGACTACCTGTGCAGTGTCATCGTGCTGCATGTACTGCCTCATGTCACAAGTAGTGTAAAACACCAGCAGAACACAAAATTAGAGAAGAGTCAGTCATGAAAGATAAGTAAGAGAGAAATCGGTTGTGGCCACCACCTATAGAACCATTCCCTTTTTGGGGGTTGTCATGCTTTTGCCTCTCCATTCCCCCTGTTGTCACTTTCATTTGCAAAACAGGTGAGAGTGATTCACAATCACTTGTGCTTTCTGAATGGACAAATTGATTACCCTGAAGTTTGACTTGCTTGGTGTCTTACTGCATTGATTAAGTGTTTCCTTAATATTTGGAGCAGTATATTTATCCTTATGGTGTAACAATCTAAATCTGCAGATGTTTTTATATCTCTCTTTTAAGTGGCAGACGTTTATTTCATGTCAAAGATATACATTTACAAAGGACAAAGAATATCAATCCATTTTCACACCACCATGGAATAGAATGGTTCTCCTTTCTATCAGGAGAGAATGGTTATGGAGAATTGAGGACTGACAAAATATTTAATTGCACACTTTTGTTATGTCCTGGAATTTATTCAATGCAATGATGATATATAATCAGTCCAAACTTTTCACCTTGAGGGCTTTTACCGGTTTATCAATTTTCCTAGGTTATATGGATGTCCCAGGTTTTCTTCAGCAGGGCATCATGACCCAGCAGCATCTGGGTTCAGCCATATAAAAAGTGAAAACAGAGCAAAGTAGCATGACTACCATTCAAAATTGGTCAAGCTGGGGGCTCCTGATAATTTATGCCTTTGGAAATAGAGGCTTTGATTCTAGGTTGTTTTTTTTTTATTCCACAGATAAGTGCTGATTATCGAATGCATCCATCTGGTGGAGCCTAAGGTATCTCTGAACTAATGAAGTCAATCTAATGCAATACATCCATCTTGATAACTTAGAGGTAGGAGTGAAAAGAGATAGGTAGTGTGCTATTTCTCCTCAAATTGCTATTCTTCAAAATATGAAATGTTTTCTAACATTGACGAGCAATTGCTGCCTGTTATCATTACTGGAGAGTGGTTAGTGGACAAAACTTTAACCATAGAAATAAAGCCTTAGATGAAACCCTTGTGTTGAGAAACAAATGACATAACTTGTCAAACACCTTCTCTCCAACAAAACTTGGTTTTGTTGGAAAATAAATAAATAAACTGCTCTTCTCCATCATCTTCTCAGCAATAGTTTCAGTTTAGCATGAATAAGTTATGTTTGGGTGAATAAGTATTATCTCCATACATAGGTTTAATTTGACCAAGCAAGTCAAGTATAGCAGCTCTGTTTTAAAGGATAAACAGGGATAACATGTATCTGGAACTGTACAGAGTCCTCAGAGTCTGAGTCCAAGTTTGTGCATGCAGAGGAAATATCTTGTCCATCAGTTAGCCTCTTGTCACGCCCCACTACCCAATACACATACCAAATGGTGCTTACACAAACAGAATGTACTCATGCAGTTATACATGCAAACAAGTTATCATGCTCAGACTTGCATTCATTCTCATGCTGCTTGATTGCTAGATAGAAAAAAAACAGCTTACTGTAAGTACATTGTTATTAACAGAGGACATTCACCAAGGGCCATATTCACAGATAAAATATTCCTCCAGCACACTGCACTGTCTAACACATGCAATCTGTCTTTAAATTAAGTGCTACAGACGGATGAAGACCCACTGATAGATTTTCTGTAACTGGATAGATATTTTGGCATCAAGCCATGAATCCCTCAATCGTAATCACTTCTCTGACTGAATGGTCATTTCCCCTCAGGTGCACCCATTACACCACCACTCAGATAAAATAAAGCGGCCGTTGTGATGTGGGTGAGAACTTTGGACTGAACTCAATTTCATCATTACCCTGGTTTTAAACACTAAAAACACAGTCACTTACAACAGAAATACAGACTAACGAACAAAGATTAATATGTGATTCTATATATTACACATTAACAGTACAGACTTTTACTCAGTTATATGTAATGTTCTTCATGTACTGCCAGGGTAGTGAGTCTTTGTGTTTTAAAGAAGCTATGATTGACAAAAAGTCTGACCCCACACAGACCAAAGGATGGTCCACAGCTCCATTACTATTCCTATAGGATTTAAAGGAAAAATAATTTAAGCTTGTGCTTTGCTTTTTGGTTGGGAATGGGCTGAAGGGGTTCTACATTGTAATTTGGTGGCCAGGCTAAAAGACTCTACCTTTAACTTCTCATTCTACCCTGTTAGTCGCGAAGCCTTAGCCCGGTCTGCGCTGAATAGAAAGGCAGGAACACACCCTGGTTGGATCACCGGTTCATAACAGAGATAACACAGGTAATAGTCATAAATCCACTTCTTTTGCATTTCCTTCTACTTATGAAGGAAGCCAGAGTAGCTTAGGTCAACGGGGACAGAGTATGAATTCCCCACAACAATGTTGTGGGTTAACAGTGAAGTTCCTGTTGTCATTTGTGGACAACGAAAATAGCTGACATTAAAGTCAAATCAATAGGCCGCAAGAAATGTAACTGTTTAAAATAAAGAGTAGGGTACAACCAAGATATAAATATTAACCTTTATATGAAAACAATCATACTAAGAATGTTCGACATTTGCGAGAACAAACTTAATTGCCTCCAAAGTATTATGAGAAGCTTCTGGTACCATTTAACTATGCAGACCACGCTCACAGATTAAGATATGAAGACTTCCAGCCAAATGCGACTAAAACTGTACATTCTACAACATTGCATTTCTGTGTGAAAATGTGGTGGAGTCAGGACAACATTGATTATCTTGTGACAACTGAACCAGTTAGTGGATGGGTAAAATAGGCAGCGAGTGATTATTTTATCAACGAAGTTGATGAGTTGAAATAAATATATCATTTATATTAATTCATGCTTGCCCAAGCAGACACATCTGAGGGGCTTTGACAAAGGCTTTATCGTGATGACTAGATGAATGAGGGAAATTAACATTCAAAACTTTGGTACTTGTTGGATGTTTCCGATCTGCAGGGGTTAGTACTTACTAAGTGATCCTGGAAAGGAAATGCGGTGAACCATTGACATGGTCAAACAGGTATAAGTATATGAGTTTGCATTTACCTATAACTTCTTTTAATTGGAATTTCATAATATTAGTCTGACCACTTATATCTGATGTGGGGAGCCCAGTTTGGAGTAATTATTTATTAGCAGTAAAATAAAGCATAAAAGACATCTTCACTTCCCTGTCCCATAGCAAACTGGTTTTGTTTTGTTTTTTGTATGAAAAGAAGGAACCGTTTCTTTAATAAACTGACTTGCTTTTAATTAAGGAGCTCCAAACCTTTTGACAGGTGGTAGTCTATTTCAATGTCTTTTTTTTCACCACACTGTTATTAATCAGTCACAGAGGTAGCAGAACGCAATCAAATGCCCTTACATTGGAACCATTGCATGATTTTTAATGGATGAGCTTTGGAAATCTGATCATCTAAACAGACAATTATCTTCATCACTTGCAACAGGTGCAAATACTGCCTTTGACCCTGGCTTTGACTCAAGTTTTCCTTAACATGAAGTAACTACGGTACAGAGGAT
The DNA here is from genome assembly GCA_037951165.1 of Lophius americanus. Taxonomy (NCBI): domain Eukaryota; kingdom Metazoa; phylum Chordata; class Actinopteri; order Lophiiformes; family Lophiidae; genus Lophius; species Lophius americanus. Next base: position 3,674,771 of record JBBDHG010000140.1, on the reverse strand, counting down.
TCAGACGCAGAATGACTCATTATTAAGGAGGAGGAGTAACCTCCTCATTGCTTCACTTCTGGATAAACTAACATGAGATTATTATTATGAGAAAGTAGGAAACAGATTTTGGCCTACATAAGTACTGAGACCATATGAAAAACAGGAGTGACTAGGGTGAGCCATTGACAAACATGTTATTTAAGGAATTCTAATGGCAGGTGTGGAACAGAGTGAGCGCGAGAGAGATAGTCTGTGGCTTCAAGTAAAAAGCCAAACTATATTAACATAGGCAACAACAAATACATTTATAGGCCTATTCTTAATGTATTTAAGTTTTATTTACTGGGATATAAAAGAGTGAAAACCTAAACCTACATAAACAGATTCAACAGGTAGACTACTTTCGATTATCGCCGAGGACAGCGAGTCCTTAGAGAGTAAAGGGGTTAGTAAAGTACAAGTGTTGTTGGAAAAAACAAGGCCTACAGATAAACACTCATAGACTCGTTAGATTTTTGGTATTTAAAACAAAAAGAAGATATGAATACATATGTTGTTATGACCTCGTTGTAGGTTCCGTCTTACCTGTGCGAACTTCCCTCGAGTGACTCAGTAAGGAAGAACTTGAGACACCTGACTGAATATGCTGCAGCTGCTTACAGGCCGGTGTGGGCCAAACTGAGGTGGAGCGAACGGAAAGGTGACATGGGAGTGGAGGAGTCTGGTCACGTGACGCGATTCACCAATCAATTCAAGTATTACATTACCCCATACCTGGAAAATGGAAGGAGTACGAAAAATGGCAGGTGAGAATACATTTATACATCAATTTAGGAATTATTAATTAGATATATATATGAAATTGGAAATAAATACGAAATAAATAACATAAAGCATTCATTTGACAATTTTCAGTGACGGTAGACATTAGGTAAGATAAGGTACTTTATTGTCTACATGGGGATAAATCTTTCCAGTGGTCCAATTCACACACTGAGCGCTTCACAGGACAACAAGATGAAGACAATCTCAGACACGAATATAAGTACATCAGAATAGAGCCATTGTCCCTCAACTAGCACCAGGGTACGAGCCCAACCCTTGATGCAGCTTGCTGTTGGTCCTTGGGCAAGACCCTGAAACTTCTGCTCTTTGGGCAGTTGTTTTGTGCCACCCACTGATCCCTCAGGGATGGGTCAAGATGCATAGATAAATCTCACAATGTTGAACTGTATGTGTGTTTTGTGTAACTTGATAAATAAAGTAAAGATTACTATTACTATTATGCCAAATTGGTGCTTTGGCTGTTATGCATTCAACTAATCATCTATTACTAAATTAATAAAGACCAAATTATAGGTACCTATAAATTGATATTCATGCAAATTAATTTGTCTTTTAGAATTTTATTTTAACATACCTGTATGGGAAGCTCTGCATCTATCTCTATCTCAAGCACTCAATCTTTGCTCTGTCTCCCACACGCTCTCTCTGCCTCTCTCTATGATAGCAGACGAATAGTGCTTTGTCCCGTGGTCCACCAGTCTCAATTTGTTAATGAATTCTGTGCATTTAATCACACTTCAGCTTGTGATTTAAGACATCTTCAAGATATTTATAGTCTTTAAAAGACTGGATTATCTCTCCTATGATGGTTGTCCACCATGGTGTAGGTTCCCTCCCAAAATCAATGGTCATCTGTTTTGTTTTAGAGGTGTTCAGGAAAATAACTTAAACTTCACAACATGTAATAAACTCCTCCAAAACTGGACAATGTTCCTCCTCATCTCTCTGGGGAACGCTCACTAAACCTAAAAAATTGTCCTCCAGGAAAGGAGCTGGTGCAGCCGTTAGTAAATAAAATGAACAGCAAAGGGGACAGAACACATAGAACACATGCCTGTGGGGTGCACATTTAAGTGATCATTTTGTTTGACCATGAGCGGAACCACACACTTTTACATTCTGAACTCTATTACTTGAAAAGTCCAGAAGCCACAGTAGGCCAACATCTAAGGAGAAATCTTGGCCAGAATATTAAGTCGGGTTGTGTTGAAAGCAGAGGAAAAATTCACAAATTAGATCTTGACATGCGTTCTTTCCATCTCAAGGTGTGAATTAACAATATGCAACAGAGTTATAATTGCGACATCTGACCCTGCTAGGCTGTTAAGAAAATTGCAATGGGTCCAGTGACTGTTGAGTATTATAGATGATGTCCTTTATGGTTATTCTTTACAAAAGAATTTAATCAACAGTGAATTTAGTTCAATGGGGCAGTAGCCGTTTCGCTCTGATGGTTTTAGGGATGAGTATTATTATGGATGTCTTCCACAACATTATACCTTAAAAGTCAACATCTTTATCAGAACATGTATTTCACTCTTCATGTGCAATTCTGGCACTAAATAAACAAAAACATGTACAATGTACAATATACTGTACTCTGGAAGTTTCAAAAATAGGAAAAAGAGAAGGGATGAGAAAAGAAATCCAGCAGATATTCAGTACCCCATCCTCCACAGTATATGAAACAGAACAGAATATACTACAAGGACTGACAGTGCAGTGATATAAGGCTATACATTATGACAGTTGGCTTTGCACTGTACTTATTTTCTTAGTTTCAGTTAAAAGATCATCTTATGTACCGTTAAATGGCACATTTTAATACAGTATTTAAATTATTTGAATAATAATGTGAGGAACAACAATATTTATTAAAATATTTTATATACTACTTGTGTTTTTATTACCTCCGCCAAGGTGGCTAGGTTTTCACCCCTGTGTTTTTTTTGTTCGCCTGTTTGATTGTTTGTAAGCAAGTTTTAGGAAAAGTACATGAAGGATTTTCAGGAAAATGTACGTAGAGGTAGGTTTTTTGCATACTGTAGAGGTAAGGAGCCGAGAGATAGGTGAGCTGAGCAGAGAGTAGACCAGCTTAAGAATATTTGAGATATACCGATTTAGTTTGTTGGAGTTGTCAGGAGATTTAGTGGCTGGCAATAATTAATACATTAATGGAGGACTCTGCATGATATTTTCCTTAATAAAGCCATCTAATTGAATCTGATCACAATAACGTCTACCTTGGATACTGTTGTGCCTTGGTGGAGATTTTGCGCTCCTGTAGTGGTTTTTCTAGTTATCAGTAAATTTGCTTTATATATAATCAGTGACAAAAAGACAACACAAAAACAGCACGAAAAGCACCTTGAATATCCCATGAAAGATCGATTGACTGGATTATGAAATATTGCACACAATACATTATAAGTTTATCTCTTATACACATCAGTAGTAATCCTCATTTTCATGGACCAGCACAACCTCTGGATGTCATTCTATTGCATGGTGGCCCATTCCTCAGTCAGTTGGCTGCATTTGGGCTGATCTTGTGGAGGATGTTCACACTGGATTTGACAATTGCTCACCCTAAAAATCCTCTATTAATTACCATTAAATGTTAATTAGAATACAATATTTAAAGACAGCAGAATCCGAAAAATGCTTTAATATCTACCTAGATATTTTAACGAACATAAATATATACATAAAAAGTGTCCGAACCGTTTGTGAAAAAATGTACAAAGAAATAAATGAATCGATACATAGCACACAAACAACTTCAAAACGTCGTTATTAACGTTGTTTTTTTTGTGTGGCAGTACAAAGGCGGCAAATTGTGGATTAAGCAAACGGAACTAGCACTGGGCCTGTGATTCTCAGTGTCATTCCACAATCCAATCCTTCCTTTTCCTCTGCGTTTTTACCAGTGGTCTTCTGAATATTCTACTCCCGTGGGCGACCAGCTCCACTATCATAACAAATATTCATTTTAAACCGAGTGGATTTTAAAATCTGCAGAATATTTCAAATTATGGATTAATGTGCGCTGTTTAGCGCCGCCCCGTGCTACCGGGGAAGTGACAGAAGAAAATGAGCGTGATGTGCTCGCGTGAAGAGGCTGGGCTGCTGTGTGGGGGAGTGGGTCACATCCTGTGGCGTTTCCTGTGTTTGTAAACTAGACGCTCCAGAAAACGTCGGGTGAGTGAAGCCAAAAGGTAGATGAATGTCTTTTATTTTCCTCCATGGTTGTTGAATTTAGACTATGCATTTGGTGCTCGGTGGGTTCCTAAATGGATACACTCATGGAAAATGGCAGCAGATGGGTTTACCTAATAATTCAGCGTCAGTGTTGGCCAGTGCTGGCATGCTAACAAACGTTAGCCTAATCATCGGGAGGGGGAGGCTATACTCCGACGGCCATCCCGAGTGTCTTTATCGATACACCTATTCAACGAGTTTGCCTCTCTGATTATAGTGCATGTTAGATTTGTTTGTTTATTCAGTCTGCAAGGTAGATACTCGTGCTAATACTCTGTGCCAATATCAAACAGACGAGTAGGTGGGCTTAGAAATGTAGAATTGCTAGCATTTCAGTGGGCGAGGGCGCCAGCTAGCAGCTAGCGTCTGTTAGCTAGCTTGAAGGAGCAACGTTTGGTTGGGTGCTAGTAAGAAGGCCAACTAACTTACTGCAGGACACATACAGATGCAAATAACATTATTATAGGGTTATGCTATTTCCTCTTCTGGCACCTGGTACAAGCTACGACAATCTACACTTGGAACGTTTTAGGTTTAGCCTTTACCGCTTGTAACGTTATGCTAGCTGTATATTGTCCTAGCAACGAATGCCAGCTACCAACAACGAGAGCACCGTTGTTTTGTGGTAACCTTATAATACTGGGTACCGTTAATTCTCCATGATGGCACCTAAAATGAATGTATATCCTGGCGGTTTCTGTCCAATTTGCAGAATAGAACCGGTAATAGTTGAGAAATTATTGTTTGGATCCATAGTTTTACCTTATCTTAATATACTCGTTAAATCCTAAAGCCAAATTGCAAAACATATGTTGTAATGTAACAACGCAAGATGAGATTAGAATGAGTGCTCAAAGTGTGCACAAAAACCATAAATTTATCATATTCAAAATCAAAAGCAGCTTATAACTGAATGAAATCAGGCACATATTGTTCGTGCAGTTGGTTTCTACTGAACTATCTTTTCAATAAACAATAACATACATAGTTGTAAGGAACATATGTATTTAGTGGTATTGTTTTGTTTGTCTCTAAGGTTGTGAGTTGCATGCTTAGTTTCATTACACATGTTGATATTATTTCCTAAATTTAAAAAAGTAAATGATATATCCTATCAAATATATTCAAAAAACTTAATCATATTCATTAATATGCAGTCATTTCTCTGACTTTGCTGTTTCATTGTCTGTATCAAGGTTCTTTCTGTGAGAGCCCAATCACAAATTATATGTTTCTGTTAATATACATTAATTTACTAAGCTGAATCTGTAAAGTAACTACTAACATAAATTAAATGTTGTGGAATAAATTGTCTCACAGTTTACTCTGGTACTATGTAAATTCCATCATTATTTTTTAAAAATGTGGTAATTTATTTTTTATTTTATTTATTTTTAATTATACTCAAATTGTGATCAGTTCCAAATGTTTTGGCACGATGTTAGTTTTATTTTCCAACCTAAGCATATTAACTCATATTATCATTTTAATCATACACAGTACAACATAGTGAATTATATCTCTGCATTTGACCCATTCCTGAGGGAGAAGTGGGCGGCCCCTTTGGAGTGCCCGTTGAGCACACTGGGTCCATGAAGCATGAGGTGTAGCACAATGGAGGACTTGATGTTTTTGATCTTCCCAAAAATTATATTAATGCCTTCATATTCTTTATCAAATTGATCTGTCATAAGTAAAAAATGTATGTAAAAATAAATTTGTTCTGGCAAGACAATGCTATTTATTTTATTGGACAAAGAAGCTTAGAAGCTGAAGTGTTAATTTATCTCTGGGTATCACCTAGTGGTACACCGGATTTAATGTTCAGTTGTTGGCCAGAATACATCATTGCAGGCTTATTCCAAAATTATTAATTCTGAAAGACCTATTGAGCTTATAGATATTTTTTATAGATCAGATGAAATGGGAATTATTTTTAAATTATTTTTTTTTTTTACCTCTGCTAATATTAAGTTTATTTTAAGTAGCTTACTGTATCTGTACTGAATCAACCCCCTTCTACTCCCCTCGCTACCTGATAATCATAAAGGATCAACTCAAATAAACACAGACAATATAAATGTAGAAACAGTTGCTCAACAATAAGTCGATTAGTTGCATACCATGGTCAACGGGTGTGGCTCCATTTAGAAATAAACACGACGAAAAGGTAAATAGTTTGATAAATCAAATAATGGTTTAAGACCAGCAAACTTAATGTACTGACAAATTTCTATAAAACAACAATTCAGTTAGAAAAGATTGTATAATTACCACCACTAAGGAGATTATTTATTTGGCGGCAATTGACTACACGATAGCGTTATTACACAAACTACTTGAATGATCTCAAAGTTATTATGATGGTTTGGCATATGACGAGGAAGAACCTATTTAAATTTGGAGTGGATCAAAATTAATTATTTTATACTTTTTAAACATTGAGAGATGGTATTTTTGGAATTCTTAGTAAGTTACACATTTACTACCCAACTTATTACCATGGACCTTTTAATCTTCAATAACTACGAAATAAAGAATGATACCAATGTAGTGCCAAGTTAATTAAGAGACAAACTATCATGGGACTTTTGCTTTTAGCTATAAAAACATAAGCTGCCTTGGTAGAGATTTGTACATTCCTTGTGCTGTCTGTTTAACTCAGTAATATTTGTATGTGTCATAGTGGGTGTTAATCTCTAGTGAAGAATGAGCATCCATACTGGAGTTAATAGAATATTTAATGATGAAGGCACCAAATGGTGCTGTAACTTTATGTTTGACTGTCATTCGCATCCTCCTCTTCCTCAGTTTTAATGCTAGATGAGTGAGGTGGGTGTGGCATCCCACCAGCCCGACCATCCTGACTGACGGATCTCTGGATGACCTCGTCCCAAGCCCTGTCCCTGCGCTCACATACATCACAGCAATGTCACATCTGCCCAGCAGCTCAGTCCGCGACCATATGAAATGGGTTTGTCTCTAAATTACTTAAGTTGTTATAATTAACTTAACTAAAAGTTTTGTGTCACTCGGGATAATATCGTTGATGACTAGGCCTGTCACTTACAAGAGATGCAGATAATTTCTTTTTGTTTTTAATTGTTTATAGTTGGTAGAACGTGGCTCCCTTTTTCTTTGCAGGCGGGGCTGCTTGGCTGTGAAGCTGTCCTCTCCAGCATGGCCTTGATGCAGGCCAGTTCCATGGCTGCTCCTCCTAAAAAAATGATGGCTCCACTTGGCCACGTACCACCACAACGAGAGGGACCTGACCGTGGTCCCCAGGGTCATATGATCCTCCCATCAGGAATGAGCTGTCCTCCACTGGTTAGGACCCACTTTTGAAATGCTGAGTAGAAATGGGGATGCTATATGCCATGTTTTTGCCAAGGATGTAAATTGTTATATCTTATGGAAATTACATTTCATCAGTGTCGTAGGATTTATATTTCCCCCAGTGCACTTCTGATGAATGCACTTAAACATAAAAATTGTTATAAAAGTTTATTGATCACTTGCCTTATGGACTTAAAAATGCATTGACATAGTCACTGCTAGATGATGCCTAAATGTTCAATTTTTGAAGCTGCATAATCCAATAATTTCTCGGTTAATTAAAATTTATATTAGTTTCAAATAGATAGAACCTTAACCAGCACCGAATGTGACATTCAGCTTTCCAGCCAAATGAAAACAAAACTATATTTTTAAAAGCACATTACTGCTCCCTCAGGGATGGATCAAGCACAGAGAAATATTTTCACTGCGTTTTACTGTGTATGACTGATAAATAAAGGATAAATTACTAATATTTAACTCGGGCTCCCTAAACTCAACAACCGTAATAAAATGCACACTGGAGTTATATATTTATTAGATAATCTGATGTTGTCTTTACATGACAACGTTTTGTCATGTAAAACGTTTTTGGATCCGCGAAAACAACTGAAAACGATGTAATACCCCTGCCAGGCAAGTGGTTGATTCAAACTAAACACCATCACAGAAGATGCAAAAAGAGTTTATGATGTCTGCTTACCAATGTAATGGTACAGCAGCTCTACACTTTGCATTAGGAGCCTAAATAAACTAACATTATCTACATCACAGAAAAAAAAACTGACATTTTTTCTGTTGTTCTGTATTTGTTTGGTTATTAAGTTAAAATTGTAACAGCCACGTGAGAATTGGGGATGTGACATCAATAATTGTATTTTGCTGCTTAACACAGTAATTGGAAATGGAAGAGTTTTCACAGATTACACTCTGGGACCCATTTTCTAAAATTAGTCTTTTCAAACCCTGAACAGCATTGCTGTGTATACAAAAGACTGAACTACATTTTAATATGAAAACCGTTTTTGAGTATTCAGTCTTTGCGCAGTCGTCAAATATTTCCTGTTTCATTATAAAGGGGTTTAAAAAAAAAAAAGATAATAATTGACTTTTCTCTGTCTTTCAAGCTTATTCGGAAGGAAGGTGAATTCCAAGCTCCACGACTGCTGGATGAGAAGGAGATGAGGGCCAATGAGGACATGCAGCAGAAAAAAAAGAACAGGAAATCAGTAACGCCCTGTAAAGTGAGAGAACAAGAGGGAAGGGGTGGGAAGGTCAGTGGCTGTGGTTGCTAAGTAGGGAATGGTCTGTGCATGTTCATTTTTCCTCATTACACCAAATATACCTTCAGCGGCTCGCACACTTTTTAAAGCGCTAAACACCATGCAAGTGTCAGGCTCAGCTTTGGTGTGTAGACTTTCGGTTAGTGTGGGGGAGGGGCAAGGAGTTGAGGGAAGATGTGGAGGGGGTGGAGGATCTCTAGAGAGGAAAGAGGGGGAGGGGAGAAGAGTGAACCAGAGCACAATAACTGCATTTGTGCCTGTAAGGGGTGGAGCAGTAACATGGGGGCATTAGGCCATCAGAGGGGATTGTGGGGTATTGCTCTGCTCAAATGTTAAATTTGTAATGTATGTAGTAGAAGTAAAATAAAAGCAACCAATAATGTAAGTGTAGTAAAATACAACCTTATAATGTTGGTTGTTGATAAACATAGACCAAAAATGAACACAATCAAGTGTAACTGTATTTGTTGGTATGTCTCACAGATTCTGCCACGAGGTCTGTGGTAAAGTGCGTGTTATCATAGTTTATATAATAAGCAAACTCTTACAGTGGAGTTTGAGACATCTGTTGAACTATTATTTTTTTGATGTCCTCATTAGGGCACAGGCGATGAGAATGGTCCATCATCTAAAGTGCAGAAAAACTTTATTTGTGATCACTGTTACGGAGCGTTTAGGAGTGGCTACCACCTGAAGAGACATATCCTCATTCATACAGGTATGGATCTTGATTGGAACAACTCTAATTTCCAATTTAGCCCACAGCGTCTGATTACATGAATTATTTTTTGACCTTGAAAGCTTGACTTGGACACAATCAAGGAGTATGTGTAAACTGTGCAGTTTTGCAATTGTCTGCTTTAAAATATTGTTTTTTGTGTATAATAGTTTTTGCCTCACAGCTCTCTGGTATCTGTGGGGAGTTAAACTAAAACTGGTGCTCTTCGGTTTAGGGGAGAAGCCGTATGCTTGTGCCGTTTGTGACATGAGGTTTATTCAGCGTTACCACCTGGAGAGACACAGCCTCATTCACACGGGTATGCGTCCTTCAACCGTACCCATATTTAATAAATCAGACTACACCTGTAGTCTGTCTCTGGAATTAATTAACAGATGCTCAGGGTTCAGTTTGTCAGTGGACAGTCATTTCCAACAAAGCCACCCAAATATCTGTTCACCCTAAAATGTATGACACAACATTTCTCTTCATACATATTGATAAAGAAAACACCAGAAAAATTTACAGAATGCAATTCAATCTTGTCTGCTGGTCCGAAGTCCACTATTAAAAATGGTTGTTTCAAAATTAACAATACCTTTGTCCTCTTTCAATGTTTACTATTTAAATTTTGACTAGTATAAATTGCCGAAAAGATTGGTGGATTTGAAAATCCACATCATTTTAGGACTATTTTAGATCTCTAAATCTCAGAGCTTTTGGAGACTACTTTGAACCGTTTCCCTGAATTGTTACAAATTCAAATCTTGGTTTGTCTTTAAAGCAAATGTCTTCCTGTGTTCAACAGTGACGATGTATCAATTTGTATCTAACCTTCTTTTTTTTAACTATTTGTTTTATAAAGTAGTTATAAGAGTAAAAAATTAGGGTCTTGATTCATGTGATTTTGAACTTGTTTGCGCATGTTTTCAGTTGTTGCGGTCTCTTTAGGTCAACCAAACACAGGCTTATAATTTGTATCTTCTGCCATCTAGAGAGTTCTGTATGCACTATAAACTCTTCATACCATACAACACTGGACAATGCACTAATTGTCTGTTCATTTTCACAGCTTGTTGTGCACCAGCTGTAAAATAGACAGCATCTAGCTGCCCACACTGCTTGACCAAACCTTTTTATTGAACTGTATATTGGTTGCTTTGCTACATCTTGGTCTGGATGATTTGACTTAGAACTTCTAACTTGAAGAACTTCCATTTCAAAGCAGATTTTTGCTATTTCTCACTCATACTCAAGTGTTCAAGTTACTTTATTACCTTTCATAAATTTTCGCAGATGTAAATACAGATTTGAATTGGCTATGAGTAAGATGCTCATGAAAACAAATTATATTGGTTACATTGCTGGATGATCATAACAATTCTTTAAACAAGACTTTTTGATAGTGGACTCAAACACGTGGACCTCAGTGAATGCACACTGATCAGCCATAACATTATAACCATAGACAGGTGAAGTCAGATCAACATTGTCTCGTTACGAGGGCACTTGGCGGTGGGTGGGATATATCAAGTGGACATTTTTTCTTCGGCAAGGCGCAAATTATCATTGCTAGAAGACTGGCGGCTCCGAGCATTTCTTTAACTGCGGGTCTTATCGGATGTCCCTGGTCTGCAGTGGTTAGAGACTACCAAAATGTTCTAATAAAGGACAACTTGTTAAAAGGTGACAGGGTCATGGATGCATGTGGGCAACGAAGGCTAACCCCTGTTGTCCAATCCCACAGAAAAACTACAGTAGAGCAAAGTGTAGAAAAATGGATGCTGCTTCAGATAGAAAGGTGTTGGAACACAAACTGCAGAGATGTTGGGTTGGGGAAAACCGTGACCCACTTTAATATTGGTAGGTGATTTTAATATTATGGCTGATCGGTGTATCTGGTAGCCTCTAAACACAGGCTACAGGTGACATGCACATTTATTTATGTAATCTAATGCGTTTTGTATGTAATTGTTGCTTTTCTCTGAAATGCATGGACATCAAAGGACTATGTTTGTAAAAGGACTATAATGTGAAGAATTTTAATACTCAGTTTTTGCATTACAACATTACACTCAAATTTTTTGTTTTTTATTACTTAATTAGTGTGCTGTGGGTAAATTAACTTGCAAATCTGATTTTTCTTTTGCAGTCTAGTAACTATCCCAGTATGTACCAAATTAAATCAACTATAATAAACATCAATTCTTAGTGGCAACATTCCAAATCTATTAATTATGTTTTACATATTATGAATTTTATGATTTTATTCCCCCCGCACATTGCGTCTTATTTTATATCTAATAGTTGAATGCTTTGTGTGTAGGAATGAAGCCATACTCGTGTATGTGTAATATGAGGTTTTTCTAGCATTACAAAATGGGGGGTATTTCAGGAAGCGAGATTAGAGTAAACTCTTCAGTTTGTTAAACTGAGATATGGGAATCTGTGGGTTCTGTTCCAGAAAGCAGGATAAGTTCAACTCTGAGTCAACTACTGCGGTAACTGGCTCTATGAAACTAACCTGCTCACTGGCAGAGTTACTTCAACAAAGTCTGAGGGGATTCCTGACTCTTCCTCCTCCTTCTTCTGAGGCTAAAGCAGAGTTGTAAGGCATGACATGTCTGTCTCTAATTTGTCGCTTTAATAGATCGGGAGAGGACTGAGAGACCCAGATTGTTTGGGCTTTTGTTCCCTGGTCTATCTGATTTATATTATCCAGCCGTACGTATCAAGAATCTCACGCCGTGAACGTCTCTCTGTGTCACGTCTCTCTAGCTAAGCTTTTGTGTTAATCCCTTCCTTTTTTTTCTTCAAACGGAAGCATCTACAACATCTTTTAATAATTGATATTAAAGCTACTGAAAATATAGCCCCTGACTGATGTTATGAATATGTTTAAAACCAAATTTATGTAAAATCATCAGCAGCCTGCCATCCATCAAATTCGGGTCGGTTGCAGCAGTCCCTGCTGATATCACTCAACATCCCCCGGCTCAACCCAACGGGGTGCAGGAATCCCAAAGCTCCTTAAAGGAAAAATTTAATATCTCCAGTGAGTTACGTGTACCCAGAATTAGTTATGAATGTCTTTTTCCGTCGCTTTCACATTCGCCAGGTGCCCATATGAAAATAAAAATCTGAAATGTCAATTCTTCACCTTTTCACACATGCTATTCAGAGTGAATCTAGAAGATACTTTCACTCTGACAGCAATTCCTTCCCATGTCAGTTTGCTCTCTTTCTTTGATGACGCCAGGTTTCCTTTTAAAAAAACAAAAAAAACTTTTGAACACATTAAAACTTGTAGCTCAAATGCCATGAAGTATGCAGACCATACCGTCTGTGAAATAAGTTTAAATAAGTTGACCTAATTGGGATCCATAGTTTTTTTTTTTAAGATGAGCTTGAAAACCAAACATACTGAAACAACAAGCAAACATGGAGGCGCCCCAAAAAAAGACTTTGAAGTTGACCAGAACTTTTACACAGAATGTGAAACAGTCTTGTACTGTTATATTCATCATGACATAAAAGGAGTATCCTAACCATTTGTCCGTCTCCTCGGTCGCAAATGACTTGCCATGAGAAACTTGCAAATGTATTTTGTTGGTTAAATCAAATGGGCATGGCTAATCCAAAGCGAAATCATCAAAAAGAACTCCTCTGTATACATCATAGCTGCCACATTCAGCCTGGCAAAACCACAAAATAAAGCCAACAAAGCTCAATAGCATGAACACATCAGTGAACATTGTACCAAACTTCTGGTCGATACTCTCTCAGCACTCTAGCTGTCTTACACATTCCCGTAGATTTGCAAGTGAACGTGAATGGTAACTTGTCTCCATTTATCGGGCCTAGGATGTACTGGCAACTTGTCCAGATGTGCCCCGTCTCACGCCAGTGTGTCGTTTTTGGTCGCCTCCAGCTACCCTAAACAGGATGAATTAATGAATGACCATGGGGTATTTTGGGTAGGAATGCGGCTCCACAATACAATATTATAACAATATATTGAACATCATGATGCGTTGTAATGGCGACATTTTTTATTTTATGTTTATTGTAATAAAATATTTAGCGATTTATTACCTTTTATGAACTGGAAATAACGTCTCATCGATTTTATCCGATGAGATATAGTTTTAAGTCTTTCAATCTAGGTTGGCAGTCTGTGTGAGACAATTAGTGTTACTGTCGTGTGTGAATACATCGCCTGTCAATGCGTTGTGAGGTAATCCCTTTTCTTGGACTCAACTTTTCCTGAACTCCATGCTTCACTTCTCAGTAGAGCTCAAGTATGGCCATGTCATTTGAAAAACAATATCTTGCACATACATTAGGTGAAGGGTTTGGGCGGGTAACAAAAGCCACCGCTTTCCAATGGTCTTTTCATATGAAGTAGGTGATGGACTATTGTTTTCTAAGCTCTGAATTGAGAGGTAGCTTTTGCAAGCAAAGTGTTGCTTGGCTTTTATAAGGCGCTAATTTAGTAGTAGCATTGCTGTCTTTGGCCAATACAATCTCTGGGTGGTGGCGCTTGAACCCTCATGTTTGTAGCATACACATTTCATATAACACTCCTTTGTGTCATATCCATCTCATGCACCCTTTCTTTGTCAACAAGTCCAAGTTTATTTTAATCGTCAAGAGTGATTTTTTAAAATTTATTCAATGCTGCAATCTGTATTTTATTAAATTCCTCACTTGATTTTGTTGCCCTAACAAGAAAACAAAGTGTGTATAGCGTCATCTAGTGGACAGCAGAAAACAACTTATTTCATCATACTTGTACCGTTTAAAAGTTCCAAGTCACTTTTTCAATTTATATAATCTTGACATTTGGCATCTGTGTATCCATAAAATGTTGCCATGCCAAATATTGTGATATGCTGTATCAACTTATTTTTTCCCCAACCTTAATCGTGTAAATAGTCCTTTGATGTCCTCAAACCAATTGTACATGCAGACTAATGGCTGCACAGCTCATGTGTCATTAAATTGTCTGACCTTAAAAAAGGTTTATTGTATAGTTTTGCAGTTGCTTATACTGATGCTTCTGCTCTGAGTTTATGGCGGAGATCAGATTGGAAGCTTATGAAAGTTTGAGTGCTAGAAAATAAGCACACTTGTAACACTTTGATTCCACCATAAATTAAACCATTGCCAGTGCTTTAGTTGACAAACATTTCAACTTGCAGTAAGTTTTAAGAGGTATGCTCACCAAATCGTTGTTGATTTTGTGCAATTGTGAACCGTGGAAAAGTGTGCTAACATTTCTGCTTCAGCTGGCCAGTGTGATCACCGTCGTAGATGTTTCTTTGCTGTCGTGTATGTATGTTTTCACCATGCTTGGCTTCTATTTTGTTGCTTATTTGTTTCATGATGTGCTCCAGACACTATTATCCTCCTCACAGCAGAAAAAACTTAGAATAAACACAAAATCACCCTTTCGCATGAAGCTTGATTGGAATGTGTGATGTTTGCTAGGTCCTCGCAATTTAAAGCTTGGGAATGATGATTTCCTTTTAGGCTAAAGGAAAGTCCTAGCTAATATGTCGATACTTTGTGTATGTAGGGGTGAAGCCGTACGCTTGCTCCATGTGTGACATGAGGTTCTTCCAACGTTACCATCTGGCGAGACACAGCCTCACTCATACTGGTATGCGTTTGCTTATCCCCGCTCATTACCTATTAGTGTTTTAGAAGTGCCTTAACTTTTCAACTCATAGCCGTGTAAAGAGACAATAAGTGTCAAAATTACCACCAGCTCCATAAGTCGTCAATATTCAGAAACATAAAGATGTATCCAGACATGTGTTAGGACAGTAAAATGGCAAACACAGGTTGAAGTTCTTGACATAAATGTATGATAAGATAATGAGGCACCTGACTGTAACCAGCTTCATCTGTTCTGCTGTAGGCTGTGTTTAGATTATTCATTTGTTATTTTAAAGTTTTTTTGGTTTGTTTTTTAAATGACCCACTCATGGTAAAAGAATAATTTATGGCAAAATAAGCATTTTTTTTTCTCAGACTGATGGCAAAATGTGTTAAATACAAGAAGAGGTCATGTAAGGAAAGGGCCGTTGCTTATGTCTTGACATTATTTTTTTCTGTTTCTCATCTTATATTTTATATTTTCTGTGTGCATAGGGGTGAAGCCATACGCTTGCTCCATGTGTGACATGAGATTTTTCCAACGCTACCACTTGGCAAGACACAGCCTCACTCACACGGGTATGGGTTAAACTTTTTATGATACATTCGAGCCCAAACACCCAAGCTTATGAGGTTTATGTTTCTAATGCTAATATAATGGGTTTTAGGTCTTTAAAATATTTACAACAACCATACAGTTTTAACTGTTTGCGGACTACTTTTTGGGTTTTTTCCACAAGCTTTAAAGCTCGATTTTGCGGATTGACTGCAAAAAAGGCCTTTGCTATGCACGTGATTTAAAGTTTAGCGAAAATACTGCAATGTAAATTTTTAACATATGGAGACTGATAAGAAAATGTAATTGAATACTGTGTTAAATAACACTAAATGCTGCTGAATTTAACATGTCTGGATACATGATATAAGTGAGTGTGTCCTGTTCAGTTTGTTGTGTTCATTGATTACGAATTATTTTACTCTGTGTGTGCAGGGGTGAAGCCATATGCTTGCTCCATGTGTGACATGAGATTTTTCCAGAGATACCACCTGGCAAGACACACTCTCACCCATACGGGTACAAGTTTTAATTATCCCTTTCACTTGATTGTGCCAGGGATTGTAAAAAATGTGTGTGTGTGTAAGCCTTATCTTCATGTGACAAAAAGCATATTTTAATTTGTACCATCAAATACTTGATCATGAATGGTTAGTTTCAGTGCAAGACCTTATATTTTCTCATTTAGTCATTGTATTAGTTAAATGCTATTAGGGTTGACATGACCCATTTTATGTCTCAATCGTATTGAGACCATTAAAAGTACTTGAGTAATGCCATAACTGCTCGATTTACTGCCAGATAGACTACTGTATGTGAAATTAAATACCTTATGTATATAGATTTTGAAAACATTTTTTTAATATTTGGTACTGTGTGTATTTAGGGGTGAAGCCATACGCTTGCTCCATGTGTGACATGAGGTTCTTCCAGCGTTACCATTTGGCGAGACACAGCCTCACTCATACTGGTATGCTTGAATTAATTGTTTCCCCTTGTTATTAACCACCTGCATTTTACTTATCACAGGGCACCTATCTGATTCCATAACTTTGCCATTGTTAGAACATTAATCTCCCCTTCTAAAATGTTTAAGTCAAATTTATAGGCTTTGTTGGAAAACTGTCCACTGAAAAAGGGACCCTATCATTTTACCTTTTTTGTGTGAACATAGTATTGGTACTGTTGCATGTTTATTGATGAGTACTTTACTTCATGTCCAATGAAATGCACATTACACTAAAAAGTCTTAAGTGGGGCATCAGCAGTGTAAATTGTCAGTGCAATAATGCGTGGCCTGACAGAACAGTTATGTGGTGCAGCTTGGACACTGGCTAACAAAGTTTGATCATGAATTTAAATGTTTGAAGGATGATTGAAAATTATTCAGATTGGTCTAAATTTCAGTTTCAAAGCCACCTTTCCTCTTAATTGATGATGCACCTTAAGTCATAACATGATTCTTTTTCGTGTAATGTCTGATATTTTTTACTGTAGGACAGAACCTGAGAGCATTTCATTGTGTTTTTAAAAGGCTGGCTCACAAACTTCATCAGAGTGTTGAAACAAGTGTAATATTTATTTTGCTCTTTTTAGGGGTGAAGCCATATGCTTGTACAATGTGTGACATGAGGTTCATTCAGCGTTACCAGCTGGAGAGACACAGTCTTACTCATACAGGTATGTTACCTTTTTGATCATTGAACTCTCATTCCTTGATTTCGGTCATGCATGCGCTCAGTATTCATTTTTATGTTTGCTGATTCAAACTCCTGACTGTTTTGCTTTCTGGCGCTATGATGATAGTTAGTTGCGTAACATGTACCAAACTTTGCATTTGAAATGACATGACCATCAAGCAAATGTCAACACCAATCTATGTAGGCTACTAATTGTTATTCAGCTATATTGGTCAAAACAGTAGATTCCTAGATTCACCAGCCACTTAATTAGTATTCAATTGCTCATTAGTGCAAACGTCTTATGATGATGACTGATGACCCAAGTTGAAAATACTCAATGCATTTAGACATGCAAACATCCTGAAGACTACTGGTGTTAAAAGCAAAATGTGAAACAGGCTGGTTTCAGTATTTCAAAAAACAGTGGATATTCAAAAACATGTCGAGGGCTAAAAGAGGAAATATCCAATGATCGGAAGTTATCCGGGCAAAAATGGCTTGTTTATGCCAAGAGTTGTTTTGCTGTTATCAGCTGAATAAATGGTAACTACAACTAAAAGTTGCTATTTACAACAGAGTTATGCAGAATTGCACCTCTGAAGGCCAAACATGTTTCACCGTGAAGCAGCTAGACTCCCCATTTGAGCCTACTGAAGCAGCTAGACTCCCCCATTTGAGCCTACTACCCTTTATCAACCGTTAATATATATTCTTGCCATACTTGGGGTCCAGTTGAGCATTTTTTAAGAGATGCACTACATGCCGATCAAGTACCTCCCTTTGCGATCACAGCATAACCATGTTTTAATCGATGCATTCAGCAGGATAATGGTTTATATCCGATTGCGCATATAACTTTAAAGTGGATAATTGAGGATAACGTGCAACATACCTAATAGGTGTTATGATATCCTGTCATTATGGACCAAAATGTCTAAGAAATGTTTCTGGCAACTTTTTGATTCCTTGAATTAAGACCATTCTGAAGGTCGTGGAGCTACTTTGTACCAGCAATGTGTACACTTAACAAAGTGGCTGGTGAGTCTAGATACCCGTGTATTTCCTAATATTATTTTCATCTATAAGCCCAATACAATTCCCTTTACTGTTGAGTTTTTCCTCTCATGTTTTCCTTTCGAGTTATATTTCACTCGGCTTAAATTTAACTTAATTTTTTTTTCTTTAGCACAGTACTAAATAGATTACAACCAGCCTTGCAGCGGATTTAAATGCTACATTTTTACATGCCAACCACAGGCATACTTTCATCAATTCATGAAATTCATAGGCTGAGAAGATTATCTCATAATCTTAAAACTTCAAGTCAAATAAAGTAGCAGTGTTTCAGCCGTCCATCTCTCCTTGATTTTCAAAAGAAGGCATTGTACATACACTACCTGCAGGCATGTGAATATCAACACCTTATCAAAGCTAGATTTGTGCATTTGTACAACAAAAAGTAAATGGAAACCAGGTTGGCTGTGAATTTAACGTTTTTACAGGTTAAGAAACCGAGACTGAGTCCAGTTGATTTCGCAACATTTTTGAAAAATATTGATAAATTCTGAATTAAAGACTGTGTCCATAATGGGATCTATTTGGGTCTTGTAAACCTGTAGAGGAAGAGCATTGGTGGAGTCTGTTGATAGGAATGGATTTTACATTTAGGCTAAAATGAATCTTGTTATTTTGTCCTGTAAAAACTACAACATGCAAATTTAAAGCTGATAGAGCTCAATCATTGTCATTTCACATTTAAAGTGGTGGTGAGGAAAGAATAACCCTCTGCAATTAATAGTATATTTTTATTCATATTTTAGATTATGGTTTTGTATGAGAATATTTATGTTCGGTGTCTGCTTATCCAGTACATAATTGAAATTTGTAGAGTGAAAAGAGTTTCTGATATATTTTTCCTTAAATTGTAAGCTAGGTTATGTGTGATGCTTTTCAGAGCGGCTTCCATTATTGCTATTCACTTTAAATGTTAACCAACAAGAGCTTTTCTGCCAAGTCATGTTTAATCTTAAAGCTGGAGTGCGGGACTATTTTATGAAAAAGAGTTGGTCAAACCCTTGTCAAACAAGTTCTCTCCATGCTGACAAAGCCTTGTGTAAGATAAATTCTTTCTGTGCTGGTGCACCAGCACTAATATCGGCAATGTTTGTGTTGCCAGAGCAACAATAGTAATGAATTAGGCTACAGCTAATGGAAAAATAGTATAGCATAATGAACATAAAAAAAAACTCATGTGGGCCCAGATATAAAATAAACAATTTTCAGTGTATATATGTTGTTACTTTCCTTGACAAAGGAGGGTGACACAAGTTCCGCACTACAGGTTTAAAATGTTATGCATAGTTGTTTACCAACTGCCTAAAATTTTCTAACCTCTGCGATCAGCGTTACAAAAATTTAAATATGTACGTTACATATGTACGAAATTTACTTCAGAAATCTGTAGGCAGAATGTTGAAATTCTTTGGTCACAGGCACCTATTGGCTGGCCCTGTCAAAAAGGTCTTATTGTGTTGAAATGTGCTCACCGGGGCTTTGGTATACTACAATTAATTGTCGGTTCATTAAGTATGTTTTTATATTTGAAGTGTTTGTTTCTTATATATGCAGAAATTTTTGGGATTCTCCCTCAAAATTTTCTAATTCTAACTTGGCCTTTGGGCTTCAACAGTTAGTTAGCTTTGATCAGATCAGAATCCAATTTCTCCAATTGGTATTGCAGATTTTTTTGTTAAGCCATCTGGAAATTTCCAGTTAAATAAAGCGCTGATAAGAGCAACCAAACTTTACTAAGCAATTAGTAAAGTTTAATTTTGATTATTTTTGGCAGTTGAGTGTTTGATGCTAAAGTTGGTACTTTGTGTGTATAGGGGTGAAGCCGTACGCTTGCACCATGTGTGACAAGAGGTTTTTTCAGCGCTACCACCTGGCGAGACACAGCCTCACTCATATGGGTATGCGTCAGCCAATCTTAATGCAGTCACAAGATTAGGATATTGAAACATCTGTTTACTTTGGTTAGTCATCTGTATTTGTGAACTAATTAATCGAGTTTAATGTCAGATAGGTGACATCATCATGCCATGTCATTTTGTGTAAATGGACTCTAAATCTAAAACGAGTCACATATTGTAATGTTGTTAGTCATTTTAGGGTGTGACATTGGTTATTAACCACCATTATCAATTTAGTCCAGATATTTGATTTCCAGTAATGAAATAGGAGAACAGAAGAATAGGTCTTCTATTGGTAGAAGAGGGACAAAAATAATTCTCTTGATGCTCTACATTTAGGTGTGAAACCTTATGCTTGCACCATGTGTGACATGAAGTTTTTTCAGCGTTACCACCTGGCGAGACACAGCCTCACTCATACGGGTATGGGTCCGTGCACCGTGCCCACGACACTCAGTGTTGTTAACTTGTGTGCACATTTGATTTTGTCAGATCACTTCAGACGTTACATTTAAGTTAGATGTCAGTATAAAGTATGAATTTCTGACAAAGCTTTGCAGTCTATTAATATAGGCAATTATCAGTTGAGCAGGATTATTTTGATTCCTTGAATATCTGTTGGTAACTATAATGCTAGGAAATAGATAAATACATTTTAAAGGGAATATTCAGTAAAAAGTTATGTGTTTTTGCATGAATTGGCAATTATGTGGTTAATAACCAATAGTGTAGATTTTCCTACCTTTAAACAACAAAATGGGAATTGAGGCAAAAAATTATAATATTGATACTTTGTATTTAGGTGTGAAACCTTATGCTTGCACCATGTGTGACAAGAGGTTTTTTCAGCGCTACCACCTGGCAAGACACAGCCTCACTCATATGGGTAGGCGTCCGCCCACCATACCCATGTCACTAAGATTAAATTATAATTACATGTTGTATAGAAAGACAGTCATCTGAGGTCATAATTATTGAACTCTGACTCTTTTTTTTTTTTCAAGCTTAATCATCACGTGTAAATGCAACATTTAACCAAATCTGATTGTGTGAGGAAATACAGGACTGCAAAATCATCAGCTCATGTGATGTGTTAATTGGTGGAGTTGAGAATTGGTTGATACAGTTCGATGAATTCTTTATTGGATTTGGAGGGAAAACAATTTGACTGAATTGATTGAAAGACAGAAATTAATTAATATATTCAAACTTTTTATAAGTATTGAAAAAAATTGGCAAACAACCCATCAATTTAAAATAAATGTTTGAAGTATATTTATTATTGAAGCAATGTGAATGCAAAGAAACCCGCCTGAAAATGATTCCATAATGCTCTGCGTTTAGGTGTGAAACCTTTTGCTTGCACCATGTGCGACATGAGGTTTGTTCAGCGTTACCACCTGGCGAGACACAGCCTCATTCATACTGGTATGCGTCACAGTCCACCTGTTAGCACAGGCTTTCACTATGTCAATATATACAGCACAAATCTTAGGATTCAGTTTTAAAATGTGTTGCTGTATGTACAATGTTAACTCAAAGATTACATTTTTTGGAAGCTGTACTCTACATACAATAATAATCATAGATGTCCTCCAGAACACAGAGCACCTTTCAAGAATAGCAGATTTGAAAAAGGCTGATATACAGAGTAGGGTTGCAACAGAATAATATTTTCACGGTATGATAACTTATAGTATGATACTTCTGGAAATAAGTGAAACAAATAAGAAAGTTGTAAATCTCCTGAGAATGTACAGCACAAAATTAGCTGACCAGTTGGCAACCAGATGTTTAAAAAATGTAGTCTCTTTCAAAATAAATAGATCAAACATCATCTCCATTTGAGCAGCCTGGAAGATAAGATAAGATAAACCTTTATTAGTCCCACTACGGGCAAATTGCAGAGTTACAGAAGCAAATAGCATATTGCAGAATAATAGGGGAGAGAAAATAAGGAATTTTATTTTTTAATTTTTTTACTGTCTTCTTGATTAGATCTACATTGAAGCATCTGGTGTTGTATAATAACCAGCATGTTATTATTACTGTATCATGCTAGCCCTAGTGTGGAGGAAATAAAAGCAAACAGCTCAGATCTGCTTAGGGCAGGGGTACTCAAATAAAAATCTTAAAGGTCCACAAAAACATTATTCAACGAGTCAAAGGTCCAGCCAAATTTCATAATACTGTTATACTCAAAGCAAAATGTCCTTTTCATTCAAAACAACAACCAAAATACATACTAAAATAAGATAAAATTCCATTTCGATGCAAATTCAAATGAATACTCAAATAAAAGAAAACCTTCCAAAGAATGCTTTGATAAACAAATATATCAACGTCTCAGGAATCAAAGTGCAATAGAAAACTATTTTACGTTTTGTCAAATACTGCTGCTAAATGAGAGAAAAGGCATCTTGTGCTTACCAAACACCCACGCCACTCTGAGTGAGCCCTCTGTTGCTTTTTGTTGTTGTGTCAGTGACCCAGTAACTGCCTATCAGTGCATCGTTGGCATAGAGATTACAGCCCACCTACACATGCTGACCAAACCAAAACACACACATGGGGGTCTACATGGGACACTTTTCACACATTCCCGAATTAAACCTTTCCTTATGGTTGGTCACCTGTTTACATGACTTGTGATCTTTTCCGACCAGGTGTTTACATGCATTAAATCTTTCACACATGCACAGACGATCCACATTCCCATTCATAAGGTGGCGATACTGCTTCGGTTAGTTTGGTGCCGACCGGCCAACAAGCAGCCAGAAAAAAATATGACAACGGGGGCATGCGCGGAAGTGTCTTTTGACCATTTAACCGTCAAAATATGTTAAAATATTTCAAAGTTGCAATGAATAAATCACTCTCCGTCGCAGACCGATACTGTTTTGAAGTCGCCGTATTTAAAATGCGGCGCTGAAAAACTTAGCGGAACATTACATCACCACCCTGGGCATGCACAGATACAACTCAAACAGAAAGCTTTCCCATACAGCGTTTACATGCAGCGATTGGCTATCGGAAAGGCTTTCAGAAAAGATTTAGACTACCTCCTTGCAAAGGAATTAAGTCTAATTAGGAAAGGTTCATTCCATTTGGAAGGGGGTGTTTACATGCAGCATTTTCCTTCCGATTAGACGTATTTTCCCCAATCTAATCGGAATTAGGCTGTCCATGTAAACCCACCTGTCAAATGTTCAGCTCAGGGCCGCCTATTTAGGGCCGCTGGCTTAGGGTAATGAGGAAAATTGTTTTAATAGCATATTTTTTGACCAGCATTTCAGTGGAAAATCCTCCATTTATGTAACTGCTTGGAAATTGCATGGTGCAGAGGGTTAGGGTTATATCAGCTATATCAGCTATATCCTAGCTGATATAGGATAAGAGGTAGCGTTTGACACAAGAAACAAATCACCAGTTCATCAAATGTCCAAGCCATGAAGACAAACAACCATTCACGCTCACATTCAGACCTCCAGGGACAATTTAGAGTCACCAGATCATACCAGACAATACTGCATGGTTTGCCATTGTGAGAGAAGCCGGAGTACCTGAAGGAATTGAACCTAGAACATTCTTGCTAGAGGTACACCGTTTGATCGACCGACGGGAGGCCTAGTTTTATGTAATTTGCAATCTGTCGGGCAGCCTCATTCAGCCGATTCAATGCCGGTTACACTGAAGCGCTTTACATGCACGCCAAGCATGACTTACGACGGCTTCGCACATCTTGCAAGTAAGCCAGAAAAACACCAGACCACACAAAGCTTGCATTTGTAACAAGCATATTTGTAACATAACTTATGGGGAACATAAGCTATGTAGGAACAATCCCGAAAAGACGTTGGGATACATACTAAATCATACACCTCAAAATGTATCAACCCGAGGAACTTGCAAGTGTCAATAATCTAACGTTAACAGAGCGGCTAAAGCTAGCAGTAGTACAGAGCCATTAAAGAGGCTGCTGTATCTATGTATGTAAGCTGTGAATTATGGTTTTAAGATGTAAGGACAAAAGAAGCTTGGGCATAACAACCCTGAAAGCATTCAGCACAACTAACTTAATCAGACACTTCAAAATAAATTACCTGAGGAACATAGCAAGTTTCAAGAAGCTAAGTTTGGCAAAGCATCTCAAGCTAGCAACAGAACAGAGCCGGCCACAAACCCTTAAATTCCGGGGCTGAACGAGGCTTACAAACTTTTATTATCACTCAGAAATATCATATAATTATTTTAGGAAACGCAACGCGGGGAGGATTGAGGGTACATCAATTTCAACAGGTCATAACCCATACACTTTACCAACCAGCCTTACATCCACTGTGATTCTTCACAATAAGAGCCCTTACAATACACTACTCATTATGTTTTTAAAATTTTTAAGAAGAAAAAAATCTG
The DNA here is from genome assembly GCA_037951165.1 of Lophius americanus. NCBI lineage: Eukaryota > Metazoa > Chordata > Actinopteri > Lophiiformes > Lophiidae > Lophius > Lophius americanus. The sequence goes on along the minus strand of JBBDHG010000140.1, from coordinate 3,650,055 downwards.
TATTGGTCGGTCAGACTTTATAAAAACGGCCAAGAACATTTCAATCGGTGCACCTCCACTGCTTGCTGTGAGCACATACAGTTGTGTCTGTAATCAATGCTAGCCACTACACCCCTTTTCTTGAAATGTGTCCGGTATAGTTCAAACATTAAAACAGTCCAAGATAATCTTTTGGGGTCAGATTGTACAAAAACATTTACAACTTGTTTTCGCCACCCACGAGCTAATGATGTTATTACGTGTCTGAAAACTAACCCTTGAGTCGCATTTTGTCTGCATATAGGCATGATGGTGAATCAAAGTGGTTATGCATCCTCAGTGATAACAACTCAGTGTTTGTTTTTTTTAAGATATCCATGCTACAGATTTAAACTTTTTTGGAGTGGGGTGGAGATTAATGATGCTGCTTTCAGTGCTCTATGCTGCATGCATGTGCGGTGCCTGCTCTGTTATTAGACAGGCACTCGAGTAGTCTTCTCACCCCCCCACGGACCCCCGTAATAATAATAATGATATGATAATTGATAATCATAATTTGTACCGTGAAATTGGTAACTGCTGCAACCCTTATACTGAGACATTTGGCTCAATACTGTGTCTTTAAAACTGTAACTCATTTTTGGTTGGCGCAATACTAAGTAAAAGCATTTTAGAGAATGGTTTTACTTCAATAGCTCTTTTTGAATAAGCTTCATTACTTATGGTGAAACACTCAATAACTTGACATAAATACATTCAAATCAACAAAAAAGTAAAGATATTTTTGCAAGAAGGTAATTTTAACTCAAGAATAATATTTTGTAAGTATAATTGATTCTAAAACGGACAGTTTCTTGACATGACTTCACCTGTTACATGAAAATAAACTTTTAACATATTATTTGTATTTGTGCATGAATCGGCAAATGTTTGATTAATAGCGAATAGCTAAAGAATTTCTTTGTAAAGAATTGAAACTGAGGTTATATAAAATAATATTGCTACTTTGCGTTTAGGTGTGAAACCTTATGCTTGCACCATGTGTGACAAGAGGTTTTTTCAGCGCTACCACCTGGCAAGACACAGTCTCACGCACATGGGTAGGCGTCCGCCCTCCTTAACCTTGAAACTGTACTTAAAGATGACTTTAGATACAGTTATAAACAGTTAATATCCTCTTGAAGGAACTAGTTTGTACCTTTCTCCATGTTCACATTTACCCTACATTATATATGCACAATGAAAGCAAATCTCTATGTGTAAATAAATAATAGACAACATCATCAGCTCATGTTATGTGTTTAGTTGTGGATCAGAAATTTGATGAACACAGTTATAAGAAATTGGATTTGTATGACAAAATAAAAGCTCCTCATGTACACTGTTTAAAAAGATTTCATGTAGAACGTGAAAAGTGGTTCACAACCCATCAATTTTAAACAGTTAAAAGAATATTACTAACTGGTGGATTGTGAATTAAAATTTATAAAGTCCTGATAATAATGTATGGATGCTCTGCGTTTAGGTGTGAAACCTTTTGCTTGTACCATGTGTGACATGAGGTTTGTTCAGCGTTACCACCTGGCGAGACACTGTCTCACGCATACGGGTATGGGTCCGTGCACCAGCCCTCCTCACACTATATAGATCACCATTTAGTCTGTATTCTGTTAATGTGAGGGATAAATGTTTTTATAGGTGCTCAAGTTCACTACTCTTTTTACATACATATTATTTACTTGAGCTGACATTTCTGGCAGGAATACCTGGTAGATGTTGATGCTCATTAGCAGAAACTTTAATGTTGCCCTCCAGAATTCTTGGCAGATAGCATGGACTTTTAGTATGTCACACACTCTTACACCTGGTATTAAAATACAATCTGTAGTTAAATGTGTTATCTAGATTTGAAAGACACGTGTTGATACATTAGGGGCAGGTGTGAACACATCCATAATAATGAATTCCGCCAGCAAGTTTAACTCCTCAACCTCCTTCGTACTCCTAGTTTAAATGTGAAGTAAGTTCATTATGAGCACTAGCTAGTTAGTATTCAGTCCATTGCTCACTTTAACCTTGGTTGCTCACGGTCTTATGACAAGTCTGCTGCCCCAACATAAACGAAGTTGCATATTGATATCTCTCTAGCAAGACTGCAAGGTCAAGTGCAAGTATGGCACATGTGTCCACCTCCCTCTGCCCGATAATAATTCATTAATTCTGGCCAAATGCTGTTGGTGGAAATTCATAAGGCAAATCCTCAAGTCTGTAGTTGTACTCAGTCTGTTGGATTCAGTCAATCGTTGTTGTTGTTTGTTTGTTTTACAAGCCTTGATAAATAATTTAATTTTGCTTTCTGGAGGGCAATTCCATAAGTATAACATTGATACACAAGATTAAGAATCTTATCTCTCAATTTAACAGCCAAGACAACTAATCAAAATCACCCCCATGTAAATGTTATTGTAACTAAAGCTGAAATGTTTTAACTAATCGACTCAGAGCTTAGCCATTCTGGCTTAATACCACTTGTGACTTCAGTTGAAATATGTAGCTTTTCCAAATTTTAATTCAGAATTGTTTTATGAAAGTGTGCAGTCTGTGTACACGGTTGTCATACAAGAATCATCCTGAAAGGACCATTAAATTAATTTGCTATGTAAAAAAGAACTTCCAATAAACCTAATTCTATTAAGAATTAACCTTGTGTTGCAGTTATAATAGCATTCACCTGAGTTATACCTTATACTTTATGTTTTAATTATAGTCCTTTTATAGTTTTACATAATTAAATATTTCTACAGTAGTTTGAGAAAAAACAACTCTATAGATTTAACATTAAAAACATACAAAACATCTCAAAATATCCAGTAAATATTGGTTTGATTCAAAACTCAAATACTGGGGGAAATAAATGATTAGCTATCAATAACTTTGTTCTTAAGAATCCTGACGAAATAGATGGAAGATGAGATGTGACATCAACTAGACTATTTTCTACAAGTGAGTATGTTACTGATTTTTGTTTAAACAACACACAGTGATGAAGTGTTAATCTCAAATAGTGTGTGTTTGTTTTAAAACAAAACGTGTCAAGCTCCTTCTTGTGATACAATCAGATTGATCAGATATTCAGAGTTTAACTGGGAAACTTAGTTGCATGTGTGAATATTTCATTATAGAAAAGCAGATTGACATTAGATGACAAATATTATCTCTAGCCAATATTCTAGTCCCTTGTTTTGGCTTGAGTTTGAACATTGTATTTCTTGTGCTTTTGGGTGGTAGGGCTAATATGTTGCTCTGTGTGTGTAGGGGTGAAGCCGTATGCTTGTTCCATGTGTGACATGAGGTTTATTCAGCGTAACCACCTGGAGAGACACAGCCTCACTCATTCGGGTATGCGTTCCACTACCGTACCCTTATCACTGAGAAAGGCTTTGAGAGCTTTGCAACATAACGAGCTCAGAACAGACTTGAGTTTGGATTATTAAGTCATTTGATGGGATGTTGAACCAGCCTCAAAATATTTAATCCCAGTTTTTGGGGGCCACTATGTTGCGTAGATCCGGGCTACAAAAACAAAAAAATTCCACTCTGATCTACACATAATGAGTTGATGACGAGGCCTCTTAGAAGATAACTTCAGATGATGGAAGTACACTCTTGAAATGTACTGAGAGGACATTCTGTTTTCCATCTTTTTGTAAGTGTTGGAACTTTTCCAGTTTTCAATAAGGATTAGTGAGTGAATAGTTGCACACACTCTGTTGGTACGAGACGCCAAAATTGATGCATTGACTGTGTATCTGTGTGCTCTTTTAGGAGAGAAGCCTTTTGCTTGTGACATGTGTGATATGAGGTTTATCCAGCGCTACCACCTGGAGAGACACAAGCGTGTCCACAGCGGGGAGAAGCCTTACCAGTGTGAACGATGCCAGCAGGTATGTACAGCCAAACAAAGTTATGTTGGTGCTTCAATCAAGTTTCTCATGTATATTTAGCTTAATTCAGTGTGACAATAATAAAAATGGAAGGTTAAGACTCATCTGTTGTTGTTTTTTAACATTTACAACACATTTACCTTCACATTCACATGAATTATAAACATTGTCCAATCTTTGTGTTTTGAAGAACTTTTCAAGAACAGACCGACTGTTGCGGCATCGGCGGTTGTGTCAGGGTCGCAGCGTAGCCAAAGTAGAAAACCAGCCTTGCTGTGATCCACGTCCATACCCTCAAGAACCCGCAGCCGCACCCCCAACTTGGAGTCCCCTTCACCCGCCTCCAGGCCGGCTGGCAGTCTGACATTCCTCGTTCCCCACATTCACACCACCACCAGAGACAGGACAAACCACAGGGTTCCTTCTTCACAGCTCTGTGCCCAGTGATGCCGCACACGAGCACAGGCTTATCTCGCAGCTCGAACCTTGGCATTACTAATGACAGAGGGACATTTGTGTCTTTATTTTGTTGACTTTCACTGTATTTCCTTTTCTCCCCATGTTTTTTTTTTTTTTTTTTACCAACAAAACTTTGAGCAGTGGTCCTGTTTTGTACTTAATCTACATGATTTTTGCAACAAAAATAAGTTTTTACTGTTGAACTATATCGGCATTTGGTGGTACTATCGAATGGCAGGGGGTATTGTTTATCCTCACATGTTGGCAACAAAATGGAATTAGGCGGTGACATTTTTCAAGCATCTGTAATATTCCAATATATGGCCCATTTTTACTCAAACTTATTATCACTTAGGTTAAAATTGGTGAAAAAAAATTTTCTTTCAAGGTCAAGAGAGGAAAACTACCGTGTTGACGAGTCATGCAGACCAGATTCTGCTAGCTACTGCAGCCAAAATTCAAATATGTTTCTGATAGAGCAATGGGATATCCCTGACTCAATCAACATAGAAGCTGAAATTCCCATTATTATTTTGTGTAAATAAGTAAATTAGGTTCTTCAAAGCATGAAATGGGTCAGAAACAATGTAAACCAGGAATTCCAAGAAGTGGACGATTGCGATGAACCTGTTGTCGACTGGCACCGTGTTTCACAAGAACATCACCGGTGTGTTGTGATGTCATGTGTGTAGAGAGGAGTGTTCCTCCTTGCGTTGTGGATGCATCCTGGGGCACATTTGCCACTTGATGTCCCATTATGTTGTTTGTACAGATTCTCATCTTGCTAGATTACTGGGGGTATACAAAATCTTGTGGCCTTAGTTTGTCTTTTCGTTATTTGCCTTTGTCTCAGCTATCATAGTGGATCCGATGTTTTTACCACCTTTCATCATCATCTTTTTTTCCCCCTCAAACTAAAGCTGTCATTATGGAATGCTGACAGCTTGAGTGGCACGAAAACAGAATACACTGTTCTCCTGTCGAGAGATTGTCTTTTGATGATGATGAATATTTTGGATCACTGTTTCTGATTACAGTGTAATGCAGTCTGTAGACTTTAAAGAGACCCTTTGAGGCTGGCGGGCCTGGTGAGAAAGCAGTAATACTAAATTATATCCCACTGTAATCCTGTGTCTGCTCGGCGACCACAGCTGAATCAACACCTGCTCGACTGCTACTCTCTAACATTTGCCTTTCTATCCAGATATTCTGTGGTTGGTGTGTTATAATGGATGTCTGTCATGTCATTGGGTTTAACCTTAAGTGCGGATACACAAATAATCATTGTAGTACTAATTGATATTGTAACAGACGATTTCTTTTACCTATGATGAACTTGATCGTACTGTATGAGAGTCTTTGACAGTCAACACTGAGCTGTTTGATTGGGGCTTCCTCGCTACCTGTTGGAAACATTTCTCAAAGTCTTTGCGGCAATTGGAAAACTACCTATTGCACTGTATCACTCTCAGTGCAGGCTAGGGAAGTTCAACATACAACATATCATGGCGTCACAACTGTAAAGGGTCATTTAATGGGAGAGCCCTTCTTGAATCTCAGAGTGGAATTGGTTCTTCTTTCTTTTTTTAAGATCGAAGTAGGCTTCCGACTGAATGTTGGGATGGAATCACAGAGAGCATTATCTCGTCTTTTATTCATCACATGAATAGTCTGTCGAGTAGACAATTACTGACTTGAATGATATTGTACCAAAAGTATTATTGGAGTATTTTTGATTTTTCCATTGATATTAAGGCAAAGTAGTGGATTGGTTCAGTTGGGGTCAAACATGGGATCAACTTTAAGTGATCTGATGAGTTAGAGTAAAATCCTGTCGCAGCAACCAAATTTTGAGAAATGCTTTCATTTGTGATGGAGATACGATTCTAAATGTGGCGAAGGGATGCTGTTGGCATGAGCACATAGTGAAACAGCTAAAGGGCAATAGAGTATATAGTCACTTGTTAATATCTTATTTGTTTTTAGTATTCTCAATCTCGTCGTCAAAATGCAATAGAATTCTTGAGTTTCGGATCAGTTGTTTATAAGATTGAGGTTTAATTTTTCAGGCAGATCCAAGGATTCTTTTGTCTGAGAATTTCTCATAGCATTTTGATGATTGTTTTACGGACCTTTTTTATTCTGAAGAAATTGTAAACACTGGAGTGAAAGGAAAATATTAAAAAAAGAGAGATGGATATTTTTTTCCGTCAGACTGTACTAGATTTTAGGTTTTAGTCAAAGCCTATTTCTCCTCAACTTGGCACAGAAGGCAGACAGAATAATTTGGATCAGTACAGTTGAGCCCAGTATGTTTGGTAATTTCGAGATTAGAGGCAGCAGTAACACAAGAAAATGTTTTTCTTTTATATTAAGTCCCTGGTATTTGTAGTAAATTATATTGATAATGGTATTAGATAAACATCAGCAACAGTAGCTATCACAGATTAGTTGTTTTCTTTATTAGTCTTGCATGCAGAGTTATGGTCCTCAGTTAAAATAGGATCTTGATATTGATTATTTTGTGTAGGAAAATGAGTGCATAAGGGTAACCTCCTAAAACATGTTACAATGATTATTGTCAAATGGGCTAACCAATATGTACCCTTGTGATCCAATTAGTTTGAAGTATATGAAAATCAGAGGAAAGGCTTCTTACTATTATGCTGAAATAAAATAATTTGTAAAGGACTTTTGGTACACCCACCAGCTGTGCTGACTTTATTTTGTTTTTCATTCTACACACACACACACACACAGATGAAAAGGAGTTTTGAGTTTCAAGTTATCATGAATCAAAATTGAGAATCTGCCATTTGAAATATTTAACACCAATGTTATAAATTATTTTTTTTTTAAAACAACTTGTGCAAACAGTTTGCGCCGCTTTTAAGCTAACATTACTCTCACGATCTGACATGTTGTTTGGACATGAATAGTGTCCTTCATCCATGATCTCTATATTATTTACAAAACAATATAGAGATCATGTATAAAGCCGTTTATTTAATTAACGAAATTAATAATAACAATACTCTTTAAACATAAACATGTTCCTCTAAAATCTGCCAGAATTGTGTCTGGCTCTGTGACTGCCAGCGTTTAAAAAATAAATTCCTTACACCTTTAAAAAAATACCAGTGATTTCTGAATTTGTTGAGTTAAAGGAAAATCATTCCTTGTCACATCACTCACGTCCTTTACTAAATTCTTTTAAAATAAACTCCTAGAAAGTGTATTGCCCATGAATAGTTTCTGAATCAGAAAATAAACTGATTTTGCTCTAACAGGGGCATTTCCAAAACTAATTTTAATGGAGCACATGCCCCAATTTTGACCCATGACAATTTTCAAATTCCAGTTTTAACATGCTCCAATATTTGCGAGTGGATTCAATCAGAGCAAAAAGTAAGAGGAAAAGACTGATCCTTTTCATAAATTCTCTATGACAAGAAAATACAGCCCTGTAAAATACAGGTTCTGATGTCGGATCTGGGCCTGGACACCACAGTGTGCATGTTCTATCTTGTTCACTGCTGTGCTCATTTAGTAATCCATCTGTTAACTTTAAAAAATAATTAGCCTTCCAGTATTTAAACATATTCAAGTGCTCGCCCAGGTCAATGCTGTGCATTATCAGTTAACATTTTCCTCATGACAGTTAAAATTAGCCAATGTCAGCTCAAGTATAAGCATAATTCAATCTAAATCCGCCTGAATGTAATGCAAAGATTAACAATTGTACAAAAGAGCGATGATAAACACCTTGAATCTTGAATATCTCACAAACTATACACTTCACTTTACCAACCTTTGAACATAAATGAACTATGAAATGTTTTGCCTTTTAAAACTGTTTACAAATATTTTTTGAGTTTATGGTTGGTCATAGTCTTTTCGGCATATAACCAAAACAATAAAAAGGTCATATACACAATAAAAAGGTCATATACACAACTCTAGACTCACCAAAGGATTCAGGGAGACTCTTTATCATATATTGATGAAACGGGGTGGGGGAGATGGAAATGTTATCTTCTGTAATTCTTTTTACTTTCACTTTTTACTTTCACTTATCGCAGCACTAATGTATGGCAGTGGCAGCGACAGGGGGCTGAGTAAGGTTTATTTGTTAGTATAGCACATTATATTGCCCTCTTGTATGCAAGCCGTGGGGACACTTATGTACAGTAGCCCAGGAGTGTGAAACAGATTTGCATTTGAAATGCTTTTTCTGTTATGTCTTTTGGGCCGCCAGAACCACTCTAGTGACTTTTTGCAGACTGTAGCTACCTGCTGTAGTAACAACAATCTTACTTTAGAGGGCAGTAGTCTTATTATGTGAGGACAGATGACGACATCACTGGAAGCCATAGAGGAAGAAAACACTAGAGCGGATATACTTTTTATCAATAAAGCTTATTTAAAACAAAACAAAAACGAAATTGGAAGCTTAATATCAACTGGACCAGGACTTTTATCTCATATCTCGGTTTTAAGCAGTTATAACGGGACGTTTATTTAATGTGTGACAACGCGACTATACTTTAAAAGGAATACAATAAGAATGTCTGGGGAGAAAAGACGTGCCGACGAACCGGTGAAGCTCGCGTGCGGGCTTGATGGAGAACAACCTATTTGTAGCTCAAAGCGTTTTCAGCCGGAGGTTTTACCAAAGGACAGCATGACCCCCTCCTCCATATTCCTGCAGGTAGAGATGGAGTTGAACAGCCAGCTCCGGCAGCTCACCTTCAGCGATCCCGTCCGGTACATATATAACCCGCTGGAGTACGCCTGGGACACCCACCGCTGCTACGTGGAGCGGTTCTGTCAGGCAGGACAGACGGTCCTGTTCTTAGGGATGAACCCTGGACCGTTCGGGATGGCGCAGACAGGGGTGAGCCCGGCACCCAGATACAGAATAAGAGCGGTGTTTTAGTGCAGAATAATCCGGTGTTATCAGTGTGTGATGACCCAGACAAGACCCATCTGTCACAGGATATCACTCTTTGAGATTCGATCCAAATGTAAAGTGCATTATAAATTAAATGTATTATTATTATTATTATTATTGTATATCCGTGTTCTTCCTTTTTTAAAGTCTGCAGGAGAGGAGGCAATTTGCTAGAGGATTCTGACTTATTAAGTAAACTTCGAGGCGTCTATATTACAGCATTTTCTTTCTTGTGGTTTGTATGTTTTATGTGTCTGTGAAGCACTTTGGGACTTCCTTGTTGAATTGTGCTGTACAAAATACTTCCTTTGTTTATTTTATCACAACATCATGAAGCCACTCGCAATTTGCATTATTGCAAGGCTTAAGTCACCGAGGACCATTTGGGTTCAAGAAAGCTTTTATCACCAAAAAATGTCATAATTGATTTAAATTGAAGTAATTTTGCTATACTGTTGGACCTGTGACAGACTGGCAGTTTATCCAGACTGTACCCTCTCTGTCACCCACGTCCCCTTATGATACTGTATATAATACACTTGTTTTTAAAGTCTTACCGGGACATGTCAACCTTAAATAACACAAAGTAGCAAAAATTTTAAATCGCAATATACATGTGTATCATGTAAATAATATTTTTAAGATAATTTTTGTAGTTCTTGCTGGATCGGCGCCGGGAGACGTAGTTTGATGAAATCGGCATTAGGTCGAGCAGAGACACCCGAAAAAGCTCGAGTTAGCAGGGCAGTAAAAAGCTAAATGCGGCTAAGGCTAGCTGGAGCTCAGTGCCAGCCACAAGCCCTAAAGTCCCTGAACAAAGCAAACATATAACAGATAATTGACTGTACGACACTTACAAAGTTTTATTTTCACTTCAAAAAATATATTTGAAAATACATGACTTATTATGGTTTCTAAACTTAAAAGAAAAAAAACAATTGGAATCCGACAAAATGTGATCTGCTAAGAAAATTGCAATTGGTGCATCTCTAATCTCAAATCTATATCTCATAAGCAAACTTAGAAACATGCTCGTTTTCGTCTAAATCGTGGTCTCATGAATCCCTGTGCTAATAAAGTTTCAATAAAGTTTCAGCATTCCCAGTATGTCCTCCAGAAGAGAAAGTGCAGCCGATGACATAATTGTCCTCATACTGTTTCATCATTGTAAAAACAATATTTCAAATGACCAAATTTTCCAATGCAAAATCTAAAGTACTAAGATGTGCATATAAACATTTATAAGAATATATTGGACTACAGTTAAGCTCTGTAAAGCTTGTCTAATGACAACATAAACAATTTGGGCAAAGGCTAGAATTAAAAATTGGCGAGATATCACAATGCTCATCTGAAGATACTGATGGGATATAAAGATAAAATGATATACTTTTCTTTGGACAGGTACCCTTTGGTGAAGTGAAGTCAGTCGTTGATTGGCTGAAGATAACGGGGGAGATTGGTCATCCTCAAGATGAGCATCCAAAGCGGCAGATCACAGGACTGGCCTGCACTCGGAATGAAGTGAGCGGTGCACGGTTTTGGGGCTTCTTCAGGAAGTTGTGTGGAGAACCAGCACTGTTCTTTAAGCACTGTTTTGTACACAATCTGTGCCCGCTACTTTTCATGAGGGCCAGTGGGAAGAACTTAACCCCTCCTGAGTTGCCTGCAGCTGAGCGTGAGGCCATGCTGGCCCTCTGTGACAATGCATTATGCAAGTTAGTGAAGGTTCTGGGTGTCTCCATGGTGATCGGGGTCGGAAAGGTGTCAGAGCTGCGGGCAAGGAAAGCTCTGGCTGCTGCAGACATTGATGTGCGAGTGGAGGGCATCATGCATCCTTCGCCCAGAAACCCACTAGCCAACAAAGGTTGGGAGGAAGTCGCCAAAACCAAGCTGACAGAAATTGGTGTCATGTCAATACTTAACGTCATGTAAACAAATGGACCTCTTCTGACAGCGGCCTCTTCTTCATTAATAGCGGCATGGACTGAACTCACTCATTACAATAACAATAGGATGTTTCTCAGCTGCAGTGGTAGGAAACTGCACCAAGTAGAGATTGTAGTACACTACTGATTTACTCCACTGTTAGTACTCATGCTATGGACTGTATGACAGCAACTGAACTGTAAATATCTTTCTTATATCTGTTATTTTTTACGATCAGTGCATTCAGTGCACCGTTCATTGAAAAAATGAAAAAAACAAAAACTCTAATGTGAGTTTAATTTGATTAGGATATAATGTTTGTTTGCATTTAAAGCCAAAACACTCCCAGGATTTTTGTATAAATTCAGATTTTAAGTGTTCTTTTCTGGTTTAGGAATCATATTTTGGAGTCTGGAAGCATTTATACTGATTATGAGTAAATGTAAAGTTTATATTCAGCCTGAATTGATGTTACAACAGGCATTTAGGCATTGAGTTATAACCATGACCATAAAAAAATATTTAATGAGCATTAACTGTGAATGCACATTTATGCATTTACCTACTACAGGTATTCATTTACCAAAAATGACTATCCTTATACACCTTATAGTCACCTTAATTATATTTTATTGGTATAGTGTTTCTGAAACAGTTCTGTGATGCACTGTGTATTTTGACAATTCCTTTCATAATTGGCATGAACCTTTGCAGCAATTTGTGCAACAGTAACTTTTCTGTGGGATTGGATAACATTGCCTGCTTATCAGTGAGTCTTGGGCGCCCCCGACCCTGTCGCGTTTTTAACCAGTGGTCTGAGTTCGGTCTGAATCAATACAATTCTTACTGCACCTTGCAGTGGCTATAATGTTATGGTGTAACTTTACAAATACTCTAAATAAACGTGTACTGAAAAGATACACATTTAACTGTACCTATTACTGAGGCTCTTACTGATTTTAGCAGTTTTCATGCTGTACTATTATAAAAGTATTTTTGTATTTTTTTATTTTGTAATCCTCATTTATCATGTTAATTTGTTTTAGTTGATAATACTGAGTTATATCCACAATTTTACCAATTGTGTGTATTTCTAGGCTGAGCACTGTTGATATAAAATTGTTTGTGTTTAAATAAAGATAAGATTTTTAAATATAAGATATTAATTTGGTCTCTGCCGCTTTAGAGATAAAATAAATGGCTGAAAAAGAAGGCTAACATTTAAATCTTAGCGTGGCAGTACGTTTTGCATGTATCGTGATACTGAGGAAAACAAATAAGCCACGTCTTTATATGGACTTAAACAGAAGTGTCCATATTAATGTCGAACCTTTTTTGTTTTCTTATGGACAGACTTTAACAGTATGAGCCTGTAAGTTATGGAAATATCTTACAAAACATATTTGTAGATGATGTCCAAATAACTGACACATGGAAATTTCTGATGAGTTTTACCCAAAACAAATGTTTGAAAACCCGGAAGCTCTTTCAGCATTTTCAGAGCAGACGGAAACAAACAGAGGAAATGTCCATTTTATAAATTAATCACATTCAGGAAATGAGTTTGCATTACATTGTGGGTGTGTAACGATACACTGATGATGATACTGTTTTTATGCCTTTCTTTGATTTCACAACAGTATGGTCCAGAAGCTGTTATTAAAAGAACTGTATAGGCACAGTGTCCCCTCATGCCCTCTTCACCCCACTGCAACCACTTGGAATTGAGTAATAACAACCAGCAGAAGATCCTGTATGCTGTAACACACTCCTTTTACGGGAGTTGAAGCTCATTAAGAGTCCATGCCTTTCGATTAGCTGTATACGTACAAACTGCACCTCCCTTAAGCCCACCAGCATAATTTTCCAGGGGGGTCCACATGTTGTGAAACTCTGACCCAGACAGGACTGCTCATCACTATTTACAGACTGATGTAGAGCTCTTTCCTTCATAAGGTAGTTGAAAAGATTTTCTCAGCACTACAAGGTAGGAAAACATTAACACCACAATGTTAATGTATTGAGCATACAGCATCGTTTCTTATTTTAGAGTCATGTATACCTCGTTAAAGAAGTAAATTATTATAGAAAATAAAACTGCTTAACAGTACCAAATGTTTTAGGCTAGGATTGTTGTGTTCTAAAGGATTGCTAGGAGGGAATTATTTGTATTCACTTGTGTTAATAGCAAACATTATTACATTTTTTTTTCTTTTCTATTTTTGTTAAATCTATTTGATCCAAATTGTTAGGACTGAAATATAAGACATTGAACAAAATCATAGTATCGATATTTGAATACAAACTATTAAAATTGAATACGAACTATTGCTGTTCAATTCTGCTTTTTTTCTCTGATTATATTGTATTTAACTTCAGCAATCTGTAGGTTTGTAATCTTGTTCATAAACTTTTTATAGGAGCAAAGACGAGGTGTTGTGACCAAGCAAAATTCCAGGCAGACTCTGCTATCATCTTTCATCAGCTGTTCTTCTCCAGACTGTCATCGGAGCAGTTTCCCCTGGATCCACGTGTGTTTTCTTTCACTTCTTCTTCTCCCAGGTTTCTGTTACCATGGAGGAGCAGTCTGCAGTGGTGTTTCGAAATGTGGGGCAACTTTACTTCCCCCAAACACGAGTGGAGTGCCACTACAGTCTGAGCCCTGACCATCAGTGGAGCAGCCGTGACTGGATAGGGATTTTTGAGGTAGATTCTGATCATTTAGAATCAGGCAGATATAATGAAAATCACTCAAATAAGCTCTGTGTCATGTGGAAGTGATGGAAATGCTCAATTGAATATTTTGTGGTTTGTTACCATGCCTCAGGTGGGATGGACTTCTCTCAAACAGTACCATACCTATACATGGGCTCTTGTTCCTGACACTTACACTGGGTGCACCAGTGTCAACCAATGTGTAATATTTCGCGGTAAGAATTCAACTAAAAGTTTAAAGAATTGGATGAAACAGCCAATAATTCCACAGAACATGATGATATTCTTAAGTTAACTTTACGACCCGGTTGAAACGCAGAGTTTAACTGCTCCTTCTGGAGGGATACTTCTCGGAACACACTCTGATGGTTAGAGTATGCTTTCGTTAATGGTGGAAAGTAATTAAGTACATTTGTGCTGTACTGTAGTTTTGAGTTGCTTGTACTTAATTTGAGTATTTAATAATCATACACTACATTGATTTAGCATTGTTAGTCACTAATTGTTTAGACCATATGTCAGGGTAAGATTTTCATGATCCTGGCAATAAAGGTATAAGGTGGAATAGCACACAGTAGACAACCAAGCTTTATTTATACAGAGAACACCCTCCCTATATGAAAGTCTTTTATATTTGGTGGATATAGATTTTATTTTATTTTTTTAACCTTTGCTGACAAACCAACAATGGCTCTCTCACAGAGCAGGGGATACTATTTATATAAATGAAATATTAATCCAACAATGTTGCATACAGTATTGTAAAATGGATCAATCTGCATTTGAGTGGCTTTACTTTTGATAAAGTAAGTATATTTCAATGCTAATACACTTACTTCCTACAGGGCAACTTTACATTGTGATTAGGTTATGTACACATAAGTAAGCAATCAAAGTAAAACTGAAGATTACTACTACTCTTACTGTGTTCTGCTATTTACGTCTTTTGTTCTTAAACTGTATTGTGCTTCATTCTCTACCACGCGATAAAATAAATTGAAAATATGTTGTGTGTTTGTGTTTAATACAGCATTCTATCTGCCCTGCCCCAGCGACGTGGAGTATGAGTTTATATATGCGGATAAAAAGGGAGAGGTGTGTGCCCGTAGTCGCCCCTTCAAGTTCTGTGCTCCAAAGCCGCTGGAGGAGCTGGAAACCCTGAAAGAGGAAGGAGACGAGGATGATGGAGAGGAGGAGCTGCTTCTCGTCATCCCCAGGGCTCAGCTGCTGCAGGTGGGAATAAAAAAACAATCATTTGTTGAAAAACAACATACTCTACTTTCCGTGCTTACTATAGATAAATCCAACTATTAGAACCACTCTTACATTGATTTATCCTTTTATTTTAAAATATTTTAATATCCGAAACAGTAAAAAATTCTACCCTGCCTCTCCACTGTCGTCATGTTGTGAACAGAGTCGGCTAGAGGAATGCTTGAAACAGCAAGCTGACATGCAGCAGGCTCTGAGTGTGACCATTGAAGAGATGGACAATGGCAAAGAGGAGAGCAAGATAGCAAAGATGGAGTGGGAGCTTGAAAGAGCAGCAATGAAGGAGGAGATCGCCGAGCTCAGTGACAACATGAGACTTAACTACAAGACACTGAAGAAGATAGAAGGAAAACACAAGGTAAAGGCGAGCCATGCTGGCAGATATTCTTAGGGTAATCATCACCCTTCTAGCCTAAAGCTGTCCAGAGGTTCAATGATAACTAATCATGGGGTTTCGATCACAAATCACACGTATTTGTTTCTAAATAGTCTTTTTTCTCTCCCAAACAAATGAAGGATGTGAAATATTATCAAGAAAATCTGACCTCTGAAATGAGCAAAGTCATGGCTGAAAAAGCTGAGTG
Organism: Lophius americanus; assembly: GCA_037951165.1. Taxonomy (NCBI): domain Eukaryota; kingdom Metazoa; phylum Chordata; class Actinopteri; order Lophiiformes; family Lophiidae; genus Lophius; species Lophius americanus. The sequence continues at coordinate 3,634,219 of JBBDHG010000140.1, read as the reverse complement.
TCAGCAGCAAATCCAGGACCTGGAGGAATATATCAAGGTTCTGAATGGCAGCGAGAAAGAGGGAAATGTGGAACTGGAGAGGCAAGTGTTGCTTCTGACGTATGCTGGTTCATACCTTTGTCTTGGTATATTTACTCCCTTGAGCTTGAAACAACAGTTTATTACCCCACAGGTTGAAGGAGAGGCTGAATAAAATGTCCAGTCAAATGAAATATGACGAGGAAAAGAGAAAGTCCCTGCAGGTAGTTCCTTCTTCTTCTCTTAAAGCACACGAGGAGCTTCTTTAGAGATGGCTGGAGCCAAACCATAGTTAGGCATTATCATATCAGTAGTGAGAGTAAAGAATACCATAATTTCATGCACAGTGATTCCGTACTCACTTAAATGTTGTAACATGTAGCTTTTTAAGCTCAGATTTGGACTTATTAAAAGTATCTCACATAATATCAGTTGTTTCTGTCGATGCCCCATCCGCAGGTGGAGAGCAAGGCTGCTCTGGATAAGGTTCGTGGCCTACAAGAGCATCTGGAGGCCAGTGAACAAGTAGCTGAAAGCCTGCGCAGGGAGTTGAGGGAGTTGGGAACCCGTCAGGGTCACACCCACACTGAGCTGCACCAAGCCCGGCTGCAAGTGGCCCAGATAACCCTGCAGCTATCTGAAGAGAACCTGCTCCTCAGGGAGGAGCGCGCTAACTGGGCCATAGAAAGAGAAGCATACAAACATGCAGCAGAAGTGAGGATGACTCAGTGCCCGGAGCCACACATGCACATCATAAATACCAACCAGACTGAGTGTTTCAATTTATTTTTTTTTTGTGCAGATTGATAAAAAGAAAACAAATGAAGTGAGCTGTGATGCACAAAGGACACAGGAGTGGCTCCAGGAGGAGAGGATGGAGAGGGATAAACTAGAGACAGAGCTCGGGAGAGAGAGAGACTGCAATCGAGTAAGTAAATCAATCAATAATCAATCATTTATCAATATAGATTCACATGTGAGAAAAAAAAATCTGCCTCATCATTGGCTCAGATTACGTTTTGGAAACAGGAGAACTGTGCCAGAGTTCAGCATCACTCTTTTTTAAGACACAAATAGACTTCTAAGAAAAGTTGGGATATGTTTCCTCTAATCGACACACGATCAGTGGGAAATAGGACAAGCCAGTCATCGGTGTGGGGGATCAGAGGTTTTGTGGGTGTTTACATTAATGCTGCTGCCTCTGTAGGTGCTGCTGAATGACACTAAACAAGAACTGCAGGAGCTGAAGGCCAGTCTGAAGAGAGCCAAGAGAGAAAGAGAGGAGCAGCAGGCTGAAAAACAGGCAAGTTCACATTCTTCAATATAACATGGGCATAAAAGATATGAATCAACAGCGAAAGGAATGTAGAACTAAAGCAATGTAGATTAACAGCGACAAGAGTCAGAAGTTTGACACTTTGGTCAGAAAATGTAGGTTGTTTTATTGTGGAAAACCCATCCAGGAGTATATTGGGGCGTGATATATATACACATACAGTATGTGTCAGTGTCAGCTGGATGAATGGATCTGAATGATTTAGCATCATTTCCTGTGTTTTGGGCAATAGTGGATCAGAACAAAAAGAAAAGAAACACATTGACATACATTAAGTGTATCTTGTAGCTCTCATCTCAAGAGGAGGCCGAGCTGAGTATGTCCTCCCCTCTTTAAAATAATCTGAATTTAAATAATGGATAATGGGTTTAATCCTTCACGTTTTTATATCAGATATGATTAAAAAAAATATTTATGGCTCATATTCACTGTGAGGGATAAATATCTTAATTTTACTACTGTGTATTTATTTCTAAAGCTAATTTACATATTCATATTGATAATATAACATGTGAATGAAATTATTGTGTCTCAATAAGTCAGATGATGATGGTATGTTATTAAGACTACTAAATTAGAAAATGAATACTTATAATATTTTGATTTTGTAAAATTGGATCGGAAGTGCTGGCACTGAAAACCACTCAAAGTTGGTTGATTGAGGTCTTCTCTTTAATCATCCTCTATCTGTGTGCTTGACATTGGACACTCACAGGACCTGCTGAACTACATCTGCCAGCTGGAGCAGAGGTTGGCGATCGTGCCAGACACTAAATGTAATGCAGAAATTCTCACATGCATGTGTGAGTAATAAAGCCTCTTTGAACATAGAACATTTTTTCACTGCGCTGTAAGGAGTATCAAGGTGAAGTTGAACCTATGCTGATTTCCACAGACCCTAGCTCTTCCTCTGAAGATGAAGATAAACCTTCCTCAGCTTCCTCCAAATCCTTCCTGTCTATTCAACCGGAAAGGACAGAGAGAGCAGATATCTCACCTGGGACACACGCCCAGAACAAAGGAGACACACCAGCCTCCGGCACACAGGTATGCCAACCTTTTCACGTGCAAACTAAATAAGGTTTAACAACATCCACATTCTAACTGGCGTGAGAAACACACATATATTAAGATATTCATTCACCTGAGTGATAAAACACCCTCATGTTGTGGATTCTGCTCCAGCTCCCAGACGACAACTAAGGTCAAATAATGACGAGTAGAAAGAAGCATTGAAAATATATTTTGTAATTCAGAGAAAGTAAATCCTTTCACCACGATTAGACCCTGTATTATATGTCTTATTTTCAGTTCTCGTTTTGTTTTGTTTTTCTTTTCGCTGATTAACAGCACTTATTTGAAAAATCCAAATCTGATCACCTTACAAGATAATACGTATATCAGAAATATACGTATATAGATGCCAAATAAATTTAATCCAAGCATCATATATTTTGTTTTACCGGAATGGCAGTGTATAGAAATAAAAAAAAAAAAACATAAACACCTATCCACATTACTGGAACATTACTGTGGCCACATTCATTTTATTTTATTCTGACTTAGAGTCAATAGAACTATCAATTCTAAATTAATATCCAGAAGTCTTCATTTTATATTCATATTAATTATAAGATATGTAATCAGAAAGAAATGTTAGATTTCTGACTTGAATATCTGATATTGACTTTAAAGTAAAATTCACAGTTCAAATGCAGAACAAAGTCTGAGAATTTCGGGATCGGGATTCAGTTTTTTTTTTATTTAAAGAATCTGACTTTAAAGTGTCCTTTAAAGGGGGATCCCACTTCTAAGGATAAGCAGAGGATTTGGGATTGATGGACGAATGAAGCACTTTAAAATCAGAATTCAGAAAACAAAGTTTGACAATTAAATCAGAATTTATATATATTCTTTTTCATTTAAATTCCGATTTTTAAAAAAAGATTTTCTCTAAGAATTCTGACTTTCAATTCAGTCTTTTAAAAACAATGTGTGGCTTATTCCTCTATTGTAAGTTCCCCTTCAAAAATGTTGGGTGGGGTTGTGATTAAATGACGAATAAACCACCTCTGTTTCCTTCCCGTCGCTCAGGATGTGAACACACAACACACTGAGAGCAGAGCTGGCGAAGGGAAGAGACCGATCCTGCCAGGATTTTTTGACCCCGTTCTGAGGTGACATTTCTGGGTTTCTTCTGGTCACACATGACCATGTGTTTCCCTCCCTGATCCCTGACTGTAATCACTTCTAAAACTTAAGATGATTAAATTCACACTTTCTTCCCTGGATGACTGTGAGAGGAAGTAATTATGTTTATTTTCTCTCTCTGTAAAACGTTCATCTCTCTCTCTCTCTCTCTCTCTCTGCAGTGGGCTGACTGACTCCCCTATGTGGTAGCCAGAAGAAAGATGAGAGCAAGTTGCTGATTCATCGCAGCTTTGTAAGTTCATGTGTAGGTCATAGGAAAACCAAGAAACATTCTCTGTGTATTCTATTGTTTTCTTTCGCTGTTCAAGTCGGAAATGGCCGTCACAAGGGTCCTATTAATAGAGCTCTTACCTCACGGTTATACAAGGGAATATGGTATTTAAAGTATTAAGTGTCCACAAATCTGTTTGTGTTATTAATACAATAAAGCATTTATTATTGTTTAAGGATATATCTCAGGATGAACAAGTGCTAATAATACCGTTCTTATGATATTTTTCTCATATTCATGCTGTGCTTTAAGTTTTCATATGAAGAACCCAGCTGTCCCTTTCCAGCTTATTTTCTGACTCAATTTGAAGTACAATAAAGCTTTTCGGCTGATTAAAAAGCGGATAATACATTTTACAATGAATCAGTGAAAAGACTGAAATGACGCCTTGATCAGCTCCTATTTTAAATGTGATGTCCTCCTTTGGGGCATATCAGCCAATACCCTCTGCATGTGAGTGTGAGTTCTGAACCGCTGGGTGTGTGTCACAGACACGTGTGAACGTTCTGTTCTAGAATGTTCAACGGCGTCAGGTTGGATGAACATGAGTTAATGTTTGATACTGTTGTTTATGGATCAGAGCTTCTGTTGGAGAGAAATTACTCTTTAATAAAATATAGATACGTGACTAACGATGGTTGTCTGTCTTTCGTGTGAGAATATGTGAGGAATTAATGTTTTCTTTCTATGGCTTTTTCATGTTTTGATCTGGAGGATATTTAAAACACAGACCAGTCATGGAAAGAGTAGTAGTAGTGTGGGAAGGTGAGTGAAGTGATGGAAAAGAAGTTGACAATTGGATGCTTAAGATCTGAGAACAAATAACGCCTTTATAAAAATACATGGAGGTCAACAACAAATAAGCAAACAATAAGCTACGAATAAGCAAAAATACAAATATAAAAACAAAAACAGATCAGCCCCAATATTTGTTTGTCTCTCTCTGTTTTAGTAACCGAGTAGTAACTTTGGTAGTCCTCTTGAAAAAATTGCCATGAGGCGCCTGAATCCCTGAATATAAAGACGATTCATCTTTTTGCTCACCATAAAGTTTGTGTCTATAAAAAGTAAGACATCAGTTAAAAACAAAGACAAAAAGTAACAGAAATAATATTCAGTTCCAGCTTCAAAATGAATCTGAGATCATGAAATCTCTCATATCACACCATACAGAGTGAATACAAATCACACCAATGAGCTTAAGATTGTTTCATTCATTCACATATTGTCTTTGTCCAAATACGCTGTAGCGTCCGTCTTTGGTATTTCCTGCTCATTTGTGCGAGAGCCGAGGCCTCTGGGACTTCTTCCATGGCTTGTCTATTGCACCAGCTCAAATTCAAGAAATGAGAGAGAGGTCTAGGGAACAGATTTGTGAAACAGCAAAACAATATATTATGGAATATCATGGTTATGTATGTTATCTTTGGGGAGTGGTATTTGCTGATGAGGTGCAGCAAATATTATTATTGACTTTGTTTAAGTTTGGGTTTCTTTCCATTTATGACAGACATTCTGAAACTCCTATTATGGTGTCATTTTGAATTATTTAATACTTAACACTATCTATTCAAATTAAGTGACTTAAATGGATTTACATGTGGTGCGTAAGACACAGGTAACTTCTACAAGTACCAGTTTGCTGGTACTGCCACATTGAACAGATAGCATCGGGTTTTTGTCTTTTTCTGCTTCACTCAGGAAGTGGATGTCTCCAAATATGATGAGGAGGAAAAGAACATGCACATAACATACAATAGCTTAATCTTTGAAACTCATTGTGTCCCTCATATCAACAAATGTTGCTGCAGTTTTTCCTCCCATGAAAGGCAACAGGCTGACGGAGAAGCTTTTCCCTTATGACCATTTAATAAGACTCATGTTGTCTCTCATTAAATCAAACATCATGAATATCTTAGTTTTTTTTTTTTATGGTCTCAAGGAAAAACAAGTTATTAAGTGTTTATTTTACAAAATCCATGTTTTGCATCATTCCTTAGACAAAGCACACGTGAATGCACGTCGTTTTAAAGTTTTATCCCATGCTTCCCCCAGCAGGTCAGCAAATAATGTAAAACTTTTGTTTTGTCTTATTTGATGGTTGCAACATCCATTACAATTCATCTTATGGTTTTTGATGAGTTTGTCTCAACATCAGTGTAACTCCGTCCTGTAGACAGTGTTGGATGAGTGGACACATTTAGCTTTTATCTTTGTTTTCGTGATTCTTTAGAGATTTTTTTTGATAAGTGGACTCCTGCATAAATGCTTGACTGTGGATTGTGGCTTTAATGACGGTAACAGCACCTCACTACAACATCATTGTGTGTATTGGTAAATATTCTCATACACGCTTTTTCTTTTTGTTGTTGATGGGGCCTTATTTCAGAGCAATCAAACAAAAACATTTTTTTAAATACTGTATTGACAGGGGACATTTGGCCCTGATAGGAAGGACCTGAGATGTGTGATGACATTAAATCTAACCTGCAGATTTTTTCAAAATCATTGTGTGTATTTTTGCCTCATGTTGCTGCGTTTGCTTTCCTTGTTAGGAGTCGGTCATTTCTGAATCACGTGGACTCGAGCTGTCTTTCTCTTACTGTTTTTTCCGATGTTTCATACATTTCTTAAGAGATTTCATAAAATACACTCGTCATATTGTGAGTTTTGAGTCCTGCTCTTTCTTTGCTTTTGCTCTCTTTACTATCTTTGCTGTTGCCTTTCACTCTGTCCACTAAAGCTTGAAATGCACACGACTAACGATAAGTTTAAAAAAATCACTTATTCCAGTCAAATGTGACCAAGACTGAGTAAAAAATATACAAGAAAAGGAACAGAGTCCAAAAATAAGCATGAAAAGAATTGTGATGTGTACATGCATAGAAAAAAAACATACAATAAAAATTGGAAACATACAGTATCTCTGAATGGTATTGAAGCATTATTTGAAGAGATTTGCGGTAAATTGGCACCACATAGAATTCTGTTGGCGCATTGAAGGTTTACCATCAATTTATACAAAGCATAACCCTTATAGATAGTAGAGGAGTGCATTTTCTTCTGTCCACCAACTCCTGCTCCTCTTTGGGTGGAACAAAAATATTTTTGAAATATCTTTTTAACAGTCTCATTTGGCACAGTGATATTTCATGGCACCCTCCTCAACCAACTGATATTTAGTGCTTTTGATGCTCCCGTTCATTGCTTCCTATACTGAATTTAATACACTTTCCTTATAGTTAGCATGTACAGTATACATAAATACTGTATGTGCTTTATGCAACACAGTCGTCGTCTAAGAGCTTAAATCTGGGAGGAACTGTTGCTAGGTGAGGATTGGGTGATCTGAGAGAGGATGCAATTTTACTTGGTCTGTCTCTGTGTGCTTTCCAAGTCACACTTTTCTTTTGCATGCCCCTGCCGTATCCCCAGACGTTTCTGAGTCACTGTCTACTCCTCTATCTTTCTCCTCATCCCAGTAGTCTTCCTCTTCCTCCTCTTCTTCCTCCTCCACAGTCGACTCATACGTGGTCTTCTCCTCTTGTTTGATGGTTTGAATGGCAGGGGGAGCGGCTGCAGAGCTGTCCCCTGAATCGCTGCTGTCCTCAAAGGCCTCTGGATTCTCCAGCATCTCTCTGATCAGTGGAGGCATGGGGCCGGGGATCTCCGTCTTCAATGTGATGGCTCTTTCTGCACCTATAGGCCGCACAACACACACACACACACACACACACACACACACCCATACACACACACACACACACACACACACACACACACACGCACACGCACAGGAGAGACAGCTTGCATCAAAATTGCCATGTTCTTCATATATGCAGCTAATGGTATATTCTCTATGTGAAAACTATTTTCCATACATGATTCTTAGAATGAATGAAATTTTCGCTTAGTAACTAACTTAACTAAAAAAAATACTCTCTGTCATTTGAATTGAACTCTTCAATTAATCTCAGATTAATTGAAACTTTATATAAAGTTTGTAGCAGATATTTATTTAGATATTTAATTATTTATTTTTGATTGAGGAAACTGTAAAAAAATCTGAGGAGATTTTTCCAAATCACCTCATTCCTGACTTCCCATATTCTGACTGTAGTGCTATAGACGCATTTTATTTTCTAAGAGATGCCCTGTCTTTTTAATATGTGACTATGATATTTAAAACCTTAGCTGACCTTTGGTGCTGATTCCTCTGAGGTCTGTGACTTTCATGAGCATGCGAGGAAACATATGAGGCTTGTTTGGACGTCTACGACGGGTATAGATCTTGAGGGCCTCTAGCAGCGGCTCCTGCAACTTGTCTACTTTCTGTGGCTCTTCCAGGTCCATACGGTCTGAAGCAATAATGGAAGGACATACATTTGTTAGCAATTTATAATACAGCCCACAAGATCATGGTGAGAGGGGCGAGGTAATTTGAAAAACTATCGACAGGCAAAAAATTACCTCCACAGATGAGGCAGATTGCGCTGAGTAGACCTGTCTCTGTGTCGTCCATCTCTAAAGGCAAGAGCTGACCGGCAAAGGCAAACACCAGTTCTGTAAGCGGACCAAAGCCAGCGTTATGCATCTGGGTCCTGTTGAGAGTCAGGCCATCTGAGAAGGTCATTGTGTCCTGTTCCGGGGTGTAACGAGTACATATCCTCAGCATCTAGGAATGGGTAGAATTTTACCAGACAAGAGAGAAATAGTGTGAATAACATGAGGATAGAAGCTCTTCTGACTCAGATGTCCACTTTTCAGCTGTTCATATCTAAAAACTGAGCAGAATGAGATATGAAAAAGCGGTGGGGAGGTGAAAGAGAAGCCCATAAGGGAGTTATAGGAGCGTGTGTTTGGTACCAGGATGTCCAGACATGCAGATTTGAGGAGGGTGATCTGGTCAGCGATGGTGAGGGTGGTGAAGCCTGGTAACCGTTTGGCAAACTCCACAATCTTTATAATACACTTAGTGGACAGTTCACTGAACTTATCCCACAGACCCAAGTCCAGCTGTACTCTGTGGTCAGCACTTGAATTCTAGGAGGGAGAAGGGAGGGAGACGCTTGTCTATGTCACTGTGCAGAGAACATACTGTGGTTGTGCCATTGGAGAAGCAGTGAGCCGTTGCTGCTAAGGTGTGGCTGGATTATCAAATGAAACTCACTGTGGTGTATTTTCCTAGTTGGCCCAGAGAGGGAAATGTCTCTTGGTGAGCTTTGCTGACTTTGTTAACCAGCTCTTCCAGTTCTCCACTCAGCTCATAGTTCTCCGGCAGTACCATCTCCTCCTTCACATCCTTCTTCTTCTTGTTCCTGTCATTACGCACCGCTGCAGGGAAACATAGGCACAAGTTGACAAAACTTGAAAATCCAAACTCCAGTCCAAAAAACAATCATTAGCCATTTGAAACTATAACTTTAGAGAGAAAGTATTGTGGATCACCTTCTTTGGACATGCCAACCTCAAAGCATTTCTGCAGTCGGCAGTACTGGCAGCGATTCCGCGTCACTTTGTTGATTTGACAGTTTTTGTCTCTGTGGCAAGTGTACACCATGTTCTTCTGGATACTGCGCCGAAAGAAACCCTGAAGTGACAAAAAAAAAAGTTTTAGACTCTGACTCAATGTCAGAAAACACAAAGCCTCTCTAAGATGATGCATTTGAGGACAATAACTTGCCCTCGTGTCAACACAAGCTGCACATCATCCACGTTGAATTCATAACAATTTCCAGATGAATTCTAAACATTTTGGGGATCCTTCATCTTCTAATCTGGTGTCTTAGTAGGCTTAAAATGTCAATGTTATGACTCATTTGAAAACTAATTATATTCTTATTATCTTCTGCTGTTCTTAGTAATTGGACCAATGCTTTTAGAATGTAGGTCGTCACATTGTTGTGCTTCTATTTCCAGATTTTTTGTTCTTCTATTGGATTATTATATTCGTCATTAGTGCTTTCAACAACTAATCTATCAAGGATCATAACTTTCAGAGGCTATATCTATCTGTGGCTATAGACATGAACATCATGGCTCATTTACTTACAGACACCACAGTGCTGCAGGCCATGTCTTAGGCATTACACAGGTAAACCTGATGACTTGAAGGAGGTGATTTGTCAAATTTGCAACCAAAACGTATCGCTCAAAACTGTTTATGCCATAAATCCAACAAACTCAGCAATGATCCACCACTTCTCCAAATTTACTAAACTGAGAAAACAGTGCCGAAAAAAGTCAAAATATAAATTTGACACAGCCAATAAATGTCGTAGTCAAAAGACGACAATAATCCAAATTATTTATATTAAATTATTATATACCTACAAGTACATAGATAACTTAATGCCCTCCAAATGCGCAGGGCTTGTATTTGTATTTTATTTATGATCTAAGTCAACAGTTGTCTTGTAATGTAGGACACACTTTTGTGCCGAAACACTGTGAACATGCTGTATCATTGAGGAAACACTAGAGGGCGGCTTAACAAAAGCATCTATGTCAGCTGTGCAGTGAAGTTCTGACATCTCTTCGCCTCTCCTTGGACTGGTTTTCAGTGGCTGCTCACCTAATACATGTCCAGTATTTTTTTCAGGTGTCTCTGGTCTCTCTTACCTTACAGCCCTCACAGGAGCTCACTCCATAGTGGTAACCAGACGACTTGTCCTGGCACACAAAGCATGGCTTGTAGACACGAGGAGGAGGAGGGGGGGAAGGAGAACTGGGAACCATCTCCTCTGAGCTGTTGCTCTGGGTCTCCACGGCTGTTGAAAAAGAGAAGGAAAAAAAAGATTATTACATTAGAGTGCCTTGTTTTCAGAAGTTCCTACGGTCTTTGGAACTATGATAAAAGCTACTGATTTGGAGAGAGTGGTCAACAATCAGCCGCCAACCCCATGCAGGCCACCCCTTGGAGCCAGAAGGGAAGCTCAAAGGAAGACATTTTTAAGAGAAAAGGGAGGGGTGAGGACAAAGCTGATTGACAGGGACTTAAAAGAGACACAATTAGCTGATGGCCAGATGGCCCTGCTGATAAAATGCTGATTGGCAGCTGAGATTTGATTGGTTTCTCCATTTACTGGTGAGTGGGGGAGCAGCATACCTCTGGTGACTTTTTGACTGACATCTGAAGTTTTGCATCTGCTCTGTTGTGTGTTGCCCCCCCATCACACGCACACACACACACACACACTCACACACACGGCTCACATTTTATTTGAAAGGCTGTCCAACCAAATCTGCCTATATACCTTGAGCTCCATGTGAACAAACAGAGGTGGGGTGTTTATGAGACTCGGCTGTCTCCCCCTGATTTTCTCACTGCCTCGCTGAAGAAAGTGGCACACTGTATAACGCCATTTGCTGGTTGAAGGCAAAGTCCTTCAATTGATGCTAATTGAAGCGGTCACGGAAGTGCAAGACACATGCACATTTAGCTGATGTAAAAACTTAAGTCAAGCGTAAAAAGAGTGAAACAGCAACATGCCTGATACACATTTGAAGGTGACAACTAAAGAACAGCCAGACAGCCTCAAACACGCTTTTCAACTTTCACCTTCAGTCACCCCAACATCATCTCTCTGCCCATTCCAATCCCTTTTTTCCTGGCCCTAAATTCCTCACTGCAGGCTGGACGGGGTTTAATAGTTGTGCAAGCTCATAAGCAGCCCTATAAAGCTGTGTCCTGGCTGGGAAGGAGGCCCCGGCCTGGCTGATGGCCCCTTTATTGGGATCCAGTCACCTTGGGCAGCTATTCACATCAACTGCCCTATCCTTGGATCCCTTCCTTGTAAAACTAAAGAATCTGGGGTCAAAAACCCAAAGTCACAGCCCCTCTTGCCACCTTCAATGGGTCACACAGGACTGGACCAAATGTAGCCCCAACTTCACAGCAGCAACCCAAACCTGAACCCACAGCTTGTCATTAACAAGAGTGGTAAGGTTTCAAAAAACACTGAGGCAAAGTCACAAAGGAATAACCTAATAAAAACAGAGAGGAAAAAATGAAAAGAGAGAGAAAGGGAAAGGAGGTGAGTCAGAGGACAGAACCTTCCCAGTGGCTGAAAGCTGATATAAAATCCTGAATATTTAACTTTGACCTTGACTGATGAAGGCCATTACTAGCTTCATGACCAGCAGCTCATTTTTGAGTTCACCAATGGATCCAAATCTGACGCAATGTTCAACAAATCATCATATTACCTCCTAGTTTAGATATCTGTTCAGTGTGTGAGTGAGCGGGCACATAAACACACATGAACAAGCCCGGCTTTTAATTTGAAAGGCCACTCTGCCAAATTTGCTGTGAACCCCATGTGAGCACACAGAAATGATGTCAAGATTTTACGGAGCTATTGTCAGTTGCAATACAAAATAAATCACTACTATGTTATTATAAAAAACATCAGATACACAAGGGATAAAACCTTATATTACATTGGCATTAAATGGTTGAACTGGTTTTGGCACAGTCATATATGTTAAGTGTATATTAATCACTGGGGTGACTGTTTCTCTTTGTGAGAACAATCTGAACAGGAAAAACAAATTGCACTCCTGGCCAATCTTTTTTTCTAACAGGTTTTCATAAATTGTAAAATGTGTGTTGTTTCAAAATCCCAGCGGGTTCTTAAATTATACTTATGTCCTTTTTAACATATGCATCCTTTACATATTTCAAATCAATGCATCAGTCTGATGCAACAATGTGACATTAATATTTCATATATTTCCTACAGTAAACCTGGCAGCCAGTGTGTTTCTGTACGTGAACTACTTTTTGCCTTTTACCCCTGTTTGTCTCAGATGGTACATTCCACAATATTTATATTGAACACTTACTGCACTACATGATCGAGAGCAAGAAAGCATGTCATTAGTTTCCAAACGTTTAAAAATGGGATTATTATTAACAACTACATGGGAGTTAACTTGTGAAAACTTACATGAATGTTACTACCAGGAGCTTTATTGATGAGCAATGTCTCATTTTAGTTATATTTCCAAGAGGTAACCATTTATTTATGACTTAATATAGGAAATCATGTACACACTGACACGTTTATTGTCAAACAGCGAGAAAGACATGACAGCAGGGGCACATACAAATAGTAATGATACAAAGTTTAAAAAAAGAAGACCATTCTCACATTTGTTTTAGTTGCTATGTGACCCACGTATTTTGGACTTTCACTGAGTTATAGTCAGTTCCAGTTTCAATCTTGTTAGTATTTATACCAGTCACACCAGTCATACCAGTCAGTAACACACAGTTACTGTGGTCGTAAATGTAATAGTTTGATATAACGAGTTTCGCTGAAGATACTGCATCACCTTGAATTTCGGGGTTAAGTGTGAATAGCATTTTTTTAGAAAATTCACCAATCAGCCATGACACTAAAGCAGCCTGCCTCTTATTGTACATGTCCTCCATTTGGTACATTCCAGCAGTATCAGCATGAACTTTTTCGTGCTACAGCAGCTATTCTGTGGTAATCGACCAAAATGGGCTAGTCTTCTCTCCCCACGCACATAATTCAGTGCAAGACCCTGTGGCCGGTTCACCAGTTGTCCTTCCTTGGGCCATTTGGTAGGTACTAACCACTGCAGACCTAGAACACCCTACAAGACCTGCAACGTTGGAGAGGCAAACCCTGACTGGCCATCACATGGTCCTTGCCAAATTTACGCAGGTACATATACTTGACCATTTTTCCTGCTTCCAACACATCGACTTAGAGGACATACCTTGACTTTCTGCCTTATGTGCTTTAAACCACCCACTGACAGGTACCACTGTTAGGAGATAATCAGTGTTAATGTGATTTAAGCTATCAGTGTTTATAATGTTAGGGCTAATTGGTGTAATCAATTATTTATCTTATCAGAAAGAATATTATATTATCACTTCTTAAGCTTTGATGTACATCTTATAGTAAAGTGTGCAGGAAAATAATCCTTTTTCACAGACGTTTATAAATAAACAAAGCTCTGCTAGTGAAGCAGGGGAGTAAATCTTAATGTGGAGCCCTGGAGGTAAGGGGGGAGGAGCTGAATGGATGGCATTGTAACTTGATCACTGTTTTCTGTTCATATAGTAACCCTGACAATGTAAAAGTGGCCCAGACAGAACAAGTGGAAAAATAGCTCCCATTGAAACAGAGAAGCTGCATCTGGCGCCAGGAGAGAGCCAGTGATTGACACTGTCTGAGGGTGGTGAGAGAGGGTGAGGAATGATGTGTGAGTGGGTGAGGAGGCCCGTCAGAGAGAATGGGTGAGAGACTCTTGGCTCAAGGCATTTAGAGAGCAGGGAGGGGGAGAGGGGACTTTACCTGGCGTGGAGAAAGAAGGAGTGGAGCCAAAAACCGTCAGTAGCTGTCATCACCTTGAACTGAGCTCAGCCGCAGAGCCTTGGCTTGAAAAAAGAAAAAGAAGAATACTTCTCTCTTCTTAACCTACAACTCACCCCTCAGCATGTCACAACATAAATCGGCACACCTCTGTTAGACGCAGAAGAGCCAAGATGACTCGTGTGAATGAGAGCAAATAGAATGTGTCACTGGTGGAAGAAATACTGGAGTGGTTTTAACTGTGCTCTATATTATAATTCGTGAGCTATCAAAAAGACTTCCTCCAGTCTTTATCCCTCAAGAGATTCCGTAATAGGATACTTAAATATACTTTACTCTACCCGAGTCTTTCCCACCTCCCCCCTCTCCCATTAAGTGTTTGTTTTCAGATCAACACGTCCCTGTTTAGACAACAGAAGCCCTTCTGAAAGCAGACACCTTCCTTATCGGCTCTGACGACTGAGAGTCGCAGGAATGTCACTTTACACTGTATCTGTTAGTGGTATCCTGCTGTACAGTCAATATACGTCAGTGTAAATCAGTGGAACTGATCATTTTAAACTTACAGGAAATACTTTGTCCATCAGATATCAATCCAACTGTGACTTTAGAGTTTCAGTGCCAATTAAAGGGAACAAACAGACTCCAACAATGGATTCCATTTAGCTTTAGCTGTGGTTTTGTTTTCCTGTAGATGTTTCATGAACATCTATAAATAGTTTTTTGGTCGGTCAGAAACTCTACAAGTTCCTGAGTGCACTGCATTGTACACAGAATAGCGTCAAAATGTATTTGAACATGAACATTATATCTCTTCTATATACAAATATATTATATGTATACGTGTGTATGTATATATGTATATATGTATGCACACGTATGGGTTTATGTGTGTATATGTAAGTAAATGGTGTCATTATTGTGGTTATTTTTATTATGTTACTCTCTGTATGTGCACTATATCCTTGTATGGGAGGAATATAGTAATATAGGGGGGGGGGGTAAAAAATTGTGTCAATATGGCAAATCAACATGTGTTGTGTAAAGGATATCTTCAAGCACAATTAAGTATTTCAAAAAAAGAAAAAAGAATAGTATCAACTGACTGCATACTCAAAAACCATGTTTTTCGGCCTACTGAATGTTGGACTCTTATTTTCTTTGTCACACATGACTAATATAGTTATAATTAATACTAAGTATGGATTTGGGACACAGACACATATGACCTGGCAGTTAAGATAGTATCACAGTTCTGAATCATCTGTTTTCAAGGGCCAGTCGGGGAGGCAAGAACGGTTGTATGACGTTTTGATTTGGAAGTGGAATCTACAAAATAGATTAAGATTCATAAAGCAGCTGGTAGCAGTTAGCAGCTAACCAGAGAAAAAGGGAAATCAATTGCAAACGTCTGCGCGCTCCCTACCTGCATAACTCAAGGGAAATCGAATGATTGTTGTTTCAATGTTGTTGCATTTTTTACAAACACAAATGTAAAATGTCACAGAAGACGCTGACGGTGTTGTGTCGTATATGGTGCTCTTGCTTGTAGAACAAATGTCTGCGATCTGAAATGACCCACCGGAGCAGCGTTGGACGGCTGTTGATTTGTTCAATGTAAAGCAAAAAAGGCGCATTGTAGCACAATTGTACAATTATGAATAAAAAAGGGCCTCTGAAGATTAATTAGGATGACTAAATAAAAATTTTCTGCAGCTTGTCCCTTCACAAGATGTTCAGCAATATTGTGAAAAAATGTGCGTGTCCATGCCGGTATGTGTGTGTGGGAGGCTGCATGTGGTCATAGGTCAGCTGCAGAGTGGACAATGAATACAGGGGAATAAATGTCATTCATACACTGAAAGGCAAAGTCAGTTTAACTGAAATTTGGAGTACGTGATATTTTTCATGAAGTCATGATAAGCTATACTTCTCGATGTTAGAATTCATGAGCAGAGAAACTTTGGCAGTGAGCTACGCCCTCAAATATGCTGAGGGAGTAATTTCCATGACAATGGGGAGGAGATGGGAGAGATCTGAGTGTCAATCTCTTTCATCAACTGTTTTAAGTTCAATACCAGTGTCCCCCACCCCCTCCACTCAACCCTCACTAATAACCCTCTTCCCCCCTCCGTCCTCTCCTGCCTTCCTGCCCTGGCAAGAGGAGGAGTCCTTCCTGTCATTGACAGCCCCTTTTAAAGGAAAGGCTGTGAAAACCAGGCTACTGTCCAGGCGATGGCTCCATAAAAACCAGCAGCACTAAACACACACATGAACACACATGTGGCTGCACACATACACAGATGCACATTTGCAAAATCTAGCTTAAAAACACAGAAAGAGCTGGATGTCTCCTCAAAACTCTATCACGGTTGTGTGCATTCAATTTTAGATGTATTGTGCAGAAATTTGGCCAAGTGGATAAAAAATAAATCTCAACCATTAGTTCAACCCTCTCAGTGTGAAAACTGGAATGCAACATTAATAATGTTTGTTTTCTTCATGACTTAGTAGGATATGTGTCTGTACGGTGTGAGATGGAGGCGTTGTGTTTTACAGAGAGTATTACAAGCACTTTAGGTAAGAAAATAATAATGATATAAATTAACACATAATAAGTTAGACTTCTGTTCAGTCTAGTCTCACTGTATGTTTATAAAATTGTGTAAACATTTGGCACATTGTGGGAGATCTGAGAAAGAGTTTAGTAGACATAAAGCAGTTTTATTAAGTCAAGTTATTATGATGAAATGGAAGCATGGCTGGAAGCAGCAAAGCCACAATCAGAGAGCTGGAATCTCAGAATATGTCATCAAAGGAAGATTCACTTATAAGTGTCTTCGTAAGAGAACCTTAAGAAGACACTTACAAAAAATGTACTATTCTTAAGAAGATGTCTTAACTAGGCTCAATGTGATCCCAAGACCTCGTTATCACCAGCGGTATGTGTCATGTTCATTCCTTACAGCTGATGGACTGTGGGCGTTCAGAGTGCATGCATACTATAACTTGATTACTGACAGTAAGCAGATGACTGTAATAATATGATTGCAGATTTTACATGATTCACAGTAACTGAATCATCTTACATGACATGATGGGTTTGAACAGAGGCAGGGAGACAAAAGTGTTGCCATCTTTAAAAAAAATATGTCTTATTGATGTCCAAAGAAAGACAAAAACAAGTCTAGAGTGGGTTGTTACTGGAAACTTTTTATTTGACCACCTATTTCCATTCAACTGTCTTTGTCAGGAAAATCTGTTGAGCCTTTGTTCAACCTCTAGTGACTTCTCTGACAACACTCAAACTGCCGACAAACGGACAAAAGACTAAAGGCACAGTCGGTGAAGCTGATGCCTCCGCCAAGGCCCAGAAGTGCTCTTTCATTAAAAACAGTAATTCAAATTCCAGTTATTTCTTGATGAATCTATCATGTGGATACACCAAAGGTGTTCATGTATTCGGTTGTTTGTGTATTAATCTGTCTGCACATAATGTCACATACACAATCAGCCCAATTTCATTGATTGAGGTTTTTTTCACTATATTGTTCCTTGTCCCCCCGACCCCCTTTCTATTTCACCAGGTCTTCCCACCTTCTTTATCCCATGGCCCCGATCCCCCTTTCCGGTTCGGTCGCCTCATCAACTAATAACACATAATAATAACAAATAAAATGCAGTTCGTGCAACTGGAGGAGTGTGACAGACTCTTCATTTGCAAACTAAAATCTATCTGGCCCTGCAAGGCAACCTGATCCTTATTCTTTATTCTGAGGCAGCTAGACAGGACAGGTCACATTTTTTTAAATTAAATTTACCACTTTATATTTTTGGTGTTATAATTTTTTATAATAAATTTGATAAATTTAATAACGGAGCAGAACAATGTGTGTTTAAAAGAAATGTGTTTTTCAATCAACATTTTGCAAACATTTACTGTGAAACATGGACTGGCAGCGCAATGAAAGATGCATCTCAAAAACATTCACATTAACGGCAACAACAATTATAAATATCAGATTTTACTGAAAGTATAATTTGTACTACACACAGACTGCATTTCACTTATGTGTCTATTTAAATTGCTTTAATACGGTCACTGCAAAAACTGACTGAACTTGAATTTCAAGATTGTTTAGGTTTCACGGCTTAGTTTCTCTTTCGGCAAAGCTGAGAGATTGCCAGACAAAAAACAGGTAAAATAAAGTGCAGATAGCCCACAGGCACCACTAGTGCAGGATTATAAGACAATAATTCATGACACAGAGACGCAGTGTACAAAGTTTTGTAAAATATTATATCTACTGCTGTAGCTGCAGTTAATATAATAAAATGAGCCCCTCCCAGTCCAAGATATAAATATATTAACATACAATATATAATATATTCTAATTTATAAATCATCCGCCTGCATATCCATTGTTAGCTGGTCTCCTGTGTGATACAGTGATTGTAAAAGAACCCATTTAGAAGAAGAGGGAGATTATCACTGAATGAAGAGAGGAGCATTTCCCTTCAGGGCCTGAAACACCGGAATACAAATAGTTACAGGGGACTTAAGCCCATATCCAACTACAGCCATCAACATGCCCTACACAGAGACACTGTTAAGCAAATACACATATTAATGCTTCCTCCATTCTGCACAAGTGTGAAAATGACAGAGAGAGAGAGAGAGAGAGAGAGAGAGAGAGAGAGAGAGAGAGAGAGATAGAGAGAGAGAGAGAGAGAGAGATAGAGAGAGAGAGAGAGAGAGAGAGAGCATGTCCCCGATGTCTCCTGACACCGAACCAAAGGAAGGCGCTCAACTGGAGATCAACTGTTGCATATAACAAACGCAGGAGCAACAGACACTAACATTAATATAGAACCACCACCGTATCCAGTAGTCATGTGGAGTGATTAAAATATTGACTGTGAAAATATCAATGTTATATGGTAAGTTTGATTATTTTGAAAAGAAAAGCCATCATTTAAGATAACGGGATTTGTAAAAGCCATATATTTAAATCTGGTGGAACTATCTTCATTTGGATCTGCACCAAGGGGTAACCTCACATAGATACCACTCCAATAAATATATAAATGTTTTCATAAAAAAAAATCAAGATCTGTGCATTATTCCGAGAGAAATTTAAAAAATGTCAAACGGTAAAGGAAGTGAAAAAAGATTCCATGCAATGGTGTCATTTATACACAACACAAAGCGACAAAATACTGTATGTTCTTTCATTCAAATTAAAAGTAAAGTTTTCCTTTCAATAATTCATTGTTAATTATATAAATCAGAAATATAGTGACAGTAATAGTAATCCCTTTGAAAAAAACACACACAAGAGAATTAAGTCTCTTTTGCAAATATAATGGTTGCATATCAAAATAGTGGTAATTTCTTGTTCTTTGGAATGACCAATCAATTAATCATTTAAGTTTTAGTTACATTTATAGCCCTTAAACCCAGTCTTTGGTTTGAGAAAGTGGTTAAGAATTATACAAATGAGGTGAATTACAATATGCAGGAATGCATAACCCCTTACTGCGGTCCATTAATGTTAACAGCTCAGATACAATGAAGGGTCAGAATCCCCCTGAAACCCTTTATGGTCAGTCAGAGAGCATCTCTTTAGGCCCTTCACTCCAGTTAGAAGCAGAAAAGAAGATCCTTGGCTAATGACGCAACTTTTACAATAAATCTATCTATGAAGAAAAGATGATTAAAGAACAATTGTGGACATTTGTCTTTCATGCTGGCATCTGGTAAAGCCCCTTAGCAAGTTGAAACAGGCCCTGCTGTGGTGTTTGTCATCCTGACTGCTCATCCATCATCATTAGTGAGGACCGGCGGACTTTGACAGGGCTCGATGCCTCTGTATCTAAATAATTACTAATGATAAATAGACTCAAGGTGCTCATTGGGGACATCCAAAACAGTTTGAGCATAGTGCGGAGAATTTGGAGAACACAAGTGGTGCTTTTAGCTTGGTGTCACATGTGAATAGACTTGAGCAAGCTTGTTTCTATAGATAGATAAAGTCAATGTTTGATTTTCCAAGTAACATTGCCAAGAGTAATCAAAGAGTCTAAAATTGGACTCCAGGACAATAACAAATGGACTGCTTATTATTACGTCAGACAAATGTATTCTCCTCATTTTTCTCCACAGTGTTTGTCTTTGTGGCTGTTTCTGTGCTGGTCAGGCTTTTCTTAAAGACTTTATTATGATAAGTGAGGCAAACTATCTCGTGTCTACTCAAGTCTTTTGAGGAGTTGTCAAAAGAACGTCTAGCCTTAGAATTAGGAAAGAAGGAGTGATTGTACGGCAATATATTGCATTATCTTTTAAAAATGACAAGTATTCCTCTCCTCTGAAGTTAACTTCGAAAAAGTAGTTTGAGTATCATTATACTCAACTCCATCACAAATCAAAATCAGGTGAAAGTAAAAGCCTGTTCACACACTAAAACCTCATTAATGAACTATTTATTTCTAGCTAACTAAGGCTTGGTTGGATTGAGTTGCCAAACCAGCACTGTGTGATTACAGGGCCCATTTGCTCATATCTGTCAGTGCTGTTTCTGTTTGGACGCTGGTGGTTGTTGCTGTCGGGGCACATTGCTGGTTGAATTGTTTTAATGAGTTGTCAATCATGTGAAGTAATTCATAAAGAAAACAAACACAATGATACATAAATATGTGCTGCACAGCTTCCTCACTCAACCTCACAGAACACACTAAGCACATAAACAAACAAAGAGCAGGGTGAGAATGGGTAGACGGAATCAAAAGGAATCTGACTCTTCCTGTGGAGAGAGCTCTATGATAACAAAACCAGGACTCTGATAACACACACACACACACACACACACACACACACACACACACACACACACACACACACACACACACACACCCACACACACACACACACACACACGCACACACACGCACACACACACATCTGCTGTTTTCCAGTCTGATGGACAGGATGGAGTACTCACACTGAACACTGCTGGTCCCGGCCCAGGCGAACGGGTCCAGACCAGAGAAGTAAGGGGTGGTCTTAGCGAGCCTGCAGGACCCCTGTGCGGACACATCGAAGAGGGGCCGTGGGGCCAGCCCAATGGCCTCCATACAGTCAAACATACTCCTCTCAAGCACAGATACCACCCTGCTTTATTCTGCAACCCAGCTGTGAGAAAGTGCCTGCAAGACTGAGACAAAAGCTTCCTGTGATTGAAACTCAATGCCCTGCTAGGTCCAGGTGTGCCCTGTCTGTCTGTCTGTCTGTCGTTGACCCCTGTCAATCTTCTCTAGATGGATACAATCTGTCCTCTCTTACCTCAACAGTTCGACCCAAAACTTATTTACCCTCACGGTTTTCAGAACACTCACTGGCCTTCCTTCATTGCCACCACTGCTGTAACTGAACTAGTGCACCTCTCTGCTCTCTGAGCTTCACACACTCCACCACACACACAAACTTAACTGTCTGCATGCTCTCAGCACAGAAAGAAGAGGCGGGGTCGAGGAAGAAGAAAAGGGATGGACGCAATGCCTGGAGGTGTGTACCTACCTACTGATTGGGTGTGCACCAAACGTTCTCCCCCGCCTCTTTTCTCTCTAAAGTTACTCAACTTGCTTCTTCTTATTTAATTTGCAGCATAATCAAATATCTTTCTTTCTTAGGACTTCCTTTCTAATTTAGTAGTTAGAACACATTTGCCAAACTTAAGGCCTCTTACTGCGATTTACGTATATTTCTATAACATATTTTTATTAATACATATTATTGAACTAACTAACTGTTATTTAGTCTGGGTATATTATATGAAGCTGCTGATTTGAATAATTTCCTTTAAAATAACTATCCACCTTTAACCCACCTCCAATCGCCAAAGCAGCTCAGTTCCCTCTTTATGTCATTACACCTAAAAGTAAAAACCCCATGAATTTATAGTCCTTCCAGAAAAACAATATTTCCGAATTGCTGAGTTCCATTTGACATTGGCATAACAGAAGCAGAACAACCAACCTCCACAAACGGAACCAAATAACACAGAAAAGAACAGAAAAGGAAAAAGATAAATAGAAGAAACAAAAAATAGGTAATACTTGGTACGTTCCTATGTCCTCTACCATCGATGAAGTTGTGCTCGATGTAGGTAGGTGAAGGCTTGGATTAAGTTTCAGCACCTATCATACCTCCAGTTATAGTTCATTGGTTTGTTTTTGATGTAATGAGTCAGTAAGATAGAAATGGACTGTGAACTTCTGTGAGGCATTTTGATGTCTCAGACACGATGAGAATTCAATTTGTAATTTATGTCCAACCATAAATTACATAACCATGAAGCAATAAATGAAGAAGAATCATTTGTAAATAAATAAATAAATGTGGATCTGCGAATGGCCCTATTGAGATCTGGATCATCATCTATGAAGCTCTAGATCACATCTATAATCCTTGGACCGTACCCACCCTCTCACTCAGCAAATCTCCAAATATTCTTACATGACGTTTGTGTAATCCTGTCAACAGACAGTAGCACAGATACAGAGACACTGGAAAAGTACGTAGAACCTGCCTGATGGAGTTGATTAGAAAATCTAAGAATAAATATATTTAAATCTTTGTTGAAAATTGAAATCTAAACATTTTGCATGTTTCCCCCGCAACTCATTTTAATTCATAATAAGAACACTGCCTGTATTTACCTACATTAGTGCAACCATGTTTAGTCACTTTAGTTACTTACTTACTAGTTAAAAATTAAGAAACTTATGAAATTTATGAGAAGAAAAAAAAGAAATATTGTGGACTGTAGGAAGTCTTCTATTTGCGATTTGAGATGGGAATTGGGAAGTATTTAAGTTGATCTGAGAGTGAAAATCTGATCTTCAGTCCATTTATCATTTGCCTTTTTCCTTTAGAGAACCCATCGTTCTTTGAAGTCATAACTATTTTTCAGTTTTATCCTCTAAGTCTCTTAAAACCTGTCTTCCTCTATTTTCGTATCGTTTTGGCCTGTGTACAAACTGTATCTAATTCAATTTCTCCAATTCAGTTCAAGTGGATTCAGTTACCTTCCCTCTTGGAACTTATTCTAATACTTCAGTTACACTGCCGTGTGACTCCACTTTTATGGAATCACACTTACCCGGTGTCTGGATAGTTTGTATTAGAGACAGTCTCACCCTACTCCTCCATCTCCTCCCTTTCCTTCCCTCTTTCAAGGGGGATGAACTCTAGAAGAAACCCCCACTGGGGCTGTAACACCCCCTTCACACAAACCTAGAGACACACACACACACAGACACCAAATTGTCATGCCTGTGGCTTCATACGCGTCATATACTCCAGTATGTTACAACTTTATTTTCTTTCTTCCAATGCTTTCTTCATTAAATTTCTCACTGAATTAATTACTGTTTTTTCTATTATTTCGAAAAAATAGGACGCACGACTGCTTTGTTTCATACTTCCCTGCAGTTTCACTTACACGTACTCTTCAGTTATCTCCTTCCATGCTTCTTCCTGATTGGGCCTCTTACCTGTCTCTCAGTGAAATTGGGTAAATAGCCACATGCAGACACACACTACAATGACACATTGCAGGAAAACAGAGCTGCACAGTATCAGGCTGCTGAGCTCTAAACACCTTGAGACAATTACCCTCCATGCCTTGCAGCGCCCTGCCCCCTGTTGATGCTTTGAGGAAAGAGACACACAAATGCAGAAGAAAAGTATAACAAACCTCACACCTACTCCTCTAGCTGCTCACACACACACACACACACACACACACACACACACACACACACACACACACACAAACAAAAACACACTCGCACACAGTTTGAAGAAGAGCAAGTCACATTACAACTATTCACAGTCGGACTATTCTTTCAGGTATGCCACACAAAAACACACACAGGTGAACAATCATTTATGTTTCTCCACCAGCAGCTCCTCCAGCAGTGGTGCAGGTATTTGTCCAAATTCTGGCTGAAGTCATCAGCAAGTGCACAAATATAATCACAAATGTGGGGCAAGAAGTGTGAGAGTGCTGGTTTGTGATATTTATGGGTGTTGGAATGTGAGGCCTTCAGAGTTGCAGTAGAAATGTGTGTGCTTCTGTGAGAGTGTGTGTGAGTGTGTGTGTATTGACCGCATTGGCAATTATGTGTGTATGTGCTTAAAGAGAGTGCTTGTGATGAAAGACAAAGAAAAACACACAAGCCACAATCTGTGCCTTAGGTTCATGTTACTAATATCACACACACACACACACACACACGCACACACACACACACACACACACACACACACACACACACACACACACACGCACGCACGCACGCACGCACGCACGCGCGCGCACGCACGCACGCACGCACACACACACACACACACACACACACACACACACACACACACACACACACACACACACACACACACATGTGCACACACAAACACATACTGAAAGAGAGAGCGAGAGAGAGAGAGAGGGAGAGAGAACATTACAAAGAACAAGATGTGACTAGCACAGCAATATGAAAGACATTGTGTGACTTGTGGAAAAAATACTTATTTTCTTCATGATTTCAACAACAGTGAGATTTGTCTCTTGTCACAACAAAAACAGGTTTAAATTCAAACACACTAATTCTGGTACCCGTCAAATTTAAATGGACAAAACCTATATTCAAACAAATATCTAGAGAAATTTGTATTAATTCCTGAGAAAATCTACTTAAGGGATATAGTTAAAGAAAGCAGACAATCTTCAGCAAGAAAGAACCTTTTTTTTTTACTTCCCTTTCCTACTGCTATCAGGGAAAGAAGAGTAAACTCAATGTATAAATGAATGCACAGCGAGGATGTAGATATCTGATGATCTTGTGTCCAGCGAACAGAAGTCTTACCTTCCACTAACAGCTATTACGACTTGATTTGGGTTCATTAGCATATTCCAACACTGGACTGTAATTAATTTCCACCTGCACTGAATGTCATTCACTCTGGACACTTTAAATCATCCTGCATTAAATACCCAATTCTGTGTGGTCACAGCATGGACTATCATGTATCACCAGGTTGGACTGAGCTGCATTGTCTGGAATGTACTGCAACATGACTTATACTCATCTTTACACATTAACACATCCTAGTGAATCTCCTGTACACACATTTACATTTAAAAAGTTAATTTATTAACTTATTGATATTATCAATTTACGTTTATTTTATTTTAGGTTTCTACTTTTTCCCATGAGTATATGGCCTGTATATAGTAACATTTAAAAAATATCATATTATGTAACAGTCCTCATGGCTCAACCAATTATACCAGCAGATCATCCAGTGTTCTATTATCATACCATTGTTGCCATTTTTTTGTTATACTTTGATCTGCCATAAAACATGTTGACAGTGGTCCCCAAATGTGAAATCCTAGGATCCAACTGCATGAAGTGGTGGAACATCATGAGATATTCATTTGGATTACACTGAATGTTGTTTTTTTTCTCAAAATGTCGAAAAAGTGTGAAAGTGATTCAGTCACAGTCTCAAAATCTTGGTTCAATCTTCTTTGATCCAAGATTCACCTCTACGTAGAATCTTAGGATAACTTGTAAACTATTAAATAAACATATAGACCAACATGGTGATGACATAACCTTTTCTTCTAAATGGAACGGTAATATTAACCAAACAGGAAGTGCAAGTAAATGGAGATGTTACGCAGAATAAGATAACATTTCCATAGAAACGTCAGAAAGATGCAGCATGATAATCTAATGCACCTCTCGGTGGGTCAGATATATTGTGTAGTAAGTGAACATCTATCTTTGAAGGGATGTGTTGGAAACAGTAAAAAATGACCAAGCGTATAATATCTGACTTTGTCAAGGGCCAAATAACAATGGCTAGAAATCTGGGGTATCTAGTCGGGTCTTTCTGGTCTGTAGGGGTTAGTACCTATCAAAACGGTCTACCCAAGGCTAATTAATCCGCCCGGGAAGCGGAGGCTAGCCCCTTTTGTCTGATCCCAAAGAAGAATACTGGTTCTGATAGAAAGTTATCAAAACACACAGTTCATCGCAGAGCGGTTTTGGCAGTAAAAAGGGCACCTACACAATATTTGGCAGGTAGTTTTAATGTTATGGCTGATGGATGTAATTTTATTACACACATTTCTATCCGTCCTCCTTCCTCTTAGACACACACTAATGCAATCATTACTATGAGCTTAAGTAGTCCAACATGGGGTCCTGGTTTGACGGTGTTACCTTCCTTTTTCTTTATTGTTGAAAGATATATACATTCTGTATATCTCTGGGTTTCTTGTTTGGTCAAATTTAACCATCTCATTGTCATCAACTATGACCGACATAATCTGGCCCCTAATATATACTTTTTTCTCCATATGTATATGAATATAAGTCCCAGAGGCAGCATGTTAAAGATGTGACTGATGGTACAAGCCGGATTGTTGGGCAGGAGTCTCCAGAATACAACTGCAAATATACACATAACAGCTGCTCAATCGGCACATCATTTGTGTGCACACAATGACTCACAAATTGCCAGGAGTGCTCAACAGATATTGACCACTAAAGTTAAAATAATGCTACGACCCAAAAAGTAATCTGCATCTAATGTGATCCTCCGACCCAGCAAGCAGGCACACATTTACATTCTCCAGCAAGGGTCCTCTGCATCAGCAACAACATAAAGGTCTGTGGTTTGTATTCAAACCAAAAGGGACATACTAGAAGCAATTTTATCTGAGCTGGAGGATGTCAAACTCCTCGTCATCAGGTCGGAGGCATATTGTGAACAGCTCACCATCTGCTTTTTGGTTGTCATCTCTTCCCTCTGGGTGTTTGGCTTTACCGTGCTGCTGATGCTATTCAGCGATCAGCGCAGACGTATTTGCACAGAGCCTCATGTATTCCTATCTTCTAATTGATGTTCAAATCTGATTTAAAAAGATCTTCTTTTTTGTCTTGACAGAGATAGTCCTAAGCCTGGTAATGTGATCATATCTTTAGTAACATCACTAAACACCACGATGAGAAGGTAAATAAAGGAAGGGAAGAGAATAGTGTAGAAAGTAGAGGAGTCCATCACTCCTTAAATCAGATTCCTTTTGGTATTAGTTCTACAAAGGTTTAAAATGACTGCCAGTGTGGTCATGCTACACCTCTCTGTCAACGTCAACAGTAATAGTGACCCTTGTGATTTGAAATCGTCTCGTTCCCAACCAATATCATTGGAATCCTTACAGCAATCTGCTCCATCAAGGATTTCAATCAGGTCCAATCATAATTTCAGGGACATTTCTTATTTAACCTGTTCTAACGAGGATCGGAAACATTAATACTCTATTGAGAGAAGAACTTACAAATGGCACCATGCTATGTTTGCTGGTTTTCATGTCTGCTTTCTCTGCTATCTTCCTAATTTACCAAAAGCTTCTCTTCTCTTTTCTTTCTTCTCTTTTCTTTTCTTTTCTTTCCCTTTCTTCTCTTCTCTTCTCTTCTCTTCTATTCCCTTCTTTTTTCTTCTCCCCTTATCTCTCCTCTTTCATAAATACAACTTTGTGCCTCAATGATCTTGGAGCTCCTTTCATATAAATGAGGGCTAGTCAGGACATTAATGTTCGTCACACTATCTTGTCATGTGCAACGGCATGGGACTAGGATTTCTCACCCCGTGATCCAACCTTGGACCAGTTGGATCAAATCAATAACATTTTTGTCCAATCTTTTTCTTTTTCCTGACTGTAAAATTAGTTGAATGTGACACTGTGGTTTTGAACTGTTGCTAGTCTTGTGTGTTAATATGAGTTCAATTGAGTTGACCCAATGGCAGTTGGTTACACAAGCTATTGACTTATATAATTTACTTATAAAATATTCTTTTAAATATTCATCTTTACAGAAGAATACTTTAACAGCAGTAAGGAGACCGGTTTTTTTTTTTTTACTCACAGAGCGCAGCCATCTCTTTTTGAAGGTCTGCCCCAAAACGGCCGAAGAGGTGGCTACTGGCGAGTAGGTCAAAGGGAGAGTGGCTCCGCATGGAGTTGAAAGTGAAGGGATACATCGCACGGGGGAACTCGGTCATGTGACGCAGTTGGTGCTCCCTGTTGGTTGCCATCGAGAAAAGTGCAGCTAGTGGCTCAGGAGATGTCTCACTGACTGCCTTACTGTTTTCACTTCCTGTGTTTTCTTGGTTGGGAATTTGAAATTGGCCGTTGCCATTCAGCCCCTCTCAGATGCTGGTTGCGAGGTATTCTTAGGAGGGAGGATGAGTCAAAAGAAGGCCAGGAGCCACGTGACCAAGGTCTTGACCCGCTCCAAACACTGAAAAGGAGGAGAGAGAACAGGATTAGATACTGCAATCAAAGCCTTCTAACCTACCGAGAGACCTAAGCAGAAACTAGCGCAATGATTTCATGCAGTGCCATATGATTTCAATCAACACAACTGAATTATAAAGGGTCTCTGTTCCCTCTGCCAGCCTGAACCTATCCTGCCTGTCACATCATGAGTAGAATTAACCCTTTACAACACCACACACACATAACCCACTCACTCTGGCTGCACCACCAACGCTCTGCCGAAGCTTGTTAAACAAAGGTTTTTGAGTGTCCGCCCTCCCCGTCTCACGTAGTGGTACTCACATGGTGGTTCTGTGACCCAGTTGATAAGTTAAATGAGGACAATCCTCCACCCTTGCTTTTGACTTTCTCATACCCTTGAGGGATTTCATGAATGGGTGGTGCTTAACTGTCTGTGGTGGAGCCCTGATAAATACAGTCAAGCCAAAGAATGTCTTGTTGTTTTGGGCTGGCTTGGCATGGGAATCAAACAACCAGGGTGGGTGAGAGAGTGCTGGAGAGATGATGAGTTTATTACTTTGATCAATGTACAGAATAATATCCACCGGTAATATGTCTTTAAGATAGACATAAGTGGATCCATTCACTTATATAGATAGGCATTGAGGCAGTTAAACACAGATGATGTCCCTTAATAGCAGCACACCTGCAATTAAATCCACACCTGAATAAATATCAAGTGTTTCTCATAAGAAGGAAAGAAAATAATGCCTCTTTACCGGAGATGCACATACAAAAAGATGAGTAACATTTATTTTTTAAGCAAGTATTTGATTCAGTGAAATTGCCTCCTAACCACACATATAATGATTTCATTTGTTAAAGTTTTTAGATTTCTATCCCTGAGAATTGAATACAATGAATATGCTGTTTGAATACAACTGTCCTGCAATAACGTCTGCCTTCATGAGGATTATAATGTTCAGCTTTTTAAAAACAGTATTAGTGGTTTTCGGTGCTGCTGAAATGTCTGGCATCACACTGAGGGTTGTTTCTTATATTTAGCCTACGCCCAGTGACATATATGGGGTAAACAATTGATTAGAATAATCTTCAGGTATCTGTGCTGCTATCAGAGCAGATTCCATTTTGTCCTTTTGTTGTTACACCAGCCAATAATTCTGCCTTACATTCACATACAGTGCATATTACACATTAATACACACAGTTACAATCTCAACGCAGTCAGTGTTCTCTTACAAGTCATATTTCCCATATTGACATTTTTTCTTCAACTACTTGGCTCTGCTGTGGTTTTTCTTCACTCTAAGGAACCAGTAAGGGAGAGTCCCTAAAACTGTTTTCACAAAGAACCTTTGTGTTTGACCATTAAAAAATGTCAAAACACAGGTTGGATGAAGTGTGCAGAGATCATAAAAATGATTATATTCATGGTGTGTAACCATCTTATTTTTGCAAAACATATGCAAACACATGCCTCTCTAACACTAGGGCACAAAAAAGTACAAGCACAGGCATGCAGGCCGCAGAAGTGAACGTACACAGATGTTCTGAGACTTTAATCATGTTCATGGGCAAGTAAAAGTGAAACTGTGCTCATACATGCAGAGGCATCAGATGTGATTGACCTTGAAGAATAAAGTAATTGGTATAAAATGGAGTATCCTCATACAGACAGCGTTTTAGTCCCTCAAGTTGAATCTTGAAAGACTCAGAGACCAAAATCACCAGTATGAAAGCCAGATGTATGAAAACATTGAGATGAAAAAAAAAGTGTTGAAAGTACAAAAAAGATGGAAAAAGATAGAAGGAAACAGGAAAAGAGAGGGAGGGGATACTCATAGGAGGGAGTTCAAGCATCTGGCAGGCCATGTGTAAGAAGGGAACTGAGACTTGTTAATTACAGTCATACTGCAAACTGAATAAATAAGAGAAAGAATGGACTGTGGTAAAACAGCATGGGAGGAAGGAGGAGAAAGAATGGGCCGAGCAGCTTGCAGAAAACCGACATAAAATAGCACAGTTTTATTTCCGCCAATAAACTTTGAAATTATGAACATTTAAGCCAAGGAAAGTTTTTCTTTCTCTCTAGTGAGTAACACCCCCTTGTCCCCCTTCATACTCCCTCCAGGCGAAATACACCTTGGGTAGGGCAACAAAAGCAATGCTGTGTCTCCAGACCTTCAGGCCTAAATGTTGTTTTTATGAGAGCTGGCTAGGTCAGGTCCGACTGGGTCACCTGGTCCCGGTGAGACACACAGTCATGCAACTGATGCTCCTTTTTCCCAGACGAAGGTGATTAAAAACAGCTTTGGTGTAAACATGTTGGGACTTTCCTTCTCTCTTTGCTTTTTTTCATAAAGCCTGCGTCAGGCTACGCTTTTTGGAGCCACGTCATTCTCTTCATTACATCGTTTTTTCAGAGGCAGCATAGCTAAAAACAGTTGAAAACAGTTGAAATGACAAAAAACAATCGTTTGAATATATGTTTCAAAGTGCTAATTAGAAGCATAAATCCTAAATCTAAAGAGTATGTCCATAATGAATGGGTTAGTTTTGATTATGCTGTTTACATGTAAAAAAAAAAACAATCTAATTTTCGACAAGCACTGTGCACCTCGCTGAACTTGCAACATGAACAATTTGTGCACAATTATTTTATTTTCTCTACACTTTGACATGCTTAACTACTCAAAACAAATGCCATATTTAAACTAAGTGATCTCCTAGTAGGAGTTGCAAATTTTTGAGCCCAAATAATTTGTAAAAGATGTACCGTTTCCGCTCTGCGTGTAAGCAATATTTTGAAACATCCCCAGGTTGTTTTCATAAAGATCTATGAACTCCATGAACAAAAGGAATTATGTTCCTCATCCTTTTTTGGTTGGCAGACAACAACACAAAACCAACATCTGGTCAGCGGTGTTAGAGACACGGCTAGTCATACAAATAAACCGGCCCAAATGAACACTTTAAACTCAAACATGCTGGCTGATGAGGCACTTATACTTGTATATCATGTGACCAAATAAATACAGCTTGATGACATCCGTATTTTGAAATTCGGCTGTGCAGCTTCCAAACATCCTTGTGGACCAAGAATGAACATATAATAATAAGGCTTAACGTAAAATAATGTAAGGCTTGAAAAGGGCTCAATGCTGAATGTGCAGTAGCTCTGGACAAAGTGTTTAAAAACAAACTACCAGAGTAGGTTGAAGAAAATATCTTATACAAATGCCGCCAACAATTATCACAAACATACTCATTAACAATTTTTAGTCAGTGAGCTTCTTTTGTTTTGGGTTATCTCTGCTCACGATGTCAAGATGTAGTCCCTATGGGGGTACATTTGACTCAAAAGTGGCTGAAAGGGTTTCTCAGCCTCTTCTTACTCCTATGCTGTCAGCTGTCATAAAAACAGCAAACAAAATCAGAGAGCAAAATATATATATATGTCTATAACATTCCTTATTATATAGTATGTCCTACACTTTGCCACATTTCGAATGTCTGTTTGTTGATGAATTTGGGGTTTAATAAATAACTATCTATCTATGAGCATTAGTCTTCACAGTACGGGAGTCTCAGTGGAATTGAAGTCTGAAGCTGCATCACATGACTCAGTTTGCTGCATGACACCCATTTCTCTCCCGCCACCCATATTTAGTGTCAGGAAAAGAGAAATCTGCCTACTTTCTGCACACTAAGGACAATCAGGGCATTTGTGATGGCAAAGCATCATGTGCACAATGGAAACTTTTTTTTATGGTCTCAATTGCAAAGAGTACAAGCACAGTGCCAGACTTGCGGATTTCAGTGAAAACCTTTTACAAGGGAAGATGGAAGAAATGAGCAGCAGCATTATATAAAGGCCCCAATGTAAATGTTAATATTTTCCATGAAATATGAAACGGTGTAAACGAAGCGACTTCAAACTGTAACCAGAGGGTATGCTCTGCTCCACGTCACATAAGTATGTCTTGTATTTAGTGTTAATCATGTGGGTAATCAGTCCTCCACGGTAGCATAGCAGATGGATTACACCATGATTTGTCCAATCCACTCCTTATACCGCTAAAACTTGTCAAAAAGCTGCAAACGGAAACTGTTTATCTAATAATAAACCTACTTTTATCTTTTGCATCAAGAACTTACAATAAGAACCAAAAAGCCTTATCTTTTGTCTGTACTCTCAGGTCTTTTCTCCTGTCAGTAAACACAGAGTAAGTAAGTGTGTTTTTTTCCTTCCTAACTATTGAGGCATCTCTGTTTCTAAATAGCTTTCAAATAACAGTAATGTGGGTCGGCTAGAAAAAAGGTAGGCATTCAATGGCCAAGAGCTACTGGCTTTCTTCTGTGGAATTTCTAGGTTTTATTATATTGTGATGTTCTTTTGTGGGTGTGAGCTTTGCTTATCTGCTGTACTTTCTCATTTCCTACTTATTTTGTATTATATTGAGAAATAAGGTTTTTTGGCCATACCTGACTTGCACAACATAAGAAAGTTTATGGTTTTGTTCAGCTTGTGGAGTGAGTAAGAATGGAAATGATATGAAGTGGAGAAGCTTGAATAAAATCTCTGTCTGAAAGCTTGGGATATCTGTGTATTGAGTAAACGCTGAGTGGATATGAAGGCTAAAAACTCTACCGAAAGCAGCCGGATGCAAGATAAAACATGACTGCAGCAGGAAAAATTATCAGTAAACCACAGAAAGCCGGGTGAGAATACAGCCGGGGATGAGCTGTTCTGAACACACTCTGTGGGAAACGCACACATTGACACACAAAGAACTTATTGACATTTAAAAAAAATGTAAACATCTTTTGAGAAATACAAATATTGATGATCCCTGAACCGCCAGCATCAGACACCCGTCTTATTACCACAAAATGTTTTGCAGCGATGAAGCCAATGTTGATGAGTTACACACAGATGTATGAAGGTTTGCCAGACATTAATTTTATTAGGTAGATTCCAGTAAACAGGATCTATTTCCCTCTTCTATTCTATAAAGACTATGCAGAAAGACTATGGTTGAACTTTGGGGAGGATAACGGTTACAAACCAATCACTCTTTGTGATGTCCCACAAATACAGTAATAGTTACACATTTTGAGAGAGTAAACTCTCTCTCTCTTTCACACACACACACACACACACACACACACACACACACACACACACACACACACACACACACACACACACACACACACACACACACACACACACACACACACACACACACACACACACACACACACATACACACATTTAACGAATTTTCGCCAAAGATTCACTTTTTCACATTTTGATATGTATAATGGCTATTTCTTTACACAATAGTTAACTGGTTTTGGACATCTGGTTGGACCTAAAAAAAAACACACCAAACAATTAATATCTGTTAATTAATAGAGGAAATATTGGAATTAATATTATATAATATGATTAAACAATGAAGATAATTGTTGCTCCCCTAAATGTATGATTTTTGCTGTTTACTTGGATCTGTGGCCTTAAATTGGCTTCCTTGGTTATAAAAAGTACAGTATGGTCAAGTATTCATAGCCCTACGTACATTTTTTTGAGTAAGCGGGTTACAGCCAGCATTAAATTATCTCCACCCCCTGGAAAATGATCTGAAAGCCACCAGGAGCATTCTCAATGTGTCATTCTTCATACACAAAGTGCCGCTTCACAAACTTATAGCTTTACTACATACCTGGCGTAACACTACGTGAATTCTGTGTGTCTAATGGGTATGATGTCGGTAATAGTAATGTTTCATAAATCACACAATGTAAACAGTATGTGGAGTGAGCCCTGTGGGCTCCTGAAGGGCTGCAGGTCAGAGGACTCAGCCCCTTGTTACTCATTACTCCAGGCTCAGAAGCTGTGCCCCAGAAGGCCTAATTGAGTCATTTGGAATGCTGCTTTTCATTTAGTTTTAAAGTGATAAATGAGCCTAAAGATTGCCTGATCCCTCCAACACATCACATAACCACCACCACCACCTATGTCCACACAGTCCTAAAATCTGTGTCCTGATTATCCTCCATAGATAGGATTACAAGCGTGTATGGTCAGACTTGTAGCCTTGAAGGCGTAATGAATGTAACTTCCAAAGTCTCTGCAACCAATTTGGTCCATCAAATGAAACCAAATCCAATCCATGACACAGATCTAAATCTCTCAAAATAACCCAGTGGAAAATGTGTCGGAATCACAAGCAGCAAACACTTTTTTTTTGTTTTGGATGGTCCAAGTTTTGATTTTGTGTCAAAAACAATCCTATACAAAATCAAACTCAGCTGACACAAACCAGCAAAATAAGAATAAAAATTTCTCTATATTACGGAAATTAAGAGGAAAGACGTCAATGAAGCAGAACGAATGAGAGAAACAGAAAGAAGAGCTAGAGAGAAACAGAAAGAAGAGCTAGAGAGCTTCTTCAGCCTGAGGGGCTGCCATTCTTATAACGTGTAGAAAACAAAGATGTGATCGCAAAGCGGTTAAAGAAGACGTCCGACAAAACCAAACCCGTAGACACAAACATTTCTCTAGATGTCTCTTCCTCAGAATATGACAACAAAGAAAAAAATAACTTAAAAAATGGATGAAACTTTCCTGACTGTTGGATTTCAAAAGCTTTGAACCCCCGCTCCGAAAGACAGAAACCATTCTCTTTAAGAAGAAAAAGAGGGATGAAGAGGAAAGAGTTATATTTAGCAAGCTGGTTGCTGTTTTCCAGATCTTGACTGTGTATTGTTTGCACACAGCTTTTTATTGCCGGCTTATGTACTGGTCCATCTACTCCTGAGGCTGTGAGGATCAGCATTCATCCACACATTAAGGAAAATTAATCTGAAATAGATTTGTCAAGTGTTTGCTAAAATAGCTCCTTGCCTTTGTGTGCATACCATAAAATGTCATGGTGAGGCTAGTCAGCAGTGAGGTGTTAGCAGACAGACAAGGACGTCTTGAATTGTCTGGGAAGAAGCGCTTAGTAGATAAATAGCATCTTAATCAAAATCATCAATCAAGCAACACACATCTATTTATATGGCACATGACGTACAGAGGAGGCTATTTGAAATGATGCAAGGACGATAAAAAAGGAGCTTATGTTTCAATAAGAGGGGGTCATTCAGTTTGTTCGCACACTCACATAAAGCACGGGAAGCATTCAGACACACATCAGACTGTCTTGTGATATCCGGAGTAGCCTATTTCAGAGGTTTCTATCCCGCTTATTTAATTGTGTAGATGGAAACCTATTTACATATTCACTGTGGTGTGTGTGTGTGTGTGTGTACGAGTGGGTGGGTGTTACTGAGTAATGTACACACTCAGGTAGACCAGACCTACTCAGCCATTTGTGATGTTGGGCGAGTGATCCATCAACTCT
Source organism: Lophius americanus (assembly GCA_037951165.1). Classification (NCBI taxonomy): domain Eukaryota; kingdom Metazoa; phylum Chordata; class Actinopteri; order Lophiiformes; family Lophiidae; genus Lophius; species Lophius americanus. Next base: position 3,598,232 of record JBBDHG010000140.1, on the reverse strand, counting down.
GACATCCAGTCTATTGGCTGAGAGCCTGCAGGCTAAAGCAGCCAATTCGTCTGCTGCTGGAAAATGGCTTGAGATGTTTGCCAGCCTCACCTGTAGAACTCAACCTGACCTGGACAAATATATGCAACAACTGAAAATAAAGATTTGAACTCTTATGTTATTTTATCTGAAAAAAAGGGTAGTTATAATATAGAATTCATTGACCCTTTCCCTTTTCTCATCTGTGTCTAACCAAATTTTTCAGTAACTGTAAATTAGAGTTGATGAAGACAGGAATAAACTCTGAGATATGTATCCATCGAAATAGGACAAACACATACTCAAAGTGAAACAAGCCTACATCTCCTCACATGAGGCGGCCCCGGAGCACATGCAAGTGCTGCTCAGCTCTCTTTCCCCTCCTTAGCTGTTTCTGTTGTTCCTTCTCCCTCTCTTGAAATCTCTGTTCTCAATTAAGGCTGTCCTTCGGAAACTTAATCTTGGCATTCATGCTCTACCAGAGACGCAAACAAACACATACATGCTGAAAGGGACTGAAAGGGGGAGAGACAAGAGAAATACACACACATCTCACTCATGCTCTGACATGTCCGTCTTCTCTCATATACTGCCAACAGACTGAAGTTGTAAGGAAGAGCAGAATGTAGAACAGGGATTGAAAAACAAACGTACCTGGTATGTTGTTCTTTAGACAAAGTCTGGTAGTCAGTGAGGGTGAGCAGTGGAGAAAAGATCTGGGACGGAACATATAGTAGACGTGTTTGTCAGTCAGAAGTCCCTCTAGCAGCGACGATAGAACTCAGCCTGTTGCATTCCACCTCCTTCTCCTTTTCCCGTCTCTCTCACTAACACACTCCCTCTCTCTCTCTCTCCCTCTCCCTCTCTACTCCTGAAATCATTGTGTACTTTGATTCACAAACCCTTTGTCACGTGATCCAACACTTCAAATATACAGCACATTTTTTACCAGCCACAGAATGCCCGAAGGAAAGGAAAATAGGATCCAGAAAGCTTTGGTTTCAACTTGCTGCTGGCCCCCACCCTTCTCTCCCTCAATTTCTTTGTCTCATTCTCTTTCTTTACATCTTCTCATTCTATACTGCACTGTCATTCAACACCCTTTTGTTGAATTTCAACTCTGTGATTGCTTTGCATTTCTAAATTAGTTCCGCATCAGCTCACCAACAAAAGATGGAGGTAAACAAAACACACAAACAGAGCATGCATAAACATGAAACAGTCATTAAAACACAGAAACACATCAAGGGTTACGGACACCTAAGGGCATATCACCATTGGCCTTTGGCTTTCACTCCATGTTTATAGTACCTTCACTTAAGGCCCATGGCCTCCAAATGTAGAAGCCCAGGGTCCACTCAGCGACCACTCAAAGTTTTACTGTGATTGAAAATCCCTAATAGGAGAGAAATGCCTCTGCCCTTATGTTGAAAGACATAGAAAGAGTAAAACTAAAAATGCTTCTTCTTTGAAATCTCTATTACAAAATGAAATGTAGTATCTTGTACAGTACGATTCTAATGTATCGATATCTTCTTCGAAAATCATACAGTGTCTGGCATATACATTAGATGACTTTATTAAACTTCACAATGCAAATCACCATGAGCTGTTTTCCATCTTTCTTAACCTGAGAAGTACAAAGGACCATTCTCCTCGAAGTATAAATCTGCTCAAATTGACTCTCCTCCTACAGGATTATCCTAAGCAAATCAGCCCAGCGGTGTTGCAGTAAGGTAGCAATTAATAGAAGTACATTTGATCTGTGAAGAGATTAAACCTGGCCAGTCGGCCCTTGAGGGCAGAGCTGCCTGCCTCTTCATGTCATAGGTAAAACTGTCTGCTACTGTATGAATAGCTGGTCTCAGCAGTGGCAGGTCGGCCCTCTACAGGTAGATCCATGACAGGAACGTCAGCGCAGGTCACCCTCCAAAATAAACGTTTTCTCAAATTGACTGGTTATGAGGGTTTAAAACATGAAATACCTTGACTCTTCAATACGTATTAATTATAACCTTTTTCTTTTTGCTCTTCTTTGTGCATTACAGACAATTGTTATTTCAGTGTGTCCTAAAGTGAAAGTTGAATAATTGTACTCAACTATTTTGAAATAAGCGGTGCCAGGGAATAAAGTCTGACAACTAAAATGAAGCTGAACTGTGTGAGTGATATGTGTGTAGTTAATAGTGGAAAGTAATTATCATATTGTTTATTGTATTCTTGCCTACTTGCCTGCTCTTCATGGAGTCTTTGACACTCTACACACCATAAATATGTCATCTAATGTCTACATTAAACTTTTGTCAAGACTTCTGACTTTGTTCCCATTGTATGATTATTTGGGTCACCACTGGTGAACTGGGGAATGTCCAGTCACAGGTCCACTGCCTTGATCATCTGGATTACTGTCACACATCTCAGCGACAAAGTCTGCAAGGGAGATGAAAGGTTATTCCTGTTTGTGTTTCTGCTTAGGTGGAATATGTGAAGGTGTAAAAAGCGTGCAACATCTGGAGGAGTGTGAAAGAAACATTTGTGTATTTATGGCTTAAAAGCTATGAGGCACTAATGAGCACATGTGTCCATGTGTTGATACGCACACATACACACACAAACACACACTTTCAGACACATTCACAGACAGTTTAACCCCTCTCTGCCATACACCCACTTTTGTTTCAATGAATGTCAAAGCACATCGATTGACAGACAAGGACATATGTCCATCTTCAGGCAGACAAGGCAGTCTGAAGATGGACAGATAAGGAAGAACAACAAGACAAAAGAAGAAAACATTGTATCGGTTCTACAGAGTGTAGAATGCGGCCTCTTTGGCAGCATGCAGCACAGAAACCCCAGAATATTGTGACTATAGAAATGAGGGGTGAAGGAGGTGGAAGGGCAAAGGACAAGGATGCAGGGGAGAGTGGGGAGGAGCGAGAACAAGATAGGGTGAAGGAGGAGGATGCAGATGGCAGGTTTTAATCAGCAACAGGCTGTTGGTAATGAGATCAATATCCCCCTACACTCAGATGGATGTCATGTGAAGCTCTTTGGTGCACCCTGGAGCATGCAAAGGATGACAGGCATGCTTGACAAGCTTACTCACTCTCCAAGGCACACACAAACATTCAAGCACACTTTTACTAAGACAGAAACATTTGTTTCAAAGTCATGGCTGGTAAATGCCAAAAAGAGTTGAAAGAAAAATAGCCAAGATACAAAGAACCTTTAATACACCCAACCCACTGCTGTTAATTTTCCTTAGGCAAGAACAACAGATCACACAAATATAATCACAGCCACTCATAAACTTTCGAGAGATTTGGTGTCCAAAAGCTCACTTTTGTCCTTTATTTTTTTTACACTTAAAAAACAAACATGTACACAAAGAATATATTGTACAAGTCTAGGGGCGCAATAAACAAAGAAAGAGAAATATTAATACTTTGTGGAGTGGTTGTCAGTTTGGGCGAGTTGAGTTTATCAGACAACCAGTGTGAAGAGTGGGTTTATTCATCCAGGCACAGGCAAAATTTGATGATGCGTTGGATGAAAATTCACTATACAGGAAAAAAAAGAAAAAGAAAGAAAGAGTGTGTAAGAGAGAGAGAGAGAGAGAGAATGGGAATGAAAAGGTGGGTAGGGTGTACATGTGCATCCAATGAAGTGTGAATAGATTTTCCTATATAAATGTTCCCCAAAATTCAACCATGATGTCACTGTGAACCTGTTGTGAACTCAACTCTGTCAGCCACCATTACTGTCCAGGGCCTCTCTCCTCTCTTCCCCGCCGCTCCCTCCCACTCCACCGCACTGCCTCCCCATCTCCTTCCACTCTGTCCCAATATCGTTTTTGGGCTTCCAATCTTGAACCCCACAACCCACAACCCACACACGCACACACTGTCTCTCCTCTCTCTCTCTCTCCCTCTCCTTACTCCTCGTCCTCCTCAACCAACCCCAAAACAGACAAATTTCTCCCAGCCATTCAGAAAGCCAAATAACAAGGACAGTTTTAATCAGAACAAGCTGGCATATTTTGGCCAAGACTTGCACTTATGGTAATTCAATCAGAAAGAGAGGGGAGGGGAGGGGGGGTAGTGAAAAGGGGCACACTAAGGGTAGTAGAGTGTGAGACGGGGAAATAAGAAAAACAGAGGGAGAAAAAAGGAGACAGTGGGCGGAAGGGAGGGTGAGGTAGGGGTTGAGTGGTTGAAGGAGTTTGATCCACATGTGGAAATGATTGTCTAATTACAGCAGATATGTATAAGTCTTACAGCCTGGAGGACAGATGGTGATTAGAGGGCACAGTGCTACAAAATGAAATGATTGGATGGGGGGGGGGTCAAGACGGGTAATTCGAGACATGGGAGAAAACATTTGAGAAAAAAGTTGCGGTGGCTCAAGCCTCCTTCACCTTCCTCTTGAGCCTTAGACACGATCCACACTGTTATCCACAATATCACCTGAAGGCCAGATGATGCCTGTTCCTTTTCCCCAAATGATACGCTCCACTATGACCTTATCCTCATGACCTGACGTGGATTTACAGTGTACTCACCCCCACAAAAATAACTGCTAAATAAAATACCTCAACATTCTGTGAAACACAGTTATTTAGCCAGCCTGTCTCTGTGCAAAATCTACAACAGCATTACAGTTAACTTAGCATAGGTAACACATGTTGGAAACATACATTTCCAATATCAATTCTGTGCAGTAACATGTAATACATTGTTTATAGTTGAAAGAAGATAAAAGTGCTATAAATAAGTCTTATGGATAATATATGTTAATATAGATAAATCATCAAATCGTCAGAGGTTGAGTTACGACAGACGAATGATGAACATGAATTGAAATGGTCTTACATCCATGTACAGTCAGGCTTCATTTAGTCCGTCAGGAACCGATTAATTAAATGATTGTGTGCTGCTAATACATTTTAATAATAGGGGACTTTAAATGTTTCCCATTAATATTTTGTATTTCATTTGATTAATAAATGGAAGTTTAAATATGAAAATTTTATGATGGGTTATGCACTGTACTATTATTAAAAGGACTAGTTTTTTTCCTCGCATTTTGACAATTTATTACAAACTAGCTAACTGGCTGCTTGTTCCAACTACACTACTGAACCAATATTTAAGTGGTAAAATTCTTCTTATCTGAGCACATGTCACAGGATCTCACACCAATCTTTTAAACTGGCAGAAATTCATTGATTTTGAACTTTCCAATGTAAGTTGACTTTCCATGTCAACATTTAATGGCCAGCTGCCAAAGAGTGTGCCCAGTCATGAAGCTTCATTTTCATAGCTTCGAGTTTTCTATAACCCGCTCTGATGAACTACATCACCGGTTTGCTGAGAAATACTTCAATACTTCACTTCACTGTTTTGGCCTTCATTCAATTACAACTTCAAAAAGCTATTCATGTGTCTAATTGCTGGAAAATTAGCAACTGTCATGACGGTGTATGGTTATGATACCCAGCAATATCCGTCTATTAAGCTTTAATGAGTTGATGAAATAAAAAGAAATGGATGATGAATTTAACCAACGTTATAGTATGTTTTTATCAATGACCATGATACCACACATGAAATCTACACCAAAGATTAAATGACTACAGTGGAGTTCTTAACGTTTTATTTACCTATTTTACCTAAAGACGCCTTACCCATCAGTCTTTTCCCTCTCTCTGTCTCCACTTTGCTAACAGAAATAAAACAAAGGTAAATACACTAAACAGTTAGGATACAGCAGACATGGCCTTGTCCCCCTCAGGATAACCTGGCACCTCTTTGCAAGAGGCCTTCTGTCAACAGATCTCGGCTGTCTGCTACCAAGTCTGTCTGCCTGTCAGAAATTGTAAATGCCCTCTCGAGGGTAAACGGGGTTTGTATCAGACATACATAGGTTTTCAGTATAGTGTTATAACTGTACCCGGCTGGCTTTGTTTTTGCTTATCAGGAGACTCAGAAAATAGGCCTCTGAATGTTATAAACTACTGACCCATAGCCCTAAATCTGGCCAGCAACATAATATTACACAGCTGATTGTTGATGTGTTCAGCTGTCACATTTTATTGTCATAAAATCAAATATGTTGTAAACTTGTGCAGGGACAAATGTGTTTCTCAATGTTAGAATGACATCAGGTCGACGAATCTGCTTCATTAACAAAAATTACATTTAAAATTGTAAAATATTGTTTCTTTGATGTGTTCTTTCTGATTTTCAATTATTGTTACATTACTGAACAACAACACAACTCATTGCAGTAAGTTAAAGTAGGACATTTAAGGTGATTTGCGATCGGTAATTTAGAAATTTTATGAATTAGAATAACAGAATTTAAAAAATGGATCGATTTAGGAAATACTACATATTTCATAAATCTAATTTTGGTTTATGATTGTTATCATTCTAACATTTATTCTCACATGTTAGGATTGATTTTTTATTTTCAGATCAATACAATCTTGCAGGGATTATGTTGCAGGTCAAATTAATCTCCAGCAAGGGTGCAGTCAAGAAGAATCTTCCTTTGGACACTTAGGCTACAATTTTTTTCTCGTTCTATATTAATTGTGTGCATTCACAATTTTCTCACAAGATCATTCATAAAAATTATATGAAATGATTCCAGTTATGGTCTTGGGACCAAGACTGGTTTTCCATTGTCAATGCACAGATAAACAGCGTCTTTTTATCAGTCTATTTTTTTGATTTTTTGCATATAATGTTAGGTTTCACTTTAATGCATATAATACTAGTTACCTTCCGAAATATAAAATGCTAATGCCTACTGCAAAGTACAGAAGAAGATAACATTGTATTTTGGGTTTGTTGCTCTTGGGATGACAGAGACTTCAATGTAACTATTTACATTTTATTTTATTAACTACAGTTGTGGCTTACTCATTCATTCATTCCATCTAGTGATAAGGAACAAAAGTAGGGATGAGCAATAAATGCAATAAATAAACTTCTGGGCCCCTCATCACTGCAAGATAACACCTAACCTGAGTAACCCTCACTGGATCTGCTTCTTCATGGGCAACATGGTCTCTCAAAGCATGCCAGTAGCCCACCATTTCAGTAGCAAACTTCTCCTGCATCTCTTATGACTTATTTCCTCATCGATGGTGCCATTTTTACCACATACAATTTTAAGTTACTTTAATTTTCCAAACCTCTGCTGTGCAACTGTCTTGTGGACATTCAGAAATGGTGATACTGAGAGTATAATCACTAATTATCAATATAACCTAATAGTTGGTTCTTTACACATGACTGATACATTTTGTTGTTGATTAAACTTACCTCTTCTGGCACAGAAAACAATCTGCATCCATGATGGTATTCATAAACTGCTGAAATGGAAAAAGAGGCAATGCCTCTTCAGCCACAGCTCAGTTGGCCAGTGCTTCATGTTTCTGCAAAGGAAATCAAAATGAGGCTAAAATTACTGTTCAAAGGGAAATTGTGCGCATATTTTTTAGGCCCACAGGACCTTATTGATAAGACATTTTAACAATGACAGGAAATTGGGAGGGGTGCAATTGCGAGAAAGAAACAGTAACCTTCCAAGGAGCACAACATTGCAGTTATTCTATAGTGACAAAAAATATAAAGGTCCTGATTCTGTAAACTGCAACCAGTAAATAAAGTGAGAAAAATGCTCCTATTGAACTTACATTCTCACTAAACATTAACTCTTTCAGGAATTGTAAATTTGATATTAGTGCAACTGGGAGCTGTGGTCAGTCATCCAGGTGCCACTCGCAGCAGTAACAACGAAACACGATGGACTGAAAAATTAAAAAGGCTAAAAATGATTTAGTCCTCTGTGTATCTCTGCTGACATGAACAATTATGTCCTAGGCTGAAGCAGGTATAATAGGAATAATTAAAAAAAAAAATTCAGGAGTGACTAGCTGTATGAAAAACCCATCAAAATACAATTATTGCCTGACTTTACATAAAGATGTGCTGCCATCTTGTGGAAAATAAATATTCCTGTTCAGTTTTGAGGGGAATATGGAGCATTTGATGTCAGTTATTCTAGTGTTGTTGCAAAATACTTGATAAGGTTCAAGAATTCATATCTAAAACCTCAGATGAATATGCAAACATGCATATTTTGTAAAAACTATGTTTCTTATGATCAAGCAGTTTGTTTCCCTCAGAACATTTTAATTTTAACTTCAACCCCACACACCCCAAAAAACACAAACACAAAGAAAAAACAACAACCAACAAACAAAACAACCAACACCTAATATCCATCTGACCTTTAGCTTTGTAGGTATAATCAGCAACAACGAACTCTGCGTACCTCATTTACTCCACCGGGAGGCGCTGTTCTATTACTTATTTTGTCTGCTGTGGAAAACAGTCCCAGGTTCAAGATCAAGTCTGTAATCACAATAGGGAAATAAAACATGCGATTTTTATACTTCACCTCAGTCTTATATAAATGGGAAATAACACTGAACAGCGTAAGTTTTTCAAAACAATTTTTCTACGTTATATACAGTATTATTACATTCATCCATGATGCACTATGGGTAGCACAGGATTCATAAATCGTTTAAAAGCTATAACAAGTCTATTACACAGTCTTATCCTTGATATTTATTCAAAAAGCCCCCGAGTGTTCGTTTTTACATTTATTTTATTAAAGCTTAGGTTTTAACAATTCTAATGCTTTTAGTAAAATTTTATGTACTACATATAACAGGTTCTTATAACTTATTTTGAACGAATTGATATAAAACAAGTTCAGAAAATGTTGAATGTTTGTTTTATAAAAGCTAATCAGCCATGTGACAATTTTGACTTATGTTGAATGGAGGGAAATAAAAAATATCCATTTTTTGTGGTGATTGGATTTTTGTTGTTGGTATTTTCATTATTATCATTTTATTATTGCTGTTGTTGTTATGTTGTTTAAATTGATTCGGTAATGGTAAACGCTTGTTTATCATGGAATTGAATAACGTTGAAGTTAATGAGTTTAATATCGAACACACTGACCTCTTAACCTACTTGTTTCAATCACCTATCCAGCATATAAAACGGCTGTTGCGAACTATAACGTCTCGGGATGAACATGTGACCTACATCAACTTTCCATTTGTCTATGCGCAACAGGCGACGTTTTTGGGCGCTTTTTGTAAGGACACCGCAGTTTGAAGCACATTCCGGCTGTTTTACGACGTTCGTGTTTGTACAAGCAGCTCCTGACCTACATTCGCCGTTGCCCAGCCAATCTCCGCCGTTATTTCGGCTTTCAGCGAACACAGGAGAGGAAGGGAAACGTGACGGCGAGGGGAGGGCTGTGGGAGTCACGGTGAGCAACGCCCCGTCCGCATGTGCTGGATCTTCCAAGCAAAGATCGTCTATGGTTGAGACGCAGACAACCACTCGTTTGTCAAAGATGGAATTAAGTTCCTGTTCACATGTGGGCGTTTTGAACGTGCGCCAAGCTCATGCAAGCGTTGTAGCAACTTCACCTCATTGAACGAGTTTTCTTTCATCCGATTTTTATATGTGGACGCGAAAATAAGGACAAACCAATTAAAATCTTCCATATAAATTGTATAAAATAGACAAGGCAGTCTAAGGGAACAAGGGAACTTAATATTGATATTCACTTCTTCCCTTCTTAATAACACCAATCAGCAATCACATTTTACTCAGTGACATGTGACACCGGAATAACATCGATTATCTCCTTACAATGGCAAATGTCAGTGCAGTAGCTCGGATACATTAGGAGGAAAGTTAACATCCTTGTCCCTGATGTGTAAAAGGTAGGAATTATCATAAGGATCAGAGCAATTTTGACTATAGCCTAATTGTGATAGCTAGAAAACTGGGTCAGGACATCTCCAGAACTGCAGGTCTTGTTGGGTGTTCCCAATCTGCAATGGTTAGTACCAAACCAAGAGGTAAATGTAAGGACCCGTGGAGAACAGACAACGCCCAAGGCTCATTAATGCATGTGGTGGGCAAAAGGTAACCTGTATTTTCTGATCCCAAGAGACAAGCTACTGTATCAAAAAATACTAAGACAGTCCATTGATCTGAACGTACAGTGCATCAAATCGCGGTGTATATGGAGTTGCATAGACTCAGAGGGCACATGCTGACCTCTATCCAAAGCTGAAAGCAGCTACATTGGGCACATCAGCATCAATCCATAAAGGGCACGCCCTAGCAAATTCCAATAATCAAAGTTTTTCATGTTTATGTGTTGGTGTAGAATACCACACGTTCATTAGTCTCACAGAGTCCATGCCTTTACAGGCCAGAAATGTTTTTCTTATTTTTCTTGTTGCTATTATTATATGGCTGATTTATATACTGATTCATTTTTCTTCTCCATTTCAACTGTTACACACATTGGCTTAAAAGTACTGTTTTGTCCGTCCTTAAAGTTTAAATTGGAAGAGAAATCGGATAATGAGGTAGAGTGAGACCTCTCCATCGCAGTCTATCTGCGTATCGTTCCCTCGTTTTCTTATCGCCGAGCCCAGGCAGCTCATTAGCATAAAATGTGTGTCAGTAGGGCAGCGTGATCTCACGTGCCATGCGCACATGCTCTACAGCTTCTAACCAGCATTCCAATGTCGAACGAGCCCAATGTGCCGTACCCAAGCGGGGCTTTGGACCAATGAAAAAACAAGAGAATAAAACCAGAGGGGGCCTGATCATAGGAGGTGGGTGAGATTGAGAGAGCGTGACAGCGAGACAGAGGGAGGGAGAGTGAGAGAGATCCCTGCTCATCAGCAAACAGGCGCCTGACAGGACAAACAAAAAGAGAACAGAGAAAAAAAATGGTCACATTCCTCAGGCACCTGAAAACGTGCTGGTTATTTTAGGACGCGTGTTCCATATTGATGAGTGGGGAGTGTTTAACCTACCTCCAGCCTGCTCATGTTTAATGGTGACTGTACATGGCAAGTAGCTGAATGTAGAGACGCTCTATACATTCACATCTTACCTGGCTTCAGAAGGTGCGCAGACCGAGAGCAGAATCCTTGGTAGTCAATTGGATCAAGAACATTTGCTCTTTCTCATTTTCTTATCTTATTTCGTGCAATTCTTCATCGCTGACTGGGTTTCACTACAAACCCATTGCATTTTGCACCCTGCTGTTCTGAGTCTCTGGATACTCTATGCCTCAGCAGTTCGTGACACTTTCACCCACATCTACCAAACTCCTCGCTGGCGAGCAGAGGCAGCGCTAAACGTCCAAGATCAGATCACACCGAGCAGCTTATCAACGCTTTTCGAACGGAAACATGGAGAACAGCCCCGGTGGTAAGTCATATTTAACTTTCATTCAGGTTATACACTTGCATCGGTGCATCAGATGTCACTGCAAATTTCTACATAAATATAGTCATATTTTCTGCAAAAAATGAAGGTGATGTCATTTCAATATTTGCTCAGCTCAAGCTTGTTCTGGGATGAAAGTAGTATTCGTCATTAATGTTAATGGTTTAACTTTAATATGGCAGCATACAATTGAGTGAGTGAGTAGAAGGACTGTAACTGCTAACAAATCTGCATGTAATTTAATATATACTTAATATTTATTGTTAATTCATTACTATGTGATTTGGTTTTCACATGACTTCCCAAATCCAACCTGGACAGCTCATGTATTGATGCGTAGTATAAACTTTTGTTAAAGTGTGAGTCTTTTAACTTGGTTGTTTACAAAAGCGCCGCTTTTCCCAAAACGCACGTGAAAAGGGAAGAGTATGTCAGGAATAAACCACGCCCACTGAGTCAAAACAAGTCACCAGTGCCAAATATTCCACCCATGTCCTGACTTCCAGCGGAATCACGATGATGAATGAAACGAGCCCCCAGTAAGATCTCACAAACCAGTATATTAGTTGAAACTATCAATAGGTAGAACAGCTGTAGATTTAAATATGCAATGGTTTCTACTAGCGATGTGTCTGTCTGTGAGAGTTTATCCTGCTGTAAAACTTTTCGTAAAGTTTAAGAGATCAGCATTAGAAGTTCAGAGAGTCTGTGCTGCGGGGCGAAATCATATATTAGGTCTATTTAATGTTAATCTTTAACAATCTAGCTATCTATCTATTATTACTTTCTATCTATCTATCTATCTATCTATCTATCTATCTATCTATCTATGTATATGTATATATATATATATATATATATATATATATATATATATATATATATATATATATATATGCCTGTCTATCTGTCTCATCAACGTCCTATTTGAAATATGGCAACCAACCGGAAGGCGGAAATAACAGTAGGTGATAATAATAACCGTCTTCTCATCAAATGTGGAAACAGTCGTCATGTTGTTGGAGAATCATGCGCCTGATTCTTATACGCACTTACCCATGCAACCTGGATCCCACAACACGTGTACACACCCTTACTATCCACGTGCCGCCCTTGATTCCCCAGCACCCCGCCCCACCCTGCTCGCTCCTATTCATTGCTGCGCGCGCTCTGCTCACGCGCAGCTCTCACGGTGGTGCCTCACACTATTTGGTCACTGGGTCAGAGAGGCACCACAGCCCTCTGCCTCGTGCAGTTGACCACACCAGGTTACATTTTTAATAATGATCATTACATTTGTCATATTTAATGTGGATTAGTGTCTGTAGTGTTTTTAAAGCCATAACATAACAGTTATGGCTGGCTGCCACTGAAATGCGCATTTCAGTGGCAGTGGTGCAGCAGTTGTAACACTTACATTACCCATCCATCCATCCATAGCTGCTCATCTTAATAAAGTATTGACCAAAAGCAGTAGCTACCTCGTTATCATTGTATAATTAATTTTTGATGACAAAAACATTTCATTTAACATTCAACTCAGGGGTTAGTCAGTCCGGGTGGGCTAACTGCATTCATTAAAAAACCTTGAATAATTGGGAAATATGCAGACGATATTAATAAGTCGCCAGACATATTAATATTTTTCATCTTGAGTGTAGTATTTCAATATTTGCTCAGCTCAAAGCACTAAAGAAAACATAAATTTGTCCCTCAAGAAATCATGACATGGTTACTCAAAATAGTCTGCATACCCTGTTGTGCAAAGTTTCAAGTTGAAAATATTTACTTTGTGCTGCATTATATCGGCCAATTCCCCATTCAGAAAGTGGAGTGCATCTTAGCCTACTCACTGACAACTTCAGCGAATTGCAGGACATTCTGCCAAAAGAAGTTCAGCATAGGTTCAACTTCACTGGCTTAAGATTCAGCTGAGCAATAAGTATGAAATACTAATAATTCTAAATTGGACAAACATATGAAGCAATATCCTTGATTGTCTAATGGGCATCCATTACATGACATTAAGTGTTCACAGAACTCACCTTGAGACTGTGACACTTTCTTTTTTATCGGTCATGTGCCCAGTATTCCATTTACAATTATTTATTTATCATTTATTTTTATTGTTATAATTATTATGTCGAATGAGGATGTGAAGGCCGAAGCTAAAGCTTAATATGCCTACCCTGCATCAAATCCTATGTGAACAAATTCAATGCAGTATTCTCCAAAATAGTTAAAAACATTTTTATAACCGTGTGCCGTTTCGACATTTTTGACAAAAAATTTATTATTCAGAGAATTCTGAGTTCTGTTTCCAGTCCTGAAACCCGATTCTCTTTGTTGGTCAGCTTCACAGATGATCACACATCTGTTTTGATTTAGTTGGCATATAATATTTCTATGGAAGAATTGACAAGAAACTTGCCTCTTTCAGGTTCGAATTTATGCATGACCTATATGTAAAACATTTTAAACCTTTGAGCCCCAGAACCCATTCAAACAGCCATAGTATGCAGAGCAATTCATGTTTCTTTCCATAGTAACAAAAGATCACTGGGGATTCATGAAAAATAAGCAAAAAGTACACTGTTATTGCAATCATATAACTATCCCTCTTGAAATCAGTTCAGGAGGCCAAATGTTTCACGTGGAGTGAGGCTTACTGCCCATGCTCAGAGGTGAATGTTCACATGCATGAGGACAGACTGAAGTGGGAGCAACAAGATATGAGCCTAATGGCCGTACAGTTTGTCGTGCATGCATGCCCAGGGGGCTGGAACACATGAGAGGGGAAGTCATTGAGGACTGACAAAAAGGAGGGGGCGTTGGGGCGAAATTGTTTATATTGTAAGGCTCTGTATGTATGAGCAGGTCACATGTTCTAGCCTGTGCCTGACTACAGCAGCTATGATATTTCCAGAATTCCTTCCTGCAACCGGTCAAACTGGATTCCAGGAAATGGTGACGAGGAGACAGAACATGGAATGTTTTTTATGCCAGATGGGTGGAGAATGTAGATGTTGGGCGTGTAGATAAGGTGCAGGGCGTGACACTGCCTACTGCAGGTTATACACATGTCCGTGAGCATTATCTTTGTCACACAAGCTGACAGGAAAGTGCACAGGCACATGTAGCATTAGTGTGTGAAGCGAAGATACTGGAGCTGTTTCCACACACACACACACACACCAGAGCTCAGAGTGCATTGCATTCAGTGTTGACACGTGTGAGCAGAGGAATTAAGGAGGCCCTTAGAGCTAAACAGAAACACAGCACGTGTTTCCTCAAGGAGAGAAAACACAAGAGGCGAGGGAGGCTTTACCCTCATATGATTCATAGTCCTTGAAAGGAGTGTGCACACGGAACCCAAGGGTATAGCTAATACTCGAGATAACACTACCACCGCAGTTAGATACTCTTAATAACATCTAACATCTAACTAATTTGTCTTGAGAACCTGTTTCGCAGAATAGGGCAGGTTATTATGTTGCAAAGATTTTTTGATATATGAAAATCTCGTTCTACAGAGTCACCAAGATTGACTCAAAAAGTGCAATCATCATGATCATGACTATAAGCCAAGTGTCGACGATTGTAAATGAAGAATGTAAAGCAATCTGGCTTAAGGCTTGTCTGTTTAAACACCTGACATGTATCATCATATGGGGATGGTATATATTAGCAGGAATTAAAATATTCTTGAAATCATATGTATCTGCAGCTGTAGATGTTTGGTATATTACTAGGATACCATCAATTAAAACCTTTTACCATTTAAAAAAGGAATGTTGATGGGTTTCGATTTTATATAAGACATTGATATGTAACTATTGTTTTAAGTGAATCATTAATTGAAACCTTCAAGGCAATTATTTTAATATGTGGAAATAGTCAATAGCAGTATTGGGACTTCTACACAGTGTCTAGTGATTCTGTGGCATTCAAAGAGTAATGGAGCTGTGCCCTGCCTGCCTTCTCCTGTGTGAGCATTCGCAGCATTAAAGCCCTCTCTATTCAAAACGTGATCAGCCCTTGCGCTTGTTATTGTGCTGCTGTTGTCTACACGGGACTGCGCAAAGAGCCTTGTGAGCCGGGCGGGAACTGTGTCAAGAGTCCATGTGAGCTCTCGGTCAGGTGGCTGGTGGATAGATGGGTCTGCAGGCCTGCAGCCAAACGGGGAGGGAGGAGGTCTGAGGGATGGAGGGTAGAAAAGAAGGGAGGGTGTGGGAGGTTGGAGAGGCGGAATGGCTCAGTGCTGAAAGCAAGCAGGCAGGGAGTTGGCTGGCTCATGCACGTGAGAGGCAGTCTTTCATCTGGCAGGGACAAACCCTGTCTGCAAAACAGGTGGGGAGGGGCTTGTTGAGGGGTAATAGGCCATTTCCAATTTGATGTGACATCCCAAAAGACAGGTCCCTTTGTGGCTTATCTATAACACTTATTCTGAAAATATAGTGCCTTGCTGTTATAGTCAGGTAACTGTCTTATTTTGTTACCTATTCCACATTTTATTCACATTTTTATGAAAAACAATTGTTGGATAATTCCCCAGGAATACTTTAGGTAGGATATCACTTATTGTAGGCTACATTATCACAAATTATGTTTCTTATCCGGTTATTGTGTTTAGGTTTGTTTTATTCTTCATTCAAAGGTGAAGTATCAATGTTCAGTAAAAAGAACACACCCTTAGCATGACAAAGCGTTCTTTTATTTGATTGTCAGACCAAATACCTACACAGATATCCAGGTGAGGGTTGCATGAGCTGTGTCCCCTTTCTCTAAATTATTTGTCAGATTACTGTACTATTGTTCCAATAAGGTCATGTTGGTTTGTGCGTGTGTGGAAGTCTGCCAAGTAAGCTATCTGAATCAAAGAGGAGTATTGCACAATACCTACACTCCCACACACATTCTACATGTGAACACTGAAGTAGATGAAGATCAGGGAACTTAGTTTTTGCTCTTCTCTTTTCTTCCAGGTGGTGTTATCTTGTATGCCGGCTCATCTGGCAGTGCCTGCCCCAGTCCCGGCAGCCCCTCAAGTGGGTATCAGACCCAGTCGCCCTCCTCCCACTCACAGCCTTCATCCCCAGAGGGTGTCTCCTTTCAGGAGATTGGGGCCTTGAAGCAGAGAGGGGAACAAGGGGGAAGAAATCCCTCCCCTCGAATGGTCTTCCAGTTTCCTGAAGTGAACAATGTCCCCGTTGCCCAAATAACAACGGTATCATCAGCAACCTGCATCCATCCAACAGTGGCCAAAAGACCTTGTGGTTTTACTGGCACATTCACCAGTGAGTACCAATTTACTTCCCTTCTTCCTGCGCTGCTCTGTGTTGCTCTGCTGTGTTTATTGGCCAGTACTTAAAGAAGTAACTCTACTTCTTTCTCTGATGATGATCCATCTGTGCCTCTTTCATAGAAACCGGAGGAATGGTCCTTCTGTGTAAGGTGTGTGGGGACATCGCATCTGGGTTCCACTACGGCGTTCATGCCTGCGAAGGCTGCAAGGTAAGACTGAACAAAGATAGTATTGTACCAAACACATTTGTGCCAATCAGGTACATGCACACAAATATATTGCCATGAAAAGACACCCTTTAAAGTCTTTATTCTTCTTGTGCCTTCTCCAGGGTTTCTTCAGACGCAGCATTCAGCAGAACATCCACTACAAGATGTGTGTAAAGAATGAAAAGTGTCTCATCATGCGCATGAATCGAAACCGGTGCCAGCACTGCCGCTTTAAGAAGTGTCTCTCTGTAGGCATGTCCAGAGATGGTAAGCAAGTTTTAGACACTGAGACGTATAGCAACTAAAATAGAATTCATTTTTGTTTTCTCAGTGAAGAGCAGAGTATTCCCTTTATCTGGGTCTACAAAGTTATGTGGAGAATTAGATGGTATACATTTAAAAATGCTTCTTTGGCAAGTGTCACTCCTCATCCCAGAATTTAATATTCTACTCGTTTCCCTCTCTGTCAGTCCCCCTCCTTTGTCTTTGTTCCTCCTGGTTCCGCCTCTGTGCCTGCCCCACTTTCTGATTTATGGCAAGCGGAGCTGTAGAGTCCCAGTTGTCATCAGTCATGGAAAACTGTGACAAATAGAGTTTATTTTGGGAAAATGGGGCACATAGTTGTTGATAACCCCCTGTGTTCACGAAGATTTACAATCTTTCCTAGTTTCTTTTCAAGGCCGACATTTAGAAACAGAAATTTGAGTCATATTATTATTCCGACCTCTTAACCATGAAAACCAATAGTACTTGACAGTAAAATAAGACTAATTCATGCCAATGAGTGGATAGATGTGCTGCATGGGACATTAGAGAAGCAAATAGGAATAATGCTCACTGGAACGGGTCTGGTCAGTCAGAGAATATATTCACGTCCGTCTCCATTTTATGTCCACCTGATTTATATTCCACATTCTTTTTGTCAACCTCCCATATCCATCTCAGTTTTCCTTTTTACCATCCCACTTCTCATTCTCTCTGTCATTTTGCTAATCTCATCATTCTCAACGCTGCTGACCCAGTGCCCTACTTCCACTGAAAAAAGAATTGGTGCTCAACTAGAAGACACACAGGAAGAGAAAGGGAGTTGGGGAGTTGGTGTAGCATACAGTATGCTATAAATAGGGCTGTCACTGTTGGTGCAGAATTGAGAGAGTGCAAAGGAGGATAGGAGAGGCTGGAAAGGAGGATGAGGCAATCAACTGAGATGAAGGCCTAGGCTTCTGTACTGTGGTGAAACAGTTATGATGGACACAGAATAGTCAAGGACAGAAGAGATTATTTTCTGCTGTTCAATTGACTCTAAGGAGCTGATGCCCATATCCATTCTTGATGCTAGTTAATGCTAACCGAAGACGCTCTCCTCTTCTTGATTTCAGCTGTTCGTTTTGGGCGCATTCCAAAACGCGAGAAACAGAGGCTACTGGATGAGATGCAGAGCTATATGAACAGTCTCAACGAATCAGCTTCCATGGAAATGGAGTTGTCACCTCCCCCCAATGCCCCATGCAGTCCAGAGAACCAGACGAATGAAAGAACGGGCTCCATATCACAGCCTTACTGCAGCAACTTTTTGAATAGTGACGAGAAACCACTAAAAATGGCTGCGGGCAACAGCCACATTGACACGTCGTCTTTCCAGAACAGTTCAGGACAGGAAACTTCCATGTTGCACGCAGAAACCCAGACTCAGCACACCATTCAGGCGGACCAGGCAAACCTGATATCAAGCTACCATGTCACTTCAAACATCCCCGTTGATCCCAGCCATAATGACATCACCACAAACAATAATGTCAACAACGCCAAGTACGCATACTCCTCCAATGAGAATCAGTGTCCCTTCAGTGGTGGACAGTCCTACTCAGCCGGTCACAACAGTCACCCTGCCGGGACTTCCCAGAACCAAAGCCCTTGCCCATGGAAACTAAATGGAGGAGCCAAAGTGCTGGTGAGATTTCACTTTTGTTAATGAGTATTTAAATCCAAGCAGCATTTCAATATTGATAAAGAAAAGTCCTTAACACCTTCTATAATTTCTTCTCTTTTTCTCTGCTGCAGGCATGTCCACTCAATTCATGTCCTGTAGCTCCAGCCAGTCGCTCCAGTCAAGAGGTGTGGGAGTCTTTCTCACAGTGCTTCACCCCTGCTGTGAAAGAAGTTGTGGAGTTCGCAAAGAGCATCCCAGGCTTCCAGAATCTTAGCCAGTTTGATCAGGTCATGCTGCTCAAATCTGGCACCTTCCAGGTACATTCAGTTAAATTGGTTATTAAGGCTGTGTGCCCTTACTACCTTTCTTATGCGTTCTAGTCTTTTCCTGATGCTGACCTTTTTTCTAATGCTGCCCACAGGTTCTGATGGTCAGGTTCTGTTCACTGTTTGACCCCAAGGAGAGGACAGTGACCTTCCTCAATAGGCAGACATACTCACTGGGATCACTGAGGGCTCTTGGCATGGGCTCCTTGCTGGACGCAATGTTTGAGTTCAGTGAGAAGCTGAGATCTTTGAATTTGGAGCCAGATGAGATGGCCCTTTTCATGGCTGTTGTGCTGGTGTCTGCAGGTAATGCAATACTTATATGTATATATGTATATGCAAGCAAATACCAAATGCAACCATTTTTTGAGTCTAACCCTGATTTTGTCTCTTTTTCATTAGATCGCTCTGGTATAGTTGAGGTGGGAGCAGTGGAGCAGTTGCAGGAGAATCTAATAAAAGCTCTGCGCTCGCTCATCACCAGTCGCCGCCCAGACGATAGCACTCTCTTCCCAAAGTTGTTGCTGCGTCTGCCAGACCTGCGCACTCTGAACAATCATCATTCTGACAAGCTTTTAGCTTTTCGTATAGATCCTTGAATTTGCAGAGGTGAGGCTGAGCGAGAGGTCTGGGGGGCCTCCCTGATCCCCAAGCAAGCCTATCCTACAACGTACAGTGCAGCTTCCATGGAGAGGAACTGTGCCAAGGCACAGCAAGAGGCGAAGGCTCTTCAACTCAAACTGATTCCACATCCAGTTGTTTCCAGGATCACTTAAAAAAAAATACTGTCTTCTCTTCTTGGGCCGTTGGAATGAACATCAGACCAAATCAGAGTTTTGTCTGATTCAGTTTTCTGTTCTAAAGACCAAAAAGAAGAAAGAAACTCTTGTTTCTCACTAGACTTTTTTCTCTTATCGCAACTCCAAAAGCTACCAAGAGGGAAGCGCCTATTCTAAAAAAGGAGCATCTACAAACATTCGCCATCAGTGATTTTTCACACTGCATAAATGTTACATTCGTTTGATAGCACTTATCACACATCGAGAAGAACACCTCTAATCAACATATAAAGCAAGATAGCAATATTAATGCCTGATGTACAGTTTTGAGGTTTGTGTTTGCCCTGATGAAATGACATAAGCTTTTTTGACATGTCATCTTGTGGGAAATTTATCAAAATCATCCATCTGTGATTGAGATATTTATAAATTTTTTAAGAAATTAGAAAATAAATTGCATTGTATTTGTATGCGGTTATCAGGGAGAAATTATTGGTCATTTTAGACCGTGTCTGATGGGTTGTATGTATAAGAGCTTTCTTGTAAATTCTGTATATAACCCTTGTTAGCTTGCAGATTCTTGCATATGTAAATGAAGTTAGTATTGAAATATTGTATGATGTCACAAATAGTAGATTGCTCTACAGACTGCAATGAGAAAGCAGCGTTTGAACAATGCACTCTGACTGTAAACTTTTTATCTGAAGATATATCATTGAAATAAATGTACTATCAGCTGACTGCATCACATTGAATATTTTGAAAATGTTTTATTGTTCCATCATAGAGTACAGTTATTAAATAGCATTATATATCGATTATCCTTGAGCTTATCTTTTTTCACGTTCCTCCTTAATGTTATGCTCCCATCAGTATTACAGTTGCATACCATGGTGATATAGCCTAGCAACAGTGGCAATCGGCCAATCATGGTCCAGGCCTGAGAGCTGTTTGTAGCTTTATTACAGACAAGAGACAAAACTTGATTTTTGAGCCTGTGACTACGAGTAAATGAAATTTTGAATGTGTGTCATACATCAGTTAATACAAAGTGATGCTATTTGCCAACAGCACAGGACAGGATAGTATCAAATAAGACTGGTTCCTTTCGGCAACATTTTGGTGGAAGAATGTGAATAAGTAAGAGGTGAAAGTCAGACTGCCAGAATGAGCCATTAACTTCGGCCCTTCTGCTCTCTCTGCTGGCTGCTCTCAGGTCTGAGACAAACCTGTTTGGGAACAGTTACCATAAACAGCAACTCTGACCTTCAAAAGTTTCCATATCTGTACACATTTGATTTATCAATATCTTAGCATGCCACAAATATCAGACACAACATATGTGTTTTTTTTACACAATAATATCGTGATGATAATAATGACTATTGTCTTCTGCATGGCTTTACCACAAAAATCTACAACCTGTGAAAGAATGGATACCAGGAGACATATTGTATATCCATACATAATCAACAGTATGTTCATGTTTAGTATTAAAGACGAAAAAAGTCTCCTCCTTTTCAGTGCTCAATTGTCTGACAGTAAAATGGCCTTGAATCATTAGAACATATGTTCCTTCGTGCCAAAGGATGACCAATGGCACGCATCAGCCAAAAGATACATTCTGTCCTCCATGTATTTGAAACCAGACAAACTTTTCTACGAGATAACTGCCAGGCATCTTCAGTCCTGCTGTGTTTGCAAGAGCTGTGACACAACCAGTGTTCCAGACAGGTCTATGAATCATGTAATGGTCTTCAGACGCCACCTTCTGGACAGGAGATTACATTCAGAACATGTCTCCAGATGTCATATCTGTAAAATCCATCCATCTATCCATCCGATGGAAGTGTTTATCCTGTGCAGAGTTGAGAGGGATTTAACCTAAAGCAAGTCCTGGAGGGGTACACCCTGGACTCCAACACATAGAGACAGAAAACCATGCTCACATTCAAACCTACAGGCAACCTAAACTACCTTTATTACTATATTGTGTGTTTTTGGACTGGGGGAGGAAGCTGGAGCCCCAAACCTTTCTTACTGTGATGACACAGTACTAACAACTGCATTACTGTGCTGCCCCATAAGGTCTATAAAACAAAACAGCATATACAAATATATTAACAATGGTGTGCGTGTGTGTGTGTGTGTGTGTGTGTGTGTCGCTGTGTAACAAGGAGGCAATATCTCTATATGAGTGCATGTCCAGAATATTCATCAACAGACAGGAGCTCTTTATGTTATTATTTTCTTTTGTAAAGGAACCTCATTTTTTCAAAAACGAGCTCAAACCTGCTACCTTAAGATTTATTATTTGAAAATGTAGCTCAATGAACTCAATCATGTTTTGCTGGTCTTAGTGTAACAAATATAGCAACAGTGCTGCGTTCCTTATAATTTAGTTTGAAGTTAAATTGTGAATGCATCATGTGGTTTTCCACAACATAATAAAATATTTTGTGACATGTTATGACAAAGCATTTTCACATTATTTATGTATTTTAGAACCTTGAAACATGCTTTGTATAGATTGAACGGAGTTTGGGCCCATTTGATGGTGCAGCTTATTGGGCATAGATAAGATTGCTTTTGGTAGGTTTTATCCCTCTATCCTAAATCTGTATTTCCTTCTGGGTACATAAACAAAGCACAAAGAGTAGCAGTATTATCACCTTCCAGGACCTTCTTACCTTATTAAATTATGCAAGACACTCTTCTCCGCTGCTGCCACCTAGTGACTCCACATAGAATGAGAAGCTTCCCTGGTCTGGAAGAGCCTTAGTCAAGAATCACATACATGTTTGCCTTTGAATGAAAGTATTTAGTTAAATGTTTCTTGTTCTTGTCCTCCTTACTTTTGACCTGAAGCAGTAGTGCATGAAGTTTTCATATTTAAGTAAAGGGAAAATGACCGCATTGTGAAAGTCTCCCAGGACTTGTGCTGACATGTTGTTGAGCTCATATTCACTAAGCCCCTCCCTCCTCCACAATTGACCCCGCCCTTCCTTTCTTGACTTGTTCTTCCAGCTTAAAGTACTTATTATGCACGAAACAAGTACAAGTCATTTGTTATAGCTTTTATACATCATATTCTATAATCATCTTGTGTTTATAAAGTTGCAGATGATATCTATCTCATGTGGCTAATTTTGTCATAAATCATCTTGTTTGTTCTTAGCTCTGAATGTTGTATTTCTCTTACTGTAGTTCTGGTTGGTAGTGGGAATGTTCTGGCAAATGTCACTATTAGTGTTTTAAAAGTTATGTGTGGACACGCTGTGTTTTTGAAGCTATGTTCTTAGCTTTAATCTCATTAGTCTGGTATGTCTGTCACTCAACCAGTCTTACACACACAAATTGATGCCATATAGTTCACTAGATTTCTTGTGTGTTGCTAGACAAAAGAAGGCACCTTAAACTAAATATTAGATATCCTCCATGTGAGAAGGCCTAATTTTTTTCCCAAGCAAAATTGGAGCAATATAGGATAAGATAAGATAAGATAAGATAAGATAAGATAAGATAAGATAAGCCTTTATTAGTCCCACGGCAGGGAAAATTACAGGGTTACAGCAAAGAGCCAACAGAGCAACATAACAGAATAAACTACAAATCCTAAATATAAATATTGAGCTATTCTAGAAATATTACACTATACTAAAATATTATACTATACTACACATATTACACTATACTGGACATATTACACGATAATAGAAATATAGTAGAAATATTGCACTATAAAATAAACAATATAAAATAACAATATACACTAAGAAATACTCAAAGTGGCAATATCCAGTGAATTATAAGAAAATGAAATAGTTATGTAATGCAGATGTAAATCTGATGTAAATCTTTTGAATCTTTCTGGTAAGTACTAGCGTGATTAACTGTCCTGGAACACTGTTGAGATAGTTTGGCCAACAAAGAGAGACATAGAGGACAACCCAATTTTGCGACAGCAATGCTACTTTCCAACCAAGGCTCAGTATTTTAGGACCACTTGAAGGTTACTGGACCAACCTCGTTATGCTGAGGATAGAGGAGGCATGGGATCAGGGTTAGAGAGAGATTAACAACGTGGAGGCCTATAAAGCCAAAGTGTAATCCGCACACTGCAGACAAATTTAGAGCAACGAATATTGAGCAAACCAGTCACTGCAGTTCGGACCACAAAAACCTCAACCAACAAGAAAACGACCTGAGAGTTATCATTTATTACATCTTGATATATTTTACTTCAGGATAATCTTCCTCATCATCAGCAAGATAAAAGTGCGATAAAGGGAAACCATGAAAAAAGGAAAGGTATGTTTTCAACTTCCCTGCCCGACATAGATGCTAAAGCTTTGTAGAGTATCGTTTTGATTTGTTGGTTAGTTAAGATCAGAATGGCATTTCAATCCATCCTACTACATATTCCTGAAAGCTCTACTAATCTATTCAAACATGGAGGCTGTTAAGTATATACATATGTCAGATTTATTTGTCTTTTCAGCAGGAAAATCTAATCACAGACTGCACAGCTATAATATAAGAGTAACTTCATGTTCAACTTGATAGAATATGTAAAGAGGTTTTGTGTTTATGCAGTAATCCTAATAACTGGAATTTGATCCCAGCAGGTGACCAATGATAATGAGCCCCCCACCTATCAGGAGGCCACTGCAAGTAGGAAATAAATAAATCATTTATCATTTTCCCTTAGACATAAGCAACCCACACTATTTGAAGGTACTTAAGATGGGCTGCCAGGGATACATAAAATGCTTTGAATTGAACATTCACATTTTAAAATGTACTTAGAACTATTAAAGGAATCATTATGTTTATTTTCTGGCATGCATATTAAGCAACAAGCCCAGCTGCAATTGATTGCAATAGATGCATCAGCATTCATTCGTTGAAAGATATACAAGTGTTGGTCTCACTCAACCTTGAACTTATATTTTCTCAGGATATGACTTTAAAAAAGTCACTCTCTGCACTAAATTATTCTTCGCATGACCGCAGACTCATAGGAAGTGTTCTGTTTATGAAATGAAAGTCTTGTGTGTTCATTTGGGCTGTAGTTACAGATTTTCAGCAGCATAAGATTTCCAGATGTCAAACCGGACCATAGCCTTCTTAAATCGGCAAATGGCTGACCTAAGCTTATCATATTCATAACATACGACTATAATATGTTTTGATTTGAACAGTTTTGACTTGAAAAGTGCTTAATAATAATAAGTGTGAATTCCTTCCACACCTTCAAATAATCAGGTTTCCTCTTCCTTCAGGCTATGGGGATATGGAGGCCCAGTTTGCCTGGGATGACAAGACCATCCGGCAGACCTTCATCAGGAAGGTAGAAAATATACTGTAAGAGAAGAGTGTCACCCATAAGAACACAGCGACACTATTGCTGATATGATTTTTGTCCACCTCCAGGTTTACGCTATCCTCATGGTTCAGCTGCTTGTGACAGTAGCCATTGTTGGTGTCTTCTCATTTAGGTAATTACCTTTGTGGTCATCCATCACGATTCAGAAAAGTTTTTGCTTTGCCATTTTGATTAAACAATCATTTTAATCCATTTAATTTTTGTCTCCACAGCCCACCAGTGAGGTTCTTCATCCAGACTCATCCTGGCTTGTATATGGCGTCTTAGTAAGTGAAAGCATCTCACAATGTCATCATTTTCTTTTACTTTATTTATTAAGTTATGTCTCTTTATTCATCCTTTTTTGACAGCCTCATGTTCTTTGCCACCTACATTGCACTGTCATGCTCCGGGGAGCTAAGGTACATTGTTTTTTGAAGTATTAGAAAAGACAAGACAAGACAAGATAAGATAAAATAATGTTTAAATAAACTCTGAGTTTTCAATGGGTTTTTTTCCTAAACAGGAGACAGTTTCCTTGGAATATCATTTTGTTAGTTCTCTTTGTGAGTAATCTCATCATGAAATCATCAAATGAAAGTAAAGTCGGCCTTTTACACGAGAAGTCTGTGGTAATAAATATGACTTTTTTTGCCCCCATCAGACATTGAGCATGGCCTTCATGATGGGATTCATGTCGAGGTAACAGCAGCGATGCTGGGATCTGTTTTTCAGACTGGCAGACACATTGAGAGTAAAACTGTGTAGTGAACTTGACCGCCTTCTCTTCCCCAAGCTTTTACAACACCAAGTCCGTGGTTCTGTGCCTGGGAATAACAGCTCTGGTGGTTCTTTCTGTCACCATCTTCAGCTTCCAGAGCAAAGTCAGTTGATTTAACTTCTTTAACTGTTTTTTAACGGCTTTATAATGACCAGCTGCACACATTCTGATCAATAAATCTTTGTCTCTCATCTGTTTCAGATTGACGTCACATCTTATCAGGGCGTCCTTTTTTCTTTGTGTATGGTCATGCTTCTCTGTGCGATTACCATCTCCATCGTCGTCCCTTTTGGATATGTGAGTTCACCGCAATCATCTGCTCCCCCTAGACACACATATTTGAGAGGCAGTCAAAAAGATTAGGGATAACTGAGTTAACCAAATACCCTGTTAGTATACTTACCCTTTAATGTCCATAATGCCAATTTTGAGTCACTATTTACTATTGAAAAATATGTGCCACCTAACGGAACCTGTTTATAATATGACCCAGTGGTAGTATGTATATGCTAAACAGTAAGGGGCGAAGGTTAGAGCCGTGTCCAAGCACCCACTGCGGAGGAGGCTTTAACCATGGCTATTGAGAAAGCGATTATACTAATGCGTGTGAAGACTTCCAAATATAATTATAAAACTTCACACAACCAAAAAGTCTAACAAGGGGTAAATAGTTTTTTAAAAACATGCTGCACCAAACAGTTTTCAATTTTAAAGTAATTCTAGAGTCTGAGAAATTATATTAATAAATGTCCCAAAGAAATGAAATATGCAAAGAAATAATTTGTCCATAGCTTTTTTTTTTTATTTCTTGGTGGGTTGAATAAAGTTTCCAAGTATTGGCACTCAACTTGAGCTTTTTAAACAACCTTTTATTTTAGCTCCTTACATTTTAACACAAATATCTGAACTGTCGACTCTAGAGTTTATGATAATAGTAATAATAATAATAACAATGCTACTACTAATAATAGTAATAATAATAGTAATAATAATAGTAATAATCATAATCATAATAATCATTATAGTAATAATAATAATAATAATAATAATAATGATAATCGTAATAATCATAATAATCATAATAATAATAATAATAATAATAATAATAATAATAATAATAATGATGATAATAATAATGATTATAATAATAGTAATAAAATCCATGTGTGGAGCACTTTAAAAAAAAAGTTCCTAATTGCTTTACATGAAAAGAAACAAGTAATCAGAAGACACCAAACAATGAAAGAAAACAATTACCAATAACAATGATTATCCTAATTATTCAACCCTCAGCTCCTCAGGCAGGGAGTACCAGAGCTGAGGGCCCTAACTAAAGAAGTCCAGTCACCTTTGGTCCTGAGGCAGGACTCAGGAACCGCCTGCAGAGTTTAATCGTGATATCTGAGACTGTGCCCAGGCTCATATGGGTGGAGAAGTTAGGTGATGTACATGGGAGATAATCCATGAAGAGCCTTGAAAGTAACCAACAAGATCTTGACATCAATTGCAAAACTAACTGGCAACCAGTGAAGAGAGGCTAAGACAGGGCTGATGTTATCTTGGCCTGTAGTGTATGTTAAAACCCGAGCGGCTCCACTCTGAACAAGCTTGAGACGTGAAAGTGTTATTTGGCTTAACTCTCAATACAAAGAACTGCAGTCATGCAGACGAGATGAAATAAAGGCTTGCTGACCTTTTCAAAATCGAGCGAGAGAGGAAGGACTTTATCTTGGAGATTGTCCTTAATTGATAAAAAGCAATATTAAACAACATTAGTTGTTTGTGTTTCCAAGGAAAGGTCACTATCAAATATCACACCAAGGTTTCTGGAAGTAGGTTTGACATTTGAGGACAGGAGGAGGAGTTGCCCATGGCTATAGAGAAAGTCCTTTTAGATTAGAGTAGGATTTGAACTATTTTAAAGCAATCCCTTTAATGCTCACCCACTTTTCAAAGCGATCCACTAGGATTGTATGATTTACAGAATCAAAAGCAGGGCTCAGATCTAGAAGAATGAAAACAGCATATGCTAAACAGCCTTTTACTGTTTAGCATACACAGTCCCAAGCAAATAAGAGGTCATTAGTCACTTTAATGAGTTCAGATCAGTGCTGTGTTGAAATTTATCATTATCTATGTTGCACGTGTCCATAATACATCAACTATAAGTAAACAGATTTCTGTAAGACTTTTGAAAGAGACTGTATTTTAGAGATAGATCTGAAATTATTAAGATCAGTTGGATCTAGGCTCATCTTTTTAAGAAGAGGGTGCTGTTCAGCATGCTTGAAGGAAGAGGGAACATAGTCAGAGGACAAAGAGCTATTGATAATATAGAAGGACCAACACAACTACAAACCTCTTTCAAAATTGGCAGGCATAGTGTCAATAGGATAAGATGCTGGCTTCAGTTTCAGTATTATGTCCTTTAAAGACAAAAGTGAGAGAGGCTGGATTCTCTAGGAATGTGGACAATCTAGTGTTTGAGTTAATCTAATACGGTTATGAAAAAGGGCAGGAATTGTTCACAAGGGGTTGGGGTGGCTTCAGCATGCTGTCTAGGTGGAGGGTTGATTACAGAATCAATGGTTCTGAATAGAGGACCATTGATTGATGCAACATTTTTGCTATAGGAGAGAATAGAAGATACATTTCTTTATCTGTTAAATTAATATAATATCAAAATGAAATGAGGTGCAGTTAGGCTTTGCACAAACATGGCCAGCATGTGCTTGAAAGTATTGCTTTTATACGTACTTTTTCACTTTCACATGATTAAAGATATTGAATCATTCTTCTATTTTTTACCAGAAAGTATTTTTATACAAGTGACTTTGCTGCTGCTTGCCCCTCTGTGTATCTGTGTATTTGGGTGAGAGGAGGGATTAACCTCACAGATAAACTAGCAAAGCTCTGTAAGGATTCTCTGCTGTTATCCCTGGTAACTATTGTTAAAGGTTGTTTTTTTTATCCTAAACAACAGGTCCCCTGGTTGCATGCCATTTATGCTGTTGGAGGGGCCATCCTCTTTACCCTCGTGAGAATCATTTACTTCAGCAATACTATTGTCTGATTTTTGTAACTGTTTTTTGCTTTTGTTTTTAACGCTGCTTGACTTCTTCTTCACAGTTCCTGGCTTTTGATACCCAGATGCTGTTAGGGAACAAGCGCTACACGATAAGTCCAGAAGAATATATTTTTGCCACCCTCAGCATCTACCTGGACATCATCTACTTGTTTAGCTTCCTGCTCCAGATCATGGGAGGAGGCCGCGAGTAACTGATCACCTTTTCAGCAAGAATTTCTCACTCAGCTGCTGCATATGAACTCATACCCAACTCTGTCATGATTTATAACCCTCACGAGGGTGATATCAGGGCTGCACCATTTTTGATGAAAGCTCATTTTGGATTCATTTTTAATTCTGCTTGTACATGCGTCTGAACTATGTAAGCAAACCAAGAGCACTTGCTTTTGTTGACACCCTGCTGCAGCTGGTTTTGTCAGTCTGTCCTGACATTGTGGAAACTTGTTTGATATCTCGCAGTAGTTGTACTAAGGCCTCTTCACGTTGTCTGTTTGTGTGCGTCTCCGGTCTACTGTGACGCTTTCATCCTGTTATGCCTGTTTAAACGGTCTTTGAGCTCATAAGTGGCTGACTCACAGAAACAGAGAGGAGCAGGATCGGTTTCCTAGACTACATTCCGTGTTTATCGTTCTTTCAGCCAAAAAAGGGAAGAGTCCTGAAAACTGCACTTCAAGGTCAATAAGATTGATTATTCTTTAACAACTGTTTCACAAGAATTGAACAGAATAAAGGGTTATTTAACACTTGTATTAAATGCACGCTTTCATAGACAACAAGTTTAATAAATTATTGTGTTTGAAAATGTTTTCTTACTAATGGCTCATTTGAATGATGTGTGCTTTTTGGTAAAAATACTTAGAGGTAAATTTAAATTAGAGGATTTTAATAAATATAAAGACTTATGAGATATTAGATCTACCAAAAAGGGAACATATATAGACTTTAACAAAATACTTTTTACAAACAAGTTGCGATATCTCTTGTAACTTTAATGAGGCCTTTGGGATATGATAGAGGAATATTGTTATCTTAGAAATGTTTTAACTGTATACTGAGTAATAAAACATGTAACAAAATGTGTACTTGTTTTTTTCTTAAGGCAAAGAGCTGTGTTTGCAACGGATTCTAAATATAATGTAAATGAAAATAACCCAGGAAAAGGGCTGTCTCAGGTATGAATCATGATATATCGCAATGATTAGGCTAAATGCTAAAGCAGTCAATAAACGACATTACAGCTGATCCATTACCAATGTCTTTGCATAAATGTGTATATCGGTCTATATCCATTTAGTCCAAATCCCAACAGAAGGTATCAGATGACATTTTTTTTAATTAAAACCAATATGGGCAAGCACTTGGCCATAGTGGTGAGGGAAAACGGCCTTCTGTGAGACAGAAACCTTGTCTAGCTCTAGGTAGGCTGTTCTCTGCTTGGACCAATTGGTTTGAGATATTCCCAGTTCCCAGATGTTCCCAGTCACTTCTTTCCCTAACCCACCTGGGTTGCAAGACGTTTGTGACATGAAATCAGATTAAGCAGATATAATCCACATATCAATGAGTCAATGATGTCAAACTTTAAGTATATGATCTCTTTAGTGTTATAGTATTAACGTGGGAGTAAATGTGTAGAAAAAGGATTAAGAAATTCTAAAATAGGTTTATTTGTTTTGCACTGCTTCCCCACTTTTTGGGAATCTGTCTCATAGTCACCATAGGACAGATAAGCACCCAATCGTTGAAACGAGGCTTTTATTAAAAAAAAGAAAGAAAAAAATGACATACTCAAATTCAAGGAGAAAATCAAGAAAGGAGGAAACTCTTATCTCAATCAATAAAAAACAAAAGAGAAGGACAATTCGAAACGCTGGCACAGGAAGACAAAAGTAGCCAAATGGCTTTGCAAAATAACCAAATATCAAAACATCTTTCCTCTAACAAAACTGTACAAAATGAGTTTTTGTATAAATAAGAAAACTGTTCACAAGCAGGGAGTGAGATGAGCCCGTCTGATTTTCAAAATATCTGGGATTCACACAAAGTCGGTTTGTACAGTCTGGAGCAACATGATATGTCTTTATTATTCCATGTTCAACTATAAGACAACATTTCTTTTGTACGAATAAGGTAAAATACAAAAGTCACATTTTGAAAATCGAAACTGGGCAACATCCAACCCACCTGTCTGGAAATCCTGTTTTAGCAGCAAAACATTTTGAAGCTATGAAATAAGCCATTAAATTTACATAAAATTGTAGAGAATTTTCAAATTGAGGTCGACAAAAAATTATAAGTGCAAGATCTTCTCTTTGAAATTCTGTGCACTGTCAGACAGAGCACGCCACTGACGTTACTAATCCTACAACCTAAATGCAACTGAAGGCTCTAAGATTTCCATAAGGCTAATTCATTTTCCAACATTGCGATTTCCTGTAGTATAATCTCTGCAGAAAAAACAAAACAAAATAAATAAACACTGCATTATAAGTGGTTATTTCATAGTTCCAAAACCCTGGTTTTGTAATAAAAGTGATGGCTAATACATGGAATATCATTTCTCTGCACATCAGAACAATATCCACGACATTTTCCTTCATGATATACTGGATGTGAAAACATGTTTGTCCCCGTGTTATCAAGACAGGATAAAATCCATTAAAAAGAACAAAACAAAATAAAAAACACACAAGACGAAAGAAAACCAAAATGGTGCAAAGGAAAAGTGGAAGGGGAAAAAAGGACTATTTACAAAAATAGCTCTCAAGTCTGAAACTCACTATCTTAAAAGCTCTGGATTCTTTCTAGGTGTCTGCAGAGGCCATTGAAGTTCATAATAAGTTTGTTAACATGTACTCAAACCCTTGCTTTCGTGAACTGTGTGAAACTTTGTTTACCGAACACATATAATGGTCAATTTTCTTGAGTTGTTAAAACAAGCTGAACTATTTGGATTAGTTCACTGACAGAAATAGTAGTGCCCAAAAAGTTCCTGTAAAACCTAAGCCTGTAGTCATTAAGTGGAATATTGCGTGCATGTCAGCGCCCTTATTACAATATTTCCGATCTCGCGAAAACAAGAAAAAAAGCTATTTCATATCCATCTACTCATAAACACACAGTCCTCTGTGGTCGAGAGAAGTTTGTCTGCGACACAGAGCTCAAAGACGGCTAGTTACAGCATCCTTGGTTGTGGAAATTACATATTACAAAACATCGAGATGTGGAAAATCTCACGAACAGGATCAGGGTGTGAACGTTGAGAGGAAGTTATCACGTTGTCATTTTGACTGGATTCACAAATGGATGGTTGAGGAGCAGGAAGGAAAGCTCCTCGTGAAGCGTGGAGCAACCTCAGCTGACATGGCGGCTCACTCAGGCAGTCAAACAATCTCGTTGCATTTTCTCTGTAGTATGTACAGCTTAGTGTAAGTCCTATGAGCGATAAGGCAGTTCATCCAGAGAAGTAACATTAAGGCTTAGCTAAAACGTTTTTGCAGAAGATTTGATCATTCACATATTCACTCAGACTTGTTCTCTCATTAAAGGCTGTAAGATTTAATGGCACTTCCATGGTCTGGTGAACTGTCCTTTGTAAAACAAAGTTTTTACAGATTTGGATGTCTTCATCATGTTAAGATGTAGTGTATGTGGTGTTGTGGACTCAACACAGCATCGGTATGAATAAGATCAGCACAAAATTTGATAATGTTCTCTGCTCTGGAAGAGTTTTCCTAAAATCGGGCCGAACGCAAGATGAGGACAGATGACACAAGGTTTGGAACGGAGATTAGAGTCAAACCAACACAAGAAAAAAGTTGATGTGCACAAATTAAACAGCATCAATATCTACAGAAGAAGAAAACTAAGATCTACGTTCTATAAAATCTCTACAGCTGAATCAACTACTTCAAAGATAAATTTGTCAAAATAAGGCATATAAGCTTAAAAAAAGGTTTTCAAGGGACATAAAAAAGAATAAAAGAACACATTTAACTTTCTACACACTAAAAATCACTGATAGAGAATAAAACTCAGGTGACAACAGCAGCATTGAAAATAAAAAGACTCACAGCTCCCTTACATGTCTAACAAATTATTCTCAGGGATGGTGTTAGTCTTCTATTTGATTTCACTCATTGCTTTTGCTAAATATATTTTAATTTAGTAACTGCATTTTTCTTTGTACACATAATGTTAGATCTAAAGCATGTTCAATTCATCCCTTCAACGTGGGATGAATTTGATTATACCTGAAAGTTTGCCTCAACAAATCCGCTTAAAAACCACTTCTCATGGACACAGATGCATCATGAAGTTACATTAAATAAGACGGCAACGAGAGTCATTTTGATGACGCAACCTGAACATGAACAAAGCCGGAGTCATCTATCCAGCCAAACAAAAATCTTGCATGCATAATTTTGGTGACCCAAATATTATATGTCATCATTAAAATCTACTAAGAATCATTTCATTAAGTCTTCATAGATGACAGGATCAATAAGCTTCTTCTCTGAAAAGGTATTTTTCAATGTTCCAAAAAGAAAAAAAAGGAAAAACAACGATAATTCAAATACAATTAGATCTAATTGATTGTCTTTTATTCAAGTATTGAATTATGGTTTAAAGTTTTCAAACATGAGTTCTAGCAAACTATAAAAAAATGTTGCCACCATCTGCGCCTGAAGAGAAATCTGTGCAGCAGTTACAGGTAGAAGTAGCTTTAAACGGTTTGCCTGCCACGCTAACTCCACACATCAGACCGGCAAAAGTGTTTGTAACTTTTTAAATCTGTACATACTGTTGCCTCCGGTGCCGCAAATAGAATGTCAAAAAACAGACATCAGGAAATAAAAATATAAGTTTGCATATTTTACAAAAAAAAAAAAGACACATTGTGTTTCAACTCTTGCTTGACTCACCCTGAAATGTCCAGAATGCTAATTTATTTTTAAAAAATAAGAATTTGTTATATTACGTGCACAAAAATAATGCTTTAGGTCTTTTCCTCCGCTCTTAAATTCTTTTCTAAATTTTTTTTAAAACTTCTGTTTTTTTCTGTTATCAAAATAGATTGAGAGAGATCTTCTGTAAAGAAGATTTCCACCTTTGGTTAATCAATTCTTGAGGATATGAGCAGAAAAGTCCAATAATGTGTTATGCTTTTTCCTTAAAAAAATGCAGGCATACCCACACACAGACGCACACACCCGCACACACACAAAACATAAGACACACACACACACACACATGTTCCTTTTTATTATCCATGTTCAAGTCCGAGTGCTTGTTGATGGTACGGAGCACAGTTCTCTTCCGGCTGAATCCTATTTGGAAGGATTCATCTTGTGCCCTTGGCCCCACCATGCTGGGAGCTGCAAAACACACATAAATCAACATTGATTTGCAGAATCTGCTCAAATTCATCGTTTTGATTTATTCACATCACAGTGGTAAATTTTCTCCCACATACACACAATAAGCATGTTATATATAAAAGTTCTAGAAACCGTTTGAGTTTGCCTGCTAACACACACACATTCAACCACACGCAAACAAACACACATAAGCTTCGTAGATTATCATCCTACTGTGTCTCATTAAAATCTGTCATGTAGTTTTAACAGTTAATACAGACAAATGCTGGTGAAAATAAATCCTCCTTGGCAGACTTGATTATCTGGATCTACTCCAAAGTTTAAATGTTCCTTTTTTGGCACACTCCTCGACTAAGTTTAATCAAATCTATCAAGTGTTTCATATTTAATTGATAAAAATGCTGAAAAACGCCCAAATCCATTTAAGTGGCAGAGCCAAAGTGAAAAAAGTTTACCCATAGGATCTTTCATCAAAATGTCCAGATGTCTTGACTCACACGTCACAATAAATTAACTACCGTGCCATTTTTACATGTCTGTCATGCTGATCATTACTTTGGACTTTAGACACGTGAATCTTTAAGCAAAAATTCTTTGTAATTTGTAATTAACTTTGTAAGAATTCTTACCTTAGTTTTACTTGGTGTGTTGGTATGAGTAGTTTGTGTGATCTGAGGGAGTCTCCATGGCTACCTGTTGCTGCTGACCACTGTTGTCCTTAAGACATAAGGACAGGTCAAAGATGATAAAAATGACGATGTGTGTCAGTTAAAAGGATTTTTATGAAGGACACAAATAAGAGGAAGGCCTGTGTTTCGCCACGGCTGTCCAAAGAATGACAGTTTAGTTAAACAGGTGAACACTGTCAACAGGTTCTGCTCAGATCGGGTTAGGGTTAGCTGATAAAAGTGGAAGGCTGTTCAGTAGAGGTGTCATTGACACCCTAATGATACCTGCAGCAGACTGAACACACCGTTTCAACTGATTTCACCTCTTCCTCTAAATTCATGACAGAGGACAACATTACATCGATGGAAACCATGTTAAATTATACAAATTCAGTAAATAGTATCAAATACAGATTTGATCAGACTCTTCTAAAAACATGTCCAGTTCCTTAAGCTGCTGCGATAGAACAAAGATTAAAAACATCATATAGTCAATGAAAATGCTTAATTATTTGGTCCTACTTGTAAGATCGGTAGACATCGAGGTATTTCTTTCTTTGTGTAAGACAAATTGTACCTGTGTGTTCCAGTGATCTATGTGTTTGTTTGCATGTAGAGTGGGGAATTTAGATCCAGTCAGTGAGAAAATGTCCACTTGTGATCGGATGAAAAGGAACAAATCACCAAGTATGTCATAGAAACATTACGTCATCATTGCCCTTTGCCTTATGAAATGAGCGGCTGATGTTTGTCAGTGACTGACCATCGGCACACACTTCATGCACTCCACCCTCTCCTCTCGTCAACTCATCTCACTCATCCAATCTCAGCCTAAGTTCCAAGCTTACAGCCATTCCTCTTCCCATTCATAAACCAGCCCGTATTTGTTCATTTTTATTATTTCTTGCTCAACCTGCAGGTTCCAATGTTACTGAGCTTCAGCTGCCAACAAATGACCCAAGAGTCCCCCAAAGCTAAGAGGCAAACAGGCGGCTTGGAGGCTGTGCCAAAAGTGTTAATTATCTTCGACTCATAGGAGTCACAAACAATTGAAACCTGTGAAGTTGAAGATATTTGACATTTCGCTGAAAGCTGTTTTAACTGATTACCTCCTCCATAAAACAGCTTATATCTCATTGAGTTGGAATGAGGGTATATATGTGAGAACGTTTTGATTCAGATGAACACATATTGACGGTGGGTGGGTGTACTTCTTCAATATAACAACAAATCAAAAATCAGTCTGTCTGTTTCAACAGGAAAAAATGATCTTCGCTCTACATCCAAATCCCTTTCTGAATTTGTGAAAAACACAAATCCTTGAAGCACCGATTGCTATTTTCTTGGCCAATCACCTATTTTTATAAAGTCTGAACGTCTTATACCAATTTTGGCCCATTTCTTTTTCTTTTTCTAATTTTATTGAGTAATGTAGTTTAAGTGCTCTTATTTTGAAGGATTACAGTGGAAGAAACAAGGTAAACGAATTGTATGACACTTTGAACCTTCGGGGTTGTTCCTAAACAGCTAATTTTGTCCTTACTGGTGTAACAAATTGTAAGCTTTGTGTTTTCTGGCTTACTAGTGAGATGTTTAGCGCAGTGGTAGCTAATGCTTGTTCTGCGTATACGGCAGGCACATGCGTGTAACCAGCGCTTAACAGGCCTCAAGTGAGGCCGCTTTACCGATCCCAGGCTAATCCATCAGTGCACCTCTAGTTTTTTTGTAAAATAATGAATAGCACTGGTTGTGTATATAATATGTTATAAATGACCTGAGGACACATGTCAATGTCGGCCAGTGAATCAGTTAGCTCGATATAATCACCTACAGTGATGACATCCTGATAAGGCCTCCCCACCCATTGCCTGATAATTGGGGTTGGTCATTAGGGTGACATCCGAAGGTCTCCTGTTTGAACGTAATTAGCTAGTCGGTCTCTCTATAGGCTTCAAAACTCTTTGGTTTGTCTGTATTTAATGTATCTACCTTAGGTTCACTGTTACCTTTCTAAAATGTATCTTTGGTTTTTTAGTTATTTTTAGTTCCTTTGTCAAGCCTTGAGTCATGTCGTGACATCTACCATACTTTTTTTCATTGCAGTACTAAGCATAAATCCTGTTGAAATATGACTTGGCAACTTGACTTGGCATCCTTTTCAAGTTTTACTAAATATTGCCTCATGATAGCTTTACCTACTAACCTTGGATATAGTAAAAATGAGCAGCTTAGGTTGGGGCTAGTGTCATACCTCTGGGACAGTGGAGGGAGGCACTGGGTTGAACTGGGGCTGCGGGATGTAAGTCCCTTGCATAGCAGTGTTGGCCGGAATATACTGCAGGGGAAGCAGAGAGGAAAACACATTCAGTGTCATATTTGAAATGAATAATTGAAATTGCTGATTTAATGAGCTGTAACAGTATTTGTCGACCTTGCTTTTTGCATTGTCTCTATGTGTGTTTGTGTGGTACTGACTGTGCCCGCGCTGCCCAGGGACAGGTGGCTTAGCTGCTGGGTGAGTGGTCCCATCATAGACGTGGGCTGGATCGACATGGTGTGATCCATCGTTGGGGTAAGAACTGTACCCTGTGAATGCAAGGAAGCACACCAAAGCAAAAATTCCTGAGTCTGAACCATTGCCAGGATTTGAGAATGCTCTACTAAAACTTAATATGTGTTGATGTGCAGAGACCAATGTGAGCACAATGACATGAAAATCACAGGACATGAGTTCATAATAATATAAAAATAAGCAAAGTGAAGAAACTATTTATGAGATGCACATCTTTGAATCTGCCACGAAGTAAGTGTGAAACTTTTCATTGACTTCTGACCAGTAGTTTTTGAGGAGATGTGGATAGACTTTTATCAAAAACAAACAGACGGACATAAAAGAGTATCTTTGAGCCTGATAAAAAAATATCAAGTACTACAGATAAGCTATATGAAATGGTGCTGATAACTACTATCAAGCACCACCAGCAAAAATGTAAGCATTTAAATGAAACATTTTTATTAACCATTGAATGGAAATGTCTCTCTGATCCACCCAAGGACATGAGGTGTGAATGGGGTTTATTATGAGGGAAGGAGAACAGGTCTATACTCACAGCTGGCTGCATGAGGTATGACTGATGGTGCATCCAAGATGGGCTGTGCACCTACAGATTAAGGAGCATATCATATAAACCCAAGTATTCAAAGTCCACTCAGAGCCTTATCACTTAAGATTAATGAATTCCTTGAATTAAGGTGGATGATGAAGCCGCTATGGATTTACAATTAAATCATAGATGTAATCCCACCTGGTAGGAAGAGACGGGAGAATGCATGTAGGGGGAGAGGGAAGTCTGGGCGATCATTCGGTTTGGAGCCAGACTGTAGGGTGAGGAGTAGAAGCTGGTAAAACAGACAGGGGAAATGGGCAAAACTCATGAAGACAGACATGAAACGGCAAATCAACAACATACACAATGCCTAAAACTACATCAGGAACACTTCCGATTGTATCTAAATGCCACAAGAGGGCAGCACTTCACCAGAGTTGTGGTACTACGACTATTGTTTCCTGGAGGGTTGGACTGTTTTCACTCTGTTCATGCATACCACTCACCCATTTTGTAAGGCTGCCGGGTCATACGAAAGCGTCATTCCTCCCTGGCAAAACAATACATAGGATTCAGAACCAGTGAGGTCATGAAACTAGCAATGCAGTTTGTACTAAAACATTTGGCTAACACACAGTTAGACTGGACAAATTCAAATCTTTTTAACATGTTCCTGTTTTAAATCCCCAAAAGAAATGCAACAAATGACCAAATGAATTACACTTCAAGAGTCATGAATTTAATCTGGTAAACGCACCAAATCTCCATCTCTAGCCCAGGGCCTTCCATTCTGGAGGTACTTCCCCTGGTTCTGCCTCTTCTTTTGACCTCCATCTGCAAACTTACATAATAATGGCTCTGTGGGCACTGTAAAAGCAGAATATAAGACAAGAAAGTGAATGATTGCAGCTGGGAGCAAAAACGCCGAGCTCTGGAACCAATGTCAATAATATTAAGTTCCCTTTACACACAAACAAACGTCCCACGCACCAGGCACTCCCGGTGGAGTTTTGATGAATTTGCCATTGAAGTGTTGAATTATGGCCTCACACTTCTCTGTGGTCTCCATTCTGAAAGTCAGATACAGTTGAATTTAGTCTTTAAGTCACAATTGCACACAGGCTTTCTTTCTTTTCCAGCAAAAACTCTACTCAAATCAACTGTGTTCTCAAGGTGCTCCAGTCTCACCTGGCAAATCCCACTCCACGACTGGTCCCATTAGCATCTCGTAAGATGCGTGTGGAAATGACCTGACCAAAGGACTTGAGCATGCTTTCCAGCTCTTGCTCATCCATAGATACTGGCAGGTTTGAGATGTAGAGGTTGGTGGGATCCTGCTCTTGTTGCTATAGAGTTAATGATATAAAAATCAAATTTGACCTTCTTGTTTTCATTTCAATACCAATATGTGTTGGTACAGGAGATGTAGACGTATGAAACCACTGCAATTCCAACCAACGTACTGCGATCAGGTGTCTCTCTGAAGGATATGAGCCCAAAGTACTTCTATCTCAATGTTCTGTGTGCATTAAAATACTGTAAACCGATCACTCAGAACATTAAAATCACCTGCATTATATTGTGTAGGTCACCCTTTTACCGTCTAAACAGCTCTGCATTAAATGTGTGTTCCGACATCTTTACCAGAACATGCATGAACTATTTCTAAAATTGTGCTGCAGTGGCTCTTCTGTGGGATCAGACAACACAGACTAGCCTTCACACCCCATTCACATCACACTGGGTTTACGTGGACACTTTTCTTCATTCTGATTTAAATAATTCCACGTGAAGATTTCAGGTTAACTGTTAACTTGAGCAGTGATCTGGTGTCGGATCTGGTGTCGGATCTGGTGTTTACATGCACGGATGTATTTAGTCGGATCTGGTGTTGGATCTGGTATTTACATGCACGGATGTATTTAGTCGGATCTGGGGTCGGATCTGGTGTTTACATGCACGGATGTATTTAATCACAACAGCGGTGAACCGCTGTGAGACAATCACAAAAGCGATGAATATATTATGTCTCTAGCCATCGCACTTGGGCTCTTGACACAGTCGTTTAAAAGCTTTTGATTGCCCATTGTCAATTCTGAGGAAAAAATGTTCACTTGCTACGTAATGCATTTTACCTACAGACGTAACAAGTGAATCAATTTAATTCGGACTTCACCTGTCAAAGGTTGACAATAAAACCGACTTCCTTCTATTGTGTAGGTCCCTTTTTTACCACCAACAGCTCTGCAAAGACTTTGGTTTTCTGACGGCTTTATATCATAACTTGTATTAACTCTTCCATGGCGTGTGCTCAAGAAGCTCTTCTGTTGGGTCGGAAAAGACTACCAAGCATTTCAGTGGGCCTAGAGCGCCTATCTCCAGTTCACCAGTCATATTTACTTGCTGCCTGATATACCCCATCCACTCAAATTTCCATTGTAACAAGATTATCAATGTTATTTTTACTTCAGTTGTCATTAGTTATAATGTTATAGCTAATTGTTTTTTAGCAAATAAAGCAAAAACCAATAAACAAACCAAACCAATAAACCTGTGAGGTGTATTTGCCGAATTCCAAATTGACTGACTCAATTGACTCATTGGTGACTGTTGTCACCAATGAGTCAGTTAAACAGAAGAAAGATTTTTGGCGCTAGCTCGGAAAAGAAACCCTGCGTAGCTCCAGAAGCAGACAAGGAGAAGTTAAAGAGTACGGAATACAACAGGAGCGCTGTAACTACAGAAACAAGGCAGGGCCAAAAAGAGAGGAAGGGAAAACCGAAAGTGAGGGAAGAAAATAGAGTTAGGGCGCAGTGGGAGAAATGGCGGGTTAAAGGGCCGATATTTTGTACAGAAGAAAGGAACAGACAAGACATGAACTGTTTCTCATCAGCACCACTGACCCTACTTGAAAACACAGTGAAAGGAAATATCAAGGCAGGGTTTTTTTTGCATCTGCTGGTTTTGCCGTTTTTAATACTGCCTGTCTGTCCTCTAATCAGGATCTTTGTTCTTGTATCCACCTCTCCAATAAGAACTTCAATTTGGCACTTGTGCTGGTTTTCCATTAGCCATCCTGTTGACCGTCCAAAAGGCTTAAGGTCATCAATCAGTAGCAATTAATATTATTTAGGTGTTTTTCACTGGCTATTTATGGGCAATCGTGGGCGTTGCATGACACTCGCAAGTGCTGTGCCACGATTCGATTGGGACTTTATTTACGAAGGGCATATACTTCCTGAGTTTTGTTGGTAAGCCACTTTCTGACGTGAATCATACGCACAGTTTCATAAATGAGGCCAAACAATGGTATCTGGTTCTCATAGTATTAAAGTTTGCCATTGGCCAATTAACAAAAAATGTACCGACAAATATGACTGGCATCTGTGTTACCTGATTAACAGGTAAACTGTGATTGACGTCACACTGGGTGTGTCAATAGAACCATTACATAACAGGCTTCCTGTAGTGACTAATGGAGTTCAAGGCAAACTGACAAGGGGAGCAAAAAAAAGCCCTTTTATCCATATATTTACCTTTCCCTCAGTTAGCACACATAGTATTACTTTTCATATTCAAATATTCAGTTTGTTGTAAATATGAGTAGGCCGTTGGATCCGGCCCAGGCGCATGAATTAATTCCTTTTGCGTGTCAGGAACAGGTGAGCCACGTTCGGTTGAGGTGTGTCCGTTTATACGTTTGCTGGATTTGCTTGGTTCGGTGTTGAGCAGCGTGTGCGAGCTAACGTGCAAGTTATAGCAGGGAGGTGCTGAGATCATAGAAAGGATCTATTTTTAACTCTGCCATGGTTCTACTACTCCCATGCTTGTCGCCACTGTGGGCCTGCAGCCTCAGGGCCCAGAAGGCACATCCTCAGGCCGAGTATACTCTGAGGACAACGGGTGCAAGGTGTGGCTTATTGTTTGTGAACAACACTTCACTGTGAAGCAGCAAGCAGGTGAAAATGCATTTATCTGATGTTAAATTCGTTATAGACTAGAGGTTACTGTGGGACCTGACCTTAGGTGACCCAATGACTCTGAAGCAGCTGTGTATATTTAGGTTTGTACGATGGTTATCAACACCTTTGACTGAGCACATGTTGTCTTGGTGAGTCTAGTCTTGGTGTCCAGTTGCACTTGTAAGGTACTGAGATACCCAGGCTTGTGTGGCACTCTTGTAGAGGAGGTGCTGTGACTTTAGGCTCTGGGTTTAGTGTCACTGGACTGGTTCAGGTCAGTTGGGAACATGGATCTGTAACAGTTTTCCAAGGTAAGGCTAAGGGAGACCCTGGTGTTATATTGCAGAGGTGTTTTGGGTGCAAGATAAGTGGGAGGGCCAGGGGCACTGGGGTGTATGTATTAAGTGCTGGTGACAAGCTCAGGCCCTGGTCCAGACAACGGAGAATGCCAGCCCATTGTGCCTGTCTCATTGACAGTGGATGTAGCGGCACCCCCTCCTGGGTTTTCTCAATGGGGAGCCTGAGAGCCAAAGGGATCAGTTTAATGGGCTGTCAAGAGTTGCTTTGACTGCAGACACTTGGACAAAAAGCTCAGAACAAGCTCTACTACAGGAACAGGGTAACAACATGCACAAACACATAGATGAGGGCGTGTGTGGAAAAAAGAGGGAAGGTGTTAAGCAGGGTGACGGAGAAAGAGAGTAAAGGATCAACAAAGTTTAGCTCATAAATTATAAAAGACATACATCATGATAAAGCAGTTTATGTTGAACTAACAACACGTTGAACTAAAAAGACACGTATTGTCATGTAGTAACTTCCTGTTAGCAGTATACCTTTAATGAATGAAATGAAATAAAAAAAAGATGAGCCTATGGAGAAAGGTACTATGACTGTTGGTGGTGAAAGAGCAATATATTTATTAAGACTGTGTCTTACTTTGGCCATCTGAGCCTGGACCCCACTGGACTTCAGGGCTGTAACTGCCTTCTGTGCAGCTGCTGGACTGTCAAAGTCAACAAATCCATAGCCTGTAAAATAGACACACAATTTTAGCAAAATTACAGTCCAGGTAAGAAATTTTAAGTCATTCGCTCTGTGGCTGAAAAGATAAGAAATTAAATATGACTCAGGTCAAATATGGGGCAGCAGCTTGGTGACTGTAAACCTATTTTACCATAAACACTGGAATCAGAGAAAACAGCTCGCCTTGCTCTGCACAAAGGTCTTTGCACAGACTAAACAAATGAGACATTGCAAGTTAATTTAGGAACTTTGCAGTCTTGTTGTTTGTCCCTGTTTACAGACTAATCAAGGCTTACATTCTCTTGAAAGTAGCTTCATAAATTAGCGAAAAAGGAAGCTAAAAATGTATTTCCCACTTCTTATAACTATAATCCTTCTTCCAGCTCTTCACTTTAAGTGTCACCTGAGTGGATCACCTCGTTCCACACATTGATTTGGCATAGGTTTTATGTCGGTTGCCTTTTCCAACACAAACCACCCCACTTGTCCAGACCTGGGACCCGCATTAGAAGTACATACTTGGGACCCCTATTGGGCGGGGTTTATTTCACCCCACGGCATAAAAAAACAAACCAAGCATGATACAAAATCTCAGTTTAAAATTCATTGCAGCTCACCTTTACATTTGTTGGTTGTTTTATCCAAGATGG
This sequence comes from Lophius americanus, assembly GCA_037951165.1. Taxonomy (NCBI): domain Eukaryota; kingdom Metazoa; phylum Chordata; class Actinopteri; order Lophiiformes; family Lophiidae; genus Lophius; species Lophius americanus. The sequence goes on along the minus strand of JBBDHG010000140.1, from coordinate 3,554,271 downwards.
CCTTAGTCGACACAATCTTTCCATACCTTTGGGCACAGAAACAAACAGAATAAACAGAATTAATGGTAGATCACATAACTATTGACCAACCAGAAGCATCTTCCTCTTACCACATGAATACCATTCCTTCCAAGCTTGCGTGACTGCAGGTGTAAAAATGAACATGCACTCCTTCACGCATTAATTCTGTCAATCAAGTGTCAGAGCAAACTCTGTCCGCTTCCACCCCCGTGTATTTGTCTGCTAGTGGAGGCTGTTATTCTGTTACCAGTTGCTGTTTTTATAAAAGAGGAGACAAAACGAAATGACCAAAAACAGTTTGTTTCAGGGGTGTCTTTACACTCATGCTGTTACCCGACTCAGAGGCCACCTGATACAAACACTTCATTTAAAGACCAAATGGTGCAACAAAGCCTGTCCTACTTTGGAAGACGCCTTAAAATGTGGCCCACAAACACGATCCTCTTTTTTTACAAGATTCATTACGCACCGGTAATATTTACATTATTCTTCCCAAAACAACAGTCGCACAATAATGATGGACGCCCCTCAGCAGATGAGAGGTGAGGATGAAGCAACTCAATTTCTCTTAACAAAGTACTACTGATTTAACTAGTAAGACTATTTTAATTATAACAAATTTGTAATCAAAGCTATCATTATTATTATTATTATTTACTTCTAGGGTTGCATGGGTTAACAGTTTTCTGGTTTTACATTAGCTGGCTATCACACAAGCTACGTTTGTTTATTGCCATTTTTGTCAACAGGAAGGGAGAAACTCACATTGGCATCTCCACAACAGAGACAGGTGTCACAGCTTTAAATTTCCACCAAAAAAGAAATGAAAAACAGTAGTGAGGGACTATTTTGGACAACTGAAAAAAACAACAGGGACTTGGTTGAAAAGATGCTGTTTTAGTAGGAAGCATGTTCATCTTGCTTGTTCATCAGTCTTTATGAACATCCCCCCTCTATGCAGATCCATTCTTGCATCCTAAAAATGAATCATATGAACATTCTTCAATGGACATCCATAAACGCTCATTGGGCTAAATCCATCGAAATCAGTCAGCTCATTTTCAGCTGAAACTGAAACTACAGAGAACCTGTTATTGTCAACAGTTTCTTTAAGTAAACAGATGTGCATATGCATGTATCTACTTTGTGATGCTGACCATGTTGTCAGACACTCAAACATATGAGCCTGTAGTTTGAAAAAGAAAGTGGTTAATGTTTAGGAGCATTCACTTCCCATGACATTCCACTGTATTGCTAATTGAACTGACTATACTGAACATATTAAAAATTTGCACCAAATGAGATGCCAGTACAGTGACTCAGCTTAGAAAAATCCTGTATATTCCACGAAAATAGTGATGCATTATGGAAATAGCGATGATCATGCCCTATAGCAGATCTGCACTGTCTGTCCAATCAGTGAGCTTCCCCTTCAAGTTAATGCTGCTTTTAATATAAAGATGTGATACTTCCTCCATGATCTCATTATCTCAAAATGGTGTAAAAAAAAACAATTTATTCTCTACCAGCGATGTTGATAAATTAAAATCTCAGGCAATTTCAACCTTAACTACAATCAGACAAAGCCTTTACTTCAACTATGCCATGGCTTTTACCATGAATACTTTGTATACACTAAGCTTTTAATAAAACAACGTTAACTATGACTTTTCATCAACTAATAAATTACAGCTGTCTATATTGGTGGGCAAGAATACAAGGTTCCCACGAGTGAAACAGGATATACTTTTCACATAGTCACACATTATGATATAATATGTGACTATTTTGGTGATACACTTTCTGTAAAACACTAATAAGATGAGGTCTAATGTGTGTGGGATACACGGTCCTTTATGAGTTAAGTTTCACATCCACTGTCATAAAACATTCATGGTTTGATAATCGCTTTAAAAGCAGTAAAAGTGTTACGTAAGTGTAGACTAATATAATGTTATAGTCAGACGATGCATCAGCATTCCTGAACAATAGAACAGCTCTCATTTGGTGGATTTAGCATGTGAGGGAGGCTGGTGCTCCTCGTTTGGGCGACATGGCGTCTGGGCAGAATGTACACTGTAACCTGATGCTCACCCCTCCAGTTAGCTTTCCTTCTCACTACATCCCTCTCCTCCTCTCTGTTTTTCCAGCCAGTGTGCTACTGGGTCCTACATTCCCACCTAGTTTCAGCAGACATTTGCCAAAATAACTCAAACGGACTCAGTGGTCACACTAGAGACCCGTGTCATGCCTCAGAACACAGTTCAAACTGCTCATGCTAAAATGCTGGGGCCCTACTTCTTCAACATCTTGTAAATGTACATAAACTTTCAGGCATTACAAATGAAGCTTCTCACTTCAGCTACCGCCACTGGATGTGTAAATTTATCCTATTATGTTATTCAATCTCAAATTCAACTAATTTTAAACTGTTAAAATGATAAATGCAGGAGTCCCAAAGCTTTGCATCATCTGAATCATGATGCAAAGAATAGAAACATCATCAAGTGAACACCTCACCTCACCTCTGACATTAATGATCTATTCATAGACTATGTTTATAGTTTCCTACTGTCATCTGTCTAACAGCTGCAAATACGTCAGTCTATGTGTAATCCTTGTGAAAAATGGTTTGAAATATCCGATGATTGGAAGTAAAACAACTCTGGTATCTTGCATGCAAATATGGTATTTACATGAAAATGGCTGAAATAAAAGCAACTTATAAAAAGAAGATCCACTCCAATAATAGAGTCATTATGAAAAACACGCTATCAAAAGTTCTCTAGCTGGCAGTTTCAGGAACAATGTGTTTTCAGTCACATTACACCCCAGAACCCTTTTTTGAAAGACGTTATCACACACACACACACACAACCACCTTCTGATTAACCCTAGTAAGAAAAAGAAACTGTTGATTGAGCGCTGCAGGAGGACCTCACACAACACTCTGGTGAACATCCAGGGTTTGGACATCAAACAGGGGCACTCATACAAATACCTGGGTGTTCACTTCAACAATAAACTGCACTGGTCAGACAACACAGATCAACAAGTACAAAAAATGCCAAGGTCGTCTCCCCATGCCGCACAGTCCGTTAAAGACCTTCTACTGATAACATCTGCAATCGTCTACGCTGTGGTCTGCTGGGGTGGAGGAAGCACAGAGAGAGACAGGAAGACACGCAACATTCTGGCCAGGAGGTCCAGCTTTGTCATGGACTTTCCTCTGGAGTCTGTGGAGGAGGTGGTTTAGAGCAGGATGTTAACCAAGTTGACATCCATCCTGGACAATACCTCTCACCCCCTACATGAGACTGTGGGAGCTCTGAGCAGCTCCTTCAGCAGCAGACTGCTACACCCACAGTGTAAGACAGAGCTACTGCAGGTTTTCTGTCCTGCTGCAGTCAGACTCTCTAACAGCTGACTAACAGCTTTTTTGTGTCTGAAAAAATGGGACTCTTCGATCATTCATCTACATCACAATAACTACACGTCCACCGATTGCACTGGACTATTTTTATTTATATCTGTTTTTCCCTGGAGTTTCGACTCTTTTGCCATATCTACACATTATTTATCTTTATTCAAAGTTCGCCTATTTATTTTGTTTTCAGTGTCACTTTACAATGTTGGAGCTGCTGTGACGCCCAAATTTCCCTTGGGGATTAATAAGGTTCTCTATTCTATTGTATTCTATCTTATTCCATTCTATTGTATCCACAGGCCTAATATTGTGTAGGTCTTTCTTTTACCGCCCAAACAGCTGTGTGATGCATTGTGTGTTCTGTCACCTTTCTATCAGAAGCACCATTAAGTTTTTTTTTCCCATTTGTGCAACGGTAGTTATTCATTGGAATCAGGCAACAAGGGCTGTCTTTTTTCCCGCCGTGCCTTGGTGAGCCTTGGACGCCCATGACTATGTTGACGTTCCCCGTTTGTCCGTCCTTAGATAACTTTGGGTTGTTACCAAACACTAATAACTGGAATCACCCAACAACACCTGCGGTTTTGGAAATGTTCTAACTCTTCTCAAAACTACTCAGTTCCTTTCGCTTTCAATCTTCGTGCTTCCAATACATCCATCAACGTAGAAGATATAATGTTGACATGTTGCCTTATACTGTATATCCACCAACTGACAGGTGTCATTGTAACGTAAGAAAGTTATACTGGCTTCCCTTGTCAGTCTTTATAATGTTTTGGATGATTGTATTGCATCTGTAATGAGATAATATGTTGTAACTTTGATTTGTTTCAGTTTCACACCTCTAACCCGTACTAGAATGAGTTCCACGATTCTTCTTATTTCAATATCATACTCTTAGCCTGGAACGCATGAAAAAGATAAACAAAAGCTGTGTTTCACGTTGTTACCTAATGAAGATGCCAGGAGAGTTCAACGGTCTAAAGGCAGTGACTGTGCGACCCTCTGCTCACCTCAGCCCACTACACTGTGGTGGAGGCCAAAGGGACGTAAAAAACAGCTCTGACCCATATGCGGCTGTCAGACATTCTTTCCCAGCAGGCCATGCTACTTTTTTCCCTCTCATTTGAGTCTCCCCTTTAAGTGCAGCCTCAAACCCACCCTTCTTTGCTACCACTCCACAATGGCTTCTCTGTCCATCAATGCTTTTCCAAACGAGTCCCTGTGCTTCATATTATCAGCAGTAGATTTTAGGATTTCTTTTTCTTTTCCATTTAAGGTCAGCACAACGACACTCAAATGTTTCTATGATCACCAAGTATGAACAATGTAAATGTGTTCTGTGGATTAGGGAGAGTTTTCTATGGAAAGTGGAAAATAATATAAGTATAATCCAGGAAGGGGTTTTGCTTTTAATGTCATCAAGTGAGGGTTTTCTAGTGGTGGCCGATGCTTGTACAGGCAGACACATTACAGTGAATGACCTGTGGAAAAGACACACACGGCCAAAGTTCACAAGTAACATCTGTGAAACACCGAAAAGCCCGAACCAGTTTGGGTGGCTTTTTTACTGAATTTTATTTATCTATGTGAGTGACAGACACCATGTTATAGAGACTTGACTGTTTGACTTGTGTGAATGGCCGCTGAGTTTTGCAAAAAGGCAAAGGTTACATCAGGACATGAGGAGGCAACAGGCTGTGCCCCTCTCTGGCCCCTTCTCTCCTTCTTTGCCCCGTCCCATCATTTGTGCATTTCCTCTTTTTTCTTTCTATCCGAGCCTCAACCATTTGCAGACAATCTCTTGTGTTTGTGTAACTGTCAAGATTTAATCAAAATTAGTTAGTTGCAAATCACTCTTCTGGAAATAAGTTACTTTTTCAGAGATTTTAATTATGGCCTTTAAAACAATGTAATTTCAGATGTAAAGATCATTAAAAAGTGGGAAAGATGATGGCACTAACAAAAAAAACAACACACGCAAGTAGATTAATTTCAATTACTCCAATGTGTAAGTTTGTGATTTCAACTTCTGCTAACATTTCAGCAGCTAGAGCCCTTCTTCTGGGCAAGATGAGGATATGAGAGGAGGATATCATTTTAGATCCAGCAATTTATACACGGTGGTTTGCATTGTCCCATAATGTCACAGGGTTAGGATAAGATGAACATAGAGTAAGTATGATAGGATGACAGTACATCTCTCTCTGAGTGAGTAGTTTGGGCAGTTGTGACTGTCCCTAACGTACCCAAACTACTCACTCAGAAAGAGATGTACTGGTTCTCCACGCTCAACACCATGACACCTGCGGGACAGAATGATGACTTTAACTTCAAATGTTTTCTACAAATAATAAATATAATAATAATACATTTAATTTATAATGTACTTGAAGCTATAAAAACATCATCATCTTATCCTCACCTTGTGACATCATAGGCCAACTGTAAAGCACCTAATATAAATTAGTGGATCTCAAAATTATATCCGTCTTTAATATCCTCCTATTTCTCAGAGAGAAATTCCGGAGAAGGCTCCAGAAGCCAAAGCGTTAGCAGAAGTTGAAATAAAGAACTTACACATTGCCGTCTACTTGCACGGGTTGTTTTTTGTTAGTGCCACCATTTCCATTTTCATCTTTTCATATTTTGGTTGAGTACAACAAACTTACAGTAGAGGAAGATTAATCCACTCTCCCCATCCTAAGTTCAGATGGGCAATAGGTAAGAAGCAGCACCGATGTTATATGCTCCTGACAATTCTTTCTCCAAACATAGCAAACAGGGATCAAAGATCAAAATTCATTGTACTTAAGGCATATAAAGGCATATTAAGTTAAGGCAATTTTTAATTAGACTATAGTTTGATTCAGTATCACTATTATTCTTATCTATCATATGTTTAGTTGCTAAACCTGCAATCAATGGGGATCAAAAAACCTAATTATGTCTGTGTAGATATCTCATTTATATCTCTAGCCCATTTATCGGCCAGTCTTTACTATAATTACTTTCTAGAAACATAATTATTTATGAGTTAATATTAAAGTAACTAATTAAAAGAATATTTCGATATTTTGGGATGGTTTTTTTTGCCAAAACCATTGTGGAGCCACAGCCAGAAAGGTGAATTACTTTTGCTTTATAAATAAGGACAACGCAAAGTTCTGCCAGTTTTACCTCAAATGTATTAAATCTAAATTTATTTGTATCCACAAACAGAAAAATATATATTATGATTATTTTATTGTTTCGTTCATTATCTATTTCTTGGAGTTTCTTGGAAAAAAAGAAAATGAAATTTTTTTTGTATAATAATAAAATGACTATTTATTTGTGAAGAGATAAACAAAGATGTTACGAACATCGTATTGTTTTGATTGTGTGGTTTTCTACAAAATCCCCATCAAAACTTACAAGAAGCGTGTTCCCCAAAATTTCCCATTCCTTCCCTCCTACTGAGACAAATGGGATAAAATTCTTGAGGCTCAAACAACGATAAAACAGTGATGGTGAAAAAACAAACAACACTGAGAGCAAACCTCCGCCGAGGCAGTTCCATTTCCCAATTATGTAATTTTACCTCAAGGCAATAGTCTCATTATACTGCAGTTTGTCCCTCATAAAACCACTGGAGAATCTGCCCTTAGAATGTGGGATCACATTAGTATCATTATTAGCGTGACAGTTATGAAGGATTAGTATATTTCAGTGATAATTATTTTCTCATGATCAAACCTAAAATTTTAACAAACAAATAAAGAAACCAGTGCTGTAAAAATACGACCTCCTTGGTGGAGGTTATTACTCACGGCTGGCAGAGCTTGACCAGGTCTTGGTCTGTGGTCCCCGGATGGAGGCCGCGAATATACAGGTTTGTTTTACTCAGCTGTTCCCCTCCCCCGCCACTGCTGTTGCTACTACTGTTGGTGTTTGGACTGGGGGGCGCCATCTGATGGCCGGAGGAAACATAGGCCTGCTGAAATAAAGAAAATAAAAAAACATCAATTAGTTTACGATCTGTTAACACAAAAGAAGTCATTGCTAAATCATGATATACTTTCAAACACCATCAAACCTTTGAGAAGTATAGTAATTCAAGCTTTTATACAAACTGAAAAAAAACTCAAAGAGGGTGATGAAGATAATTGTGGAAGCTGTGGAAAATGATATCATACAGGCTTCATGTCGACACTCACCAATTCCCCTTTCTGAGGGGAATGTGGGGCCTCTTTGGCTGCCTACTCCATATAGGGAAAAGGGGCCTCTTATGCTTTCTCCATGTTGGGTAACTTCTTTTTTTTATTTTTGTGACCACAAAAAGAATCTCACGGTGGATATCAAACAAAAGCTCTAAAGATCTTAAACTAACATTTAATCGGTCCGAAGAACAGATTTTTATACGGAAATCTCTTTCTCTTGTTAATCTTCAGCTTAAAATAGACAATATATTTCTAAATACATCACTGCCATTTGCTTACGCTTGCATTTCTCTCTCTCAGACATTTCTCCACCGCAGAAGTTAACAGTTAACCAAACCTAGATCAGCATGAGGCAAAAACAGGATTTTGTTCAATCCACATAACATACAAAGTCCAAATTTATCAAAAATAAAGAAGAATCAAAGAGGACTTAAATAAATAGCAGAGCATGACTTTTCACTTCATGAAAGAACATGCTGAAACTCTCATGTTGAGGTTGTCTCTATGAGCTCATGTCTACCTTGACCAAAAATGAACTTCCTCTTCATTCCTCACATTGGATTGTTTTGTTTCGTTGGGCTGCCGAACGAAGTCCCACTGAGTACTAGTTGTAGGCTAAGGCCGTCATTTAGCAGATGACTCACCACCAGGAACATGAAAGACCATTACGCAACCAGCAGTGCATCATCTCAGCCCTTTCCCTAGGATAGCAACGCTCCTTTGAGAATTCCAACAAAAGGTTGTGCAATGCTGAGGATGAATTTTTTTTTCTTGGAAAAACATAGTTTCATTATCGCTTTGCCGGTCAAGAGAAATAAGACATCTCCCTCCAGTGTTAGACCTACTGGATGATTGCCAAAGAGGACTCTGGGAATAAATTAAAAACACTTGAGTGCATGGAAGGCCTGCCAAAGTTGTGACTGGTTGCTGGTAGAAAATTATTTAAATCAAGTAAATCTACGTGCCAAATGTTTTAATATGTATGTATGTTGCTTATGGAGGCATGCGGAAAAATTATATTTCTGGCTGAGCTCAGTGACGTGAGGCCGGAGAGTCTCATTTCAGTGGCTGATTGGACAGAGGTGACAAGAGCACAATGGGTTAATTTTAGAAGAGAGAAGCGGGTCACTGAACCCAGTGGTGGTGTTAAAGAGAAGGCCAACAGGAAGACTCAGCCACACAAGAACCACCAGCAATACCATGCAACCTGACTAATTAGACACCATCCAGAAGACATGGAGGCCAAACAAGACAACTCCTCTGATCTTTATTTTGCCATCAACTTGGCAACCTCTTCAGCTACACACTAAATTTTTTTTAAGATAACTCTTTCTTCCTTTAATGCAGAAGAGACCTGAAAAATGTGTCAGCGTTTGTTCATGCACGTCAAAATGGACACGACCTGTTCAAAGTAAAACAAAGAAAAGTAGCATGTGGTTCTAGTCCAGTGAAAGACGAAAGGCAGTAAAATATAAACACACAGAAACTGGACGTATATACACCATAAACAATAAACCTCTGCTTATAATTCCCAATTATAAGCTTTTCCGCGGAACTATTTTCTGCAGAGTATTTTTTTAAATTAAGCTGCATATCCCTGAACATGTTTATTTTAGGATGACAATACTTCCTAAGAATTTAATTTGAATAATACATAAAGCATATTGAATTTAAAAAGGTTTCTCATACTGTCAGACAAACAATTTCAGGGCCAGTTAAAAACAAACACAGAACGAGGAGAGGTGTGTGTGTTGAAGTTTATTATGAATACAGTTGTGAGTAGTATTTCTTTTTTTAAGGGCAAAAAGGGACAGCAGACATCTGTAATCACAATTAAACCCGAGATAGCGCCTGTAGAAAATGATTGCAACAAAATCCATAAAATTCCCAGTGCGCAACACAAAGTGTTTTATACACACAGATTCAAATAAATGCTACCATAGCATGCTTAACAGGAAAAGTCAAGCTGCATGACATAACATATCACCAGTGACCTTTACTATGGAGGATAGTCCAGAACTCATTGTCTTTCTCAGAAATAGCAAAATCTTTTACATAACTCACAGGTCTCCTTGTCTGAACACCAAACTTCTCCAAACATTTAAGCTTTAAATTTAAATTGCTATATGATTCAGTTTATGATCACTTTATCAGCTTCCCTCAAATTTAAAAACATATTTCTTAGGATCTTTTTCTGCCCTGGGCAAAGTGCAGGGCAAGTGTCAGATAGTGTCCGACTCTCAAACTTTTAATCCTTATGGGTTTAAGATGCCAGTCAAAAGTTTTGAAGTCGATCGGGTCGAATCTCTAGTACCGGTTTGTTAAAATACAACACGTGGAAACGGCAAAAAACGGCTGGAAATTGCACATTTAATTCAAAACGGCCGGCTTCTTGTTAAGTTGGTGCCATAGCACTAAAAAAGGCTTTTTGGTAAATCCTTATATGATAAATGTTTCGTCATTTTCATGCTTAGAAGCCAAGTTTAGTCTAATGACTGTGCTCCTTGGGATTGATGGTCTTAAGGTGTTGTTGGTTGGTTGTTGGTGCATTGCTGCCTTGAGGTATGAGACACAAATTTCCCCATTGTCCAAAATTAAACTCGAATACAGTCAATATTGCAATATTTTTCCTGTTATTTACGTACATTGTACATGGTACATGGTATTGATGCACAGATCAGCTTTGACTGCAACTGAATTTGTATGTACGTGTCCATCAAACTGCAAAACACCAGAGTAAACTCTCATTTATCTCCATGGATATTTTTATCCAACTCTACCGGCGGGTCAGGACTGAGTCCGAGCACATCTGCAATACTCCAATCAATTTCACAATGAAATGAAATTGTCCATGTGTGACATTTGACATGTGACACAGATCATTAACTAATTTCACATTGTATGATTTAAATAGGTTATGAAGTGAAGCTGTTGTCCCTCTACTTCTGTAATGGTACAGAAATCAGAGATCCACGTCTGGTTTCTACTAAAAGGGGTTCACTACATGTAATGTTGTTAATATATTACTAATAATTTATTATCACTTATTTCACCCACTCACTTCACTGCGCAACAAAATAACAATGACACGATCTACAGTCTGCAATACATGCGCATCATCAGGCCCTTTGCAAATATGTTTGTGCACAGTACCCCACCTGATCCTCATTAGTTTATTTTTGGAGACAGGATTGGGAGATGATGCACGCACAGCGAAAATCCCTCCCTCATAAAGACGAGTAGGGCTGTCTAAAAAGCAATGCACCAGGTGAATGGGCGATGACACCGATTGTTTTAATTCACATAATGCACAAAAACACATATATGAGTATGCAATTCTGTCTCTCAGTTTTGAGATTATGATCGACCATATCCTGCTACCTATGTATGGAGAAGGGTAACCCTATATACCGCTTTATACTCCTAAAACTTCAACAGGAAGTAAAGATTACTGTAAACTGTTTCATGTGGCAGTTCTCCTCTATTGATCTGCTCCTGATTCATGACAAAAGATTTCAAATTATGTCAGGATATCTTAGGGCCAAAACTAAACATAAAAATAAATCTATAATAAAACCATTTACTTGATCTTGATAAAAAATCACAACACCACTCTGCAGCTGTAACAAAATGTCTTAATTAAATAGTGCACAATAAGGCCAAAATACCAGTATGAGTGTGCAACCCTTCAACATCATGAGCCTTAGTCCCCAGATTATGCAGGGTTAAACTGACAAAATGGAAAACAACATATCCTAAATGAACTATTGGAACTCATGTATTTGATTTGCAAAACACTGAACCAGTCTTTGCTTTTCTGATGAATCTTCTCACATTTCAGGCTGCTGTAAGTGTCACCTTAGATTAGAAATGAATCATATATCCAGTATAGGACTGCAACAGCCTTTAGGTACAAAATGATGGGACTTAGTTGATATCTTCAATTTGATGCTTATTTTGTTAAACTAACAGTCCAAAACAGGGGTCGGATGCTTTAGCCCTCCAAATCCTTAAGGCTTTATTATTTATCAGCTCAGTTGAGACCCCTTATAAACTGGTTCAAGCCATTTAATGAAGCTAAGTAAAAGAGTACAGAGTTCTCTTTATTAAATCATTTTCTCATTAAATTATTTTTTCCCCCATTTACTCGTTATGACAGCGAGTAAATGGGGGAATTTCTCTATCAATATATTGTTGGAATGACTGAATGCCTCCAACTCTAGAGAGAGTTTGCACCGACCTCACATCATTGTAGATATAGACAATGGGTTTATTCTGGTGTCACCTCTTTTGTAAAATTGTTAAAAAATGTCAACCAAACAATTTGGATAATCTATTTCTGTCATATGGTTTTGTTGGGCAGGAACTTTATGGCTATTTACCATTATTTACTTTGTTATCATTTTTGTAAAAGGTCCTTACCGAGGCGAACCACAAAATATTTATAGAATGCTCATAACTCAGGGCATAACTCAAGCAATAGTGGTCTCATAAGTAAGTTATGCCATGGTATCACATCTCTGAACGAGGACACTCCAGACTCCATGAAACAACGATGGGAAAAAGAGAGGAGCGTTGAAGTATCTCAAGATAAGTGGCTGAAAGCCTGGGAAAAACAACCATCCTCCACCAACTCTCAGACACGGAGAGACTGTTACTGGAAAAGCTTGATTCACCGTGTTACTCCCAAACACAAACCTTAAATAAAAGGGAATTTGGAGAATTATTGCTGACCATGGCCATGTCTTCTGTTCTGGTCCCTGTATTCAGATTCTGAAGGAGAATAGCTACAGTCATCCCATGAACCTTAGGTCTTGGTATTGGTATTATTCACACACTTTACATGATCCAATCTGTCCCAAACTTCACATGTTGGATCAAAGTTCTGCCTTGAAGATGCCCATATGACACTATTTAGTTACATTAATAGCGCCACCTGCTGGTACCAGGAAATGACACTCAATTGAAAATCCTCTTCGGGAAATTGAAAGAGTGATGCCTTGGTGTCCTTTTGCAGTAAGCGTCATGTATGAGTTATCAAATCTTATTAGTAGGAGTTTGCGTACGTAACTCTCAAAGCACTGTCCAACACGAGCCAGCATTCACCCCCCATTCATACAGCAGTGACTCGCCAATGGAGCCATCATCAGCTGCCATTTGTTTTTTTTAGCTTGCTCAAGGGTTTACTTTGATACGTAGGGATTGAAACCGATATTCAAATAAGTGGTCAACCGCACTACCTTCTACGCCACAGCCGCCCTAAGAATTGCGAGCATGGAATCAAATTATCTTGATGAAAAAGTAAAACAAGTTCAATTAACATGTTTACTTTAAACATGAGGCAGTTTCTTACACGCCACATTCACTTAGTGCTTGCTCATTGGGGAATAGTTGAGTCTGTAGAATAAAGAATATAAAGTACAGCCTAGACGTGCTCTTTTTCGGAAAGCGACTTCAGATAAAATTTGCTGTGAATTGGCACTATGCCGGTGACATTTAATTGATTTAAAATGAGTAAGATGCCTTTTGTTCCAAAAAATAAATACATTTTTTTTTTTAAAATGCTGCCACAACAATATAACATTTTACTTTTACGATTCAGAACCAGCCAACTGTCAGAACAGCAGCTGATGGTTTGCCATCCGACAGTTATCCATCAGGTTGCTTAGGATTAGGGCTGATCAAGACATGAAGCCACGGCCTAACAGCGCCGGAAATAACAGCATAGCTGTTAGTCCGTGACGTCACAATTCACTTGAAGGAGAACAGAGGAGGTGGCTCGCCAGAGGATGTAATAGATGAAAGCCTCTGAAGAAATGCTTTGTAGAGTCTGTTCTTTGTGCAAAGCACAGACTCATCAAGGGTCGATTGGGGTGCAATGATTATTGTTGTGTTTGGCAAATGCAAAAATCTATTGAGGCCAACTTGGAATAAATAATTTAATATAGTTTGATTCAATTAAATTTTTTTTTCTTCATTTGACTTAAAAATCACATGTAGGACAACAATTTCAAGTTTTCCTTTTTAAAGTGGCCATATGTTTAGAAAAATCGGAAATATATTGCATCATGTTGCCATGATAATTTGTGTTTTCTCAAGGTTTTCTTTTACAAAGTGTTGAAAAACTCGATTTTTACTGATGCAAGTAAACCTCTATCATAAGTGAATTTAAACAAATGTTTACTAACATAAAAATGTCAAATGTTACTTAAAAATGTAAAGATAAGTTAATCTAAGAAGCCAAGTTTGATATGCACACCTTTAGTGTTTCCAAAGCATGTATGAAATTTTGCAGAATTCTGTAGAGCAGTTTTTGAGGAGATGAGGATAGATATCCTGCGACCTATTTGTGGATGATGGTAACCCTATATACCTACTTTGGTGGGGACCTAAAAGAGATCTAGCTTCCCAATAACCAAAAGGTCATGTTTAACATTTTAACATGAAAGAGATTACTGTGACCTGAGGACGCCTCAGCACATTCTGATGATTTGTTCACACAGAACTTATTTCATGTGGCCATTTCTCGTCTACTGAACTGCTCCTTATTCATAACAACATGTTCCAAATTATCACAGGATATTTCAGGACCAAAACTAAACATTAAAAAATGAAAAACAACCTATAAATAAAGCCATTTCCTTGATCTTGATGAAAAAGCACACTGACATTCTGAAGCTGCAGCAATCTTCCTCAAATAGTGCAGATTTTGGTACTGAATTTAATCTGTCTGTCCAACAGAAGTGCACATTTTATGTTTGGAAATCAAAATGTGGTCTCAGTGATCCATTAATTTGATAACTTTCCACTGTTAATTTCTTCGTTCTTGGTCTGTAGGTGTCTACAGTCGACCCCATTATGACCTATAGAATTGCATGAATGTCTGGTCGGTTGGGGATCCACCTCTATTCCCATGTCTTGTCCTCAGGCAGTAAAAAGACATGTCTGTCTGATCACGGACCAGCTGACAAAATGACGTGTTAGTCCACTGATTTATCTTCTGGCTGAATGAGGATGCAGCTTCCAGCTTGTATAGAATTACCCTGCTTAGCAGCCACTTTGCAGCAGTTAGGCTAACTGTAGGCTGTTTTATCATGGAAAGCAGGAAATCCTCTGCTCCTGATCTTATCACACATCTATTTGAAGAAAGAGCTTCGCATTCCAACAAGGTGATAAGGACACCAAATTCATGTTCAGACTCGAACCTGAATCCTTCCTCTCCTATCCTTCACTTTGTCTTCTCATAACCCCAAATAATCATCAAACTGTATGCCGCTTAATGCTTTGATGCAAATGGGAATGCATGCATGGCTTTCAAGTCGGGTCAGGTAGCCAGAGCTAGGGGAACTTGGACACATATACGTTCAAACACTGGCCCTTAGCTCATTCAGAGATCTAACAAAATGTGAAGCACACCAAGCGTCTGGCATCACTGCGGTACTTAGCGTCAGATTTCTGACAGCTGGGAATTCATTCTCTCGCTCTACCTGTTCACCTTGGCCCTTTCATATAGTTGGCACTGAGGTGGGCGACCAATCAAAACATTCGATACATTAAACAAAAAGATAGATACACATATACTTGGCAGAGAGCCAGTGCAAACAACCCAATGTCATTTGAACATTCGAAGTGTGTTCAACTTTTAGACCATTTGTTGATTTTTTATTTTCTTGCTTTCAGTCCTACCCCCATCAAAGGACAAGAACACACCGAAAAATGTTGGGTAAATAACTATTTCAGCTTGAATGTTGATAAAGTGCGATGAACAACAGAGATCTAGCGTCCTCAATTGATCCATACGATTTTATTTCAGTGTCATTTCATTCTAAAGTAATTCCTGTTTACTATACAGGTGACAATTTGATTAAGTATCATTTATGCTTCTTAACATTGATTTGTTTTAGTAAATGATAATAGTATGATAGAAAAATATACTTGCAGAGACAGGCATCAAGCTTGACAGAAAATAATCCATAACACTGAATGGGTCAAAGTCACATTATTTCTGCAGGGAAAAACAGATAGAATCAGGAGGTGTTTGGTAAAATCCAATTGTTAGTGCAACTCGGAGGCATTTTTTAAAACGAATGAGTTTTGACTGTTGGAATAAATAGTGGAGGACTACAATAATGGGGGTGTTTTCTGTTTGGAACGGTTGTTTCAAAAACAAGAAAAACATCAGTTTATATGGGATTATAGGAGCATGAAATCGAATAAGGATACCGTTCCAAACAAGCCAGATGGGAGCAACAGGTTACGGTGTTATCACCTGGAGGGGGTTGTCATTCCCACACCTGGTGCATTTCCTCCACAGTGGTATCCGAGCGGTAATACGAACAGATCCAGGTCAGCTTGGACCTGGAATAATAAATATGAATTTGGGTTCGCCACCCTTTTCCAGGGGAGGAACAGGCACCGAACCACTACTGTCATTGAGGAACAATCAAGAATATTTATTATCTTACATGTAAGCTTTGACCTATAGTTTAACAGAATAAATAACTAATTATAATTTTTCAGTCTAGGAACCAAATCATTTAGCAGATTAGGCCTACTTGATACGGTGATAGACAATCAAATCTTTTGAACACTGAAGGCCACATGAGATTTCTGGACAGGGACGGCGGAACTAAGGTGCAATATAGGTTGCAATCCGGAACTTCACCACTAGATGCCACTTAATTTTACACTCTACACCATTAAGCACAATAAAAACCTAAAACATTGCTTGTTTGTGTTTTCCTCACCCCATTGAGTATTTATTTTATTATCAGACTTATTTTGTGTACTCATACGGCCCAAGTACAGCAGAATGTGAGGGAGACATACATAGAAAGAGCAGGAGGTGGAGATGGAAGGAAAAAATGTTAGGAATCATAGCACAGGAACTTGACTTCCCTGTGAACTTTCGCTTCACAAAAAAAAGGAGGTTGGGACTAGTAAAACAACTGGAGGAGAAAACCTGCCTCCCTTTGCATTCCTTATTTAACATTTTTCGTTTTTCACGCCTCACTAGACGTTTATAATTCATACAGTCAGGCCCCTGCACTGTTTACAGCACACACATGATACCCTCTGTAACACACCATCTACAGACATTCTAGTACCACCACCATACTTATGTTCTTGCTGGTTCTTGTCTGTCTAACAGTTGCATTGCTACTCTACATGTTCTGTACGGAATTTGATGAGATTTTCTGAAGAGGTATGCTCTGGCCCAAAGAAACCCCCCGTACACTTTGCTGGTGATCCCTATCAGCACTACGCTGGCTTGGAGGAGGTTTTGGCTCTCAAAAAGTGACATTTTGCTATTTTCTGTTTTTGTTGTTTTGTCTTAGTTTGATAATCATGTTGCTGAGACTTCTGCATAATCGATAAAGGATCAATTAAGTTTACCTTTCAGTATTATATATTGCAGTTCATTGGGAAAATTACCTGGAAACTTACCATCTTTTGTTAATTTTTCTTAGAATAGGTTGAACCTATTCCGCTTGGGCTGTATAAAACCCATAAAGGAACTATTACAGGAAATGTCACACTGTCTTCACAATGTCCCAGAAAGAGTGATCCGTGACATACATAAATAAAAATAACTAATAATCCAGTGCTGGGTTTCAGCTCAACTCCCCTGGACACAGTTTGATTTCTCACTTTTGATAGGGTTTTGTGAGCCTTTCAGCCTTCATGAGTAATTTCCCTGCTCAATTTGCCTTGACTTGATCTGATTTTGATGATTCAATTATCATTTTCACCTTGACTTTTTCGTGCGTCTTCCATAGGTAATATAACTACATGGTCAAGTACTTTCCTTTGCGTTTATTTTTAACTTAGAAAGCCTTCACAGATTATTTTAGTTGGAAATTGGCCAAATCTTCAATGCTGTTAGACAACTTGCCTCGTTCAATCTTCTCTGTACAGCTTACCGCAGCTTTCGGCATGGAGTCACGAGAATTGTCTAGGCCGAGACCAGTGTTGTAGAGCTGTTCCCAGAGGAATTCACTCTGCTCACTGGAGTCTACCCCGAGGAATCCACTATGCTCTGTGGACTAGTGTATCTCTTTAGGGAAACAATAAATACTTGGGGAAAAACTTTGAGCTGGTGTTTATTACCTTTGGATAATGTTAGGCTAACTTTCCCACCCTGTTTCCAGTGTTAATGTTGAGCTTAAGATAGCCAGCTGCTGGCTTTAGCTTATGTTTGGCGTAATAAATATTTGTTTGAGAGTTTCAAACATATTCTCATCGAGTCTGAGTGACAAAGTAATATGCCGTTGTCCTTAAATCTGAAACTTTTTCCTTTAGCTCTGGTTTCTTATCTTCTGAAGTATCGAGTAACAAATGACACATTTAGTATGGCTGAAAACTTATAATTAGACTAATTATTAACTGTTCGGATTTTTCTCTCCAGTAATGAAATACTAATTCAGCTGATATTGAAAAGAATAATGGAAGACTTAAAAACATGAATCTAGTCAAACATGTTGAAATATTCCCACCTATAGATTTGGCTTGGAAACTATTACTTGTAATAGGGCCACATTGTCCATATAATGCGATCATAATGTATTTATTATAGATAAAATCAATAGAAAGACAGTCATCCATGCCACATGGTGGTTTTCTTCTGGTGTGCAGTTTGTTTGTTTTTTGAGAGGAGACAACTTTCATGACTTACGTTAAAAGAAAACTTCTTCTATTTAACGTGTGATGCCCATTCTTAACCACACACACTGGAATACAGAAGCCGTTCCTATGTCCCACTTTGTGGCCTCACAAGACTACGTTCTGAATTGTGCATACAAGTACAGTGCACTTCCTTTCTCAAAATTGGCATTCACCAATCTTCTCCTCATTGCAAATTTAATGCTGTTTTCCCAGACCGATATTAGTGTTGACATCAGATCTAGGACGATGAAGCCAGGCAAAGCCCAGGATCCCAAACAGCAAAATGACAAATGAAAAAACAGAGAGTCAGGAGGACACAACAACAGAGATCATGAGGACAGGGGCGTTACTGCAAATCCAGAGGACATCCAATCAAACAAATGTGCCTTTTAAGAATTAGGGTCCATGGAGATTATTAAGACACATGATACACAGTGGCTACATGGAGATTCCTAGGAGTTAGGAAGCAAAAGTCGTTTGACCAATTTTGCAAATTAGGAATATGCTCAAATGGTTTTCTGAGTGTCAGTCACATCTGTTTGGAGGACCCTTAATTAACATACTGGTTACAGGGGTGAGAATGTCAACACTGGATGTAACCATAAGAACACATTCATAATTCCTGGAATGTCTTCACCATGCTCTGGTGAAATTTTCAATGGGTGGGGCGTATTCCGCTTTCAGATGGGAAACGAGCATTTCAGAAACTTCACAAACTTAGGGGAGACGAGGAAGAAGAGTTCATTTAACGCCAGATATGACTGAAGTGAAGAGGAAGATTACGTTTGGTAGCATGTTCCCAGAGCCCTGCCTCACCCTACCCCCACTTCCACAAACACATCCATGGCACGGACGCGCTCTCCTCAAACGACACAGATACCCATAAAAGTTGCTCTTCCCCCGCTGACTTTTCCAAATGAGTGATCCAGACTACCTACATCCTCCATGTCTCACGCCAGCGCAAACTCCACTAACTAACTAACAACAGCAGGCGGCCAACATGACAGGACGAGACGAGACGAGACCGAGCGCAGCTACATTTCCCACCCACACACATCACGGCTGCTCCGAGCTCTATTTCCACTCTAGCAAAGTCTCAACTTAAATCCACTCCGATCAGCTTTTCAAGGACACTGCAGCTCGCTGTCACAAGCCTCTCTCCTACCGCCAATCACTCGGGCGTGTTGCCCTGCAGGGATACTAGGGCGAAAAGCAGAGAATAGACCCAAAGCGTTTACCTTTTTGTTGTTTCTGCTGTTATATCCGTTGTATGGGTTGATTCCTGCCCTTGGCGGTACGGAGAGCAGCATTTTTCTCGGCGCTATGTCCGGAGCGGCGAGTACAGCCCAGACTGCCAGCTGACGTCAGCAGCTGGGGGAAGTGAGAGGCTGGAGTCCCTCTGCTAGACTGCGAGTGGTGCTGCTGCAGCAGCGCGGGCCCTATGCTGGACCACTGCTCGACCTCAGGGCTCTTCTGCGCGACTTCACGATGCCCACGGACATGAAGGCATTTACTCTACTGTTATCTTTCACGAGCACATACGGCCAGTGGGTCATATCATTCGGCCGTATGTGCTCAAAAATTAAGGGGCCATGTGGGACACCGTGATGCATCACATATAGCTATTGAAAGGGTCCTTTTTGATAAGTAGTATTTATTTATTTATTTATTGGGGCATATTAAAGCATCTGAGGACTTACTGGACAGAATTATATAAATTGATACAACCAAAAAAAACCCTAATAAGACCTTTTGACCTTTTGAGCAAAAGGTCGAGCCACTCTATGTAAAATTTAGAGGGGCCGAATGAACCTCAATTTTTTTGTAATTTTAGAATACAGATTTTTCATTTTACTTACACTTCTACATCATATATCAAAATTCTATTTCAAAATTGTTGATCAGGGTTTTTTAACACAAAAATTCAATAATATATAAATTAAAAAAACTAAGTTGTGTTACATCAAATTCTTTAAACATTTGATGAATGTATTGAAATTCAAAGATCAAAATGAGAACTAAGTAGGTTGAAATTAAAGACAAAGCCATATAAGGAACATTTTGCAAGACTTTGGTACACGATGATTCCATGGGCTCAAATTCTGATCATACGTGGTTTTGTCAGGGGTCCTTAATTCACTCCTTGTCTTACTTCAGATTTTCATTCATCGTTATCAGGAAACTTAACAAATACTAATAAGTTTTATTGTCATTCAGGTATCAAAACAAAAATTACAGGAGAGATTATTTGTTTTTAAGTGTAAAGTCAGTTTTTTAACTTTAAGGTCAGAGTAATGGATGTCCATTATGTCAAGTGGTTTTACAAAATAACGCGTCATGGATTTAGATGAATAAAATGTCATCTAAATCCAGATCTTCTATTATGGTTGAGTTCAACTTAAAAAACATAATGAAATAGAATTAGTAAACTTTTTTTTCCATGTTATGAGGTGGTCTACAAGAAAATTTGCCAGTGCTGTGAATGCTCAAAATTCCACAAAAGTGTGTCCGCACAAGCGTTATTTGGCCAAATGAATAATAACAGAGTGCTAGCGCTCTGGTCGAACACATGTACCAACTCTGAATCAGGATCAGCATACCCATCTACGGCATCCATATACAGCGTCAGACGGGCCGCTGCTGCTGCAGCCGGGACTACCGGCACCCATAATAGACCTGCAAATGTGAACCACACTAAGAAATCCTCTGAAGAGCCACCTATTCACCTGAGAGCTGCACTGACTCTTGGTCAATATAAAGTTATGCTGACGACACACTTATTCTCGTTGCCGTTTGGTCCAAGTTGAGCAAGAACATTGGTTTAATTGTGCAAGCACAGTTTTTTTTTTTTAAATTATTTAATCTTTATTTTATTGGATTATGATTTATTTTCTATCGTAGATCATATTCATTGCTTGTTGATTTTATTTATCCTTTTAGAGCATTTTGGGCCACTGAGGTCTATTTTAAATGTGCTATATAAATAAACTGGACTTGTCTTGACATGTCTTGACTTGATGAATGATGGATTCAAACTTGCTAGCTTTGTGCTGGAGCTGTGCTGATTGGGTCCCATCACTGGTCCAGAGTGTGAGCCCAGTTTCTGAAGGAGAATGACATCACAGTCATGGACTGGCCTTTAATGAACTGAAAATAGTGGGACGCAACCCCAACGATGATGTTCTGAGTTTGTGAATGTCCAAGAGGAAGAGGATTGCTGCTTTTTGACTGATTAAATAGAAAATAATGTTACAGAATTAAAGACATCACAGACGACCAAATCAAAATTCCTGATAATACAATGAGGCTTTTTCAAATCCTTTGAGCGTTCCTCAAGTGTCGTGTATAATATAGCATTGGGCAATGACTGAATGATATTAACAGAACAGCACCACAGCACTTTTCATCATTCAGCACACATGCAGTTTCACAAAGAAGAAATTGAATCAGGAATCTCTTGGTGAACTCAGAGGGAACCATCAGATGAACAAAGCCTATTAAAAAGATAAAGTATTTTACATTGTCTAAAATAAACATGGGCATGATCCAGTTATGTGGACGGGTAGTGGTATAATGGGCCGGTTCAGCTGGTGCAAAGCATTACAACATCCAGCAGTTTCCTCTGAAGGTCACAGACAAGGCAGTTGTCTGCGACCTTCAGACAGGATACCGGAACTAAACATTTGCCACCCAGTTGTGAGTGAGCACTGTCCTGATGTTACCTTATATATCTCATACTATCCTTTCACATCAAGCTCACATAGGGAACACAAGAACGCTACAAACCTGGAGGCGATACCAAACACAACTTTTTATAAGAGCACAGAGACTGTTGTGATTGATGAGCGCACTCTTTTGTGTAAAAATAAACAAAGATTTAAGACAGTAATCTGTCTATGAAAGATTTATAAGCTTTCTCATAAAATACATACCAGGAGCAGAGTCACCAAATTAAATCTATTTTTGCAGAATGCCAATTTAGCTGTTAGCAGTGTTAGTCCCCGCTAAGGTATGAACAGTGGTGAGAACAGAACTTCTAGGAATTGTGATGGTCTGTTTCATTCAGTCCAGCAGCCTCTCTGTGGACTTTTCCTGATTCCGAGAACACACAAGTGACATTGTTGCTCTCAGCCGAACTCCAGTCTGGCACAACCAGCCACTTCTACAACATCAACATTGTTTGGACATCAACAGGCTCGTTGCTAGGTAACCCAGCCCCCGCCATCCCAAGTGTTCTGCCGTATTATTGCCTTCAGAGTAAAGCTGCAAGGCTTTATATGTGAGCGTCTGAGTGCATGTATGTGCTTCTAAGTGTGTGTGTGTGTGTGTGTGTGAGTGTGTGTGTGTGTTTGTGTATCAGTGTGTATCACTTAATTCCCTCTTGGTGTGTATTGCTGATTAAAGAAGTAGTGCATTCCCAGATTTTCTATCCTTCTTTTCTTTGTTTAATTTATCGCCGCCTCAATGTGGGTGTGGAATTTAAGATTAAATTGGGTTTTTAACACACAGGTCAAAGGTCATTCCTTAAAACCACAGCTTAATTTGGCCAGTTTTAAATTGAAATACTTTTCCTACCTCTTTATTACCTAAAATGATAATAATCTCATACAAATGATCACTCTTAATTTTCAGAAAAATCAACACAAAATAAAGCAAATGAGCAACTTTTAAAACCAATATACAGGCTAGTGAAGGACAGTGCTGCATTAGGAAGTACCGCCGTCCCACCCTTTACCTGCATGAACAACCTATATACCCCCTCACATGAATGCCGTGGGGCCGAACCCTTTCTATCAAATTGAGCTGTTATTCAGAGGAAGTGTAGTGTGTGTGTGTGTGTGTGTGGGTGGGTATGTGTGTGTGTGTGTGGGTGGGTGTGTGTGTGTGGCTGGACGAAGGTGGATTTGAATGGCGTGGAAGGCTTCAGGGAGTTCATGTGTGACGGAGGGGCTCAGTCATCGAGACTATCATTGTTGGGTTCAAGGTCAGCAGGAGCATATAAACAAAACATTGGCAAATATAGAGAAAAGGGAAAGTTTCAGTTTTAAAACTTTACATTTCAATGTTATGTGGGGAAAAAGCAAAAGCTAGTCATATGTGAAAGCTGCACTAATCATGCCTTTACTGACTCTTTACTGCTTTACATCCTAAATGTCGAATCATTACGAAGGAATCTCTTCAAATATAAATTGTACATTTTTTGTTGGTGTATATCTTTGTCCCTGATTATCAGACATGAACCATTTATCTGCCAACAGTAGTTTGTATACGACTCACTGGTTTATGTTAGATTATAATAACTTCAATTCCAAACTGTTATCTTCATACAATGCATATCGTCATCACACATGACATTGTGCTTATGCTCAACAGGGACAGAAAACTTTGAAGCAAATTTACATTTTTTTGGAGCAAATGGGAAATAGTGTAATTACAAGTATTTGACCCCAAAGACAAACAGATGGATACATTTGGTTGCTTCAAGTGATAGAGGTTAGTGTTGGTAGTTCACCACGCTCTCACCCTCACTAAACAACCAGCCAAGCGTTCCCTGTGTTTGGAACGTGCTCTTCAGACTTTGACAGAAGATGTTTTGGAGAGAGTGGCTTCATATGAATAGTGAAGATAAAATGATTCTAGGCAGCCAATGTGTTTAAAGACTAATCCCTTTTGTAAGGTTCATTTCATGTTCGATTCCAAAACTGGACCCAAAGTTGAGACTCAAACACAGTGGAAGGTTCAAGGTTTACTGAAGGCACTGAGAGTCACAGAAGGGGAAAGCTGCTGCTGCTGGTGCATCAGGATTGGTAATGAAGGTCTGAGTCTAGGCTGAGCTTTGTAATAGATGTCTTCAGGCCAATAGAGCAAAGATGCCAGCTGGGCTAACATTGGCACCCAACTAAGGAATCAGGGCACAAGGAAAGCACAGATGAGAACAATACATCATACTAGTGACTGTATGCTTGAATCCTACAAAGAGGCCTGAACACTACATCACCGTATCAGGAGAGTGAACAATCTAGAGACGAGAGGTTTCACAATTGCAAAAGATTACTAGAAAGATGAAGCACAGGTGCACACTGCCAGGTCTTCACCATACCAAGAGAAACAAATACAAAGACACACAACCTGTCAGTACAGACCAGGAAGGTGAAGTCAACCAGAAGGAGTTAGGGATTGGTGGCAGGGAGGTACAACATCTATTCACATCCTACTGTTATGTGCTTTGTTTTCAGGATGCGATAGAAATGTGTGTAAATACGCATTTAACCTTATTATAATAAAAGGTTATTCTTAATTTCCATTTGTATCCAATTACTTTCATTTCCTTTCTACTGAAGCACCACCACAATCTAAAGAGGAGTAGTCTGGCTGAAGTCCAGAGGTCCTTGAATAAAGGAAGGTTTCTGGTCCCTGCGGCCAGAACCCTCCACCTTTGACATTAAGACTGGACCTGTATATCCTAATTTATATGTAATTTAAATTCAACATTATCAATAAACAAAAACATATTAAAAATATTTTATATATTATTCATAATATTTTTCATTCGTTATATAAATACAAAATGACTGGTTGTCAACTTATTGCTGCGAAATAATTGCAAATAGAATATGGCCTTAGAAAGAGTAATACAGTAAGTAAACCGGCTTTGCATTCAATTCAATTTTTTCACCTAATTCCTGAAAATCCAATAAAAGCAAAGCATACAATTTTTTGTTTTTAAGTTGTTCATAATGGGAAAAAAATCCTTTCAGAGAAGTCATAAAAGACTTGAGTGAACATTTTAAGCATCAGAGTGCAATGCAGTTTCTCTGTTTTATGTTCTCTCTGCCTCGGTCATAAGAGTCCAAACAGTCACTGTGTGAATGCTAAAATACTTGAAACTGACTGACGGTAGATTGCATTCATTCTGAAATGGTTCTCCTGTAGAAACATATTTGGAGCACTTCTCCTGTGAAATGTTCCTTTCTAAGTATTTTTCTCTAACTTTTCTCATTGTCTACTCTTTTTCTATTAGCCTTTTAATTAAGTACAACAGTTGGTGGTATGCTATGCAAACACGGTAGGGAAAAACTCTTGACTTAACATTTTTGGGCTATCCTTTCATTTTATTTTTGAAATTTCGTTTCCAAGAATATCTTCACGGGGCCATTTAATCTATGTTTCAGCTGGTAGTAATTTGAGCGACAGATTTGAGTGTAAAGGGCAAGGAGAGAAAGCCTGGTGATGGAGTGGGAGGGAAGGAGGGGACGAAGGCAGTGGCAGGGGAGGGGGGGGCTAAGCGGATGGGGGAAGGGCTGTTTCTGCATGCCTCAAATTCTTTAGGTGTTATCAGCATTGCCCGCTCCTTAATTGTTCCTTTCGAGGATGAAAAAATTGCAGCCTGTACAACACTTCAAAGCGTCCTTCTTGTGAAAAGACCTGAAGAGGTGAGTCAAGATCTTGAACTTTGATACTGCCATTTCTGGCTTTGTTATTCTTACATAGTTGAAGGTAACGATTCAAATCTTTCCTTTTTTCCAACCTTACAATAATAGATAAAACAATAATGCATTGTTAACAAATAAAAGTACACAAGGTTGAAATCATCTTTGAATTTTTAATAGTTCATTGAATAAGATTTTATTTCCCTTCGTTACCGAACATAAAACTAAAATAATCCTTTTCCCCTTTTGTTTTCAATCTCTTGTGGTGGGACACAGACATGCACACAACACAACACAGGACACAATAATTCATTTAAATTCTGCTTCATCCATGTGAATTCAAAGCCTGTTCTCTGCCTCTCTGCCATATTGTGTTTTTTACAATATACATTAAGATTTTAATTTCTTCTTGTTTTTCCACTTTCTCACCAACCTGCAGGATTATTAAAAAAAAACTACTCAAGACCCTGAAGACTTTTTGAAAATTTTCTCAAAAGCATTGAAGTTGCTTTCAAATCATCGCCTAATCGATTGTTTTCCATCAAAATGAACACAGGGATATTACTCCATCAGAGGAATGATGGAGTAATATATTTGTCTTTTTGTTGTTGTTTTTCAACAAAATGGTGACGACCTCAAACCCATTTCCTGTTAAATTGAGACACTGCAGCACTGGTACACACACACACACACACAGACACACACACACACACGCACACACACATACACACACAAACACATACACACACACAGGATGTGATTCTAGGAACTTGGTGAGGCAATCCTATTGGCTCGAAGGCAAAGAAGGAAAGGACGAGCGCACCAGAGGAAGGAGGGATTGAGGGAGGGAGGAAGGGACTGTTAGAGAGGAGTGATGGTGTAGTTCCAAATTTTGATGTAGTTTGGAGATGTATGTACATCTGCAGGCAAAGTGTATACAAAGGTCATTTCACAAGTAGTCCTTACATGACTGATTAAGGAACAGATTTATTTTAACAGCAATGCATTGTGAGAACCAAGACTGATCTCCTTCTTTCTCTGGACCTCAGCCTGAGTTCCATCACAGCTGCTGGGTGGAGGTGCATCATGGGTCTTAGATGGAGGAACACACTTGGTAAATGGTGTTTTCACATGCTCTGACAATAATGTTCCCTTGGAAAGAAAAGGACCAGCAGAGCAGGAGATGTTTCTTGCAGCAGGAGGTCGATAACCAGCAATTCTTCCTAATATTCTGGGCTGGTCAGTAAATTCATTGATATGATAATCTCACAAGGACAGGAATGCTTTGAGAAAGACTTATGCAGGAAAATAGCAAACGGGTCTTTGCTGTCAATTTCATTTATTACGATGTAATTTGAAGGGTGTTATGTGAGAAAAAGGCCTTTGAATAAAAAAGTAATGCACACAAAGAATTATATTTGTCCCTCAAAACCGGAACTTCAAATAAATATGCAGCAGATGATTTCGGTGTTCTTGAAGGAAAATAGCAAACGGAGTACTTTGAAGATGAATATTATGGGAGTCTTGTGCGGGCAGTAGCTAAAACTGAACAAATGAGCTCTCTCTCCTCTTGGTGCCGGTCTATATCAAGTTTATGAATAAGATGAGGTGTTTTTAGGAGACCAGTAAGGCTGAAATGTTGTGAAATAAAGGTATGTATTAAGAATATTTCCAGCTATATTCAAATTGAACAACGATAATAATAATAATAATAATAATAATAATAACACATTTAATTTATAATGCACTTTACATTTGGATCAAATCTCAAAGTGCTACAAAGCAAAAGCAGATAAAAGCATCAATAAAAAATAAAATAATAACTATATAAAAACATGACCAAAAGCATTAATGTTAATTACAGTTATAGGTTCTGCTAAAAAGGAAAGTTTTAAGTCCTTTTTTAAATGTGTCAGTCATCTGTGGAGCCCTCAGATGGTCAGGGAGGGCATTCCACAGACGAGGGGCAGCAGAACAGAAGGCCCGATCACCCATGGTGCTGAGCTTAGACCGGGGAAGGAGGAGGCGGTATGACTGGATAAAACGAAGGGATCGTGTCGAGGTCAGTGGGGTGAGTAGTTCTTTCAGGTAGGGGGGGTGGGTTCCCATGGATGCACTGGTGAGTGAGGAGAGAGATCTTATAATCAATCCTGGTGAAGATGGGAAACCAATGAAGGGAATGAAGAACGGAGGTGATGTGTTCGTGTTTACGCAATCTCATCAGGATCCTTGCAGCACTGTTTTGAACATACTGCAGTCTTTGAAGACTTTTATCAGGGATCCCGATGAGAAGTGAGTTACAGTAATCCAGTCGGGAGGAGACGTGGAGACGCGTGGACCAGCTTTTCAGCATCACTAAAGGTGAGTGAATAACGGAGTTTCGAAATATTTCTAAGATGGTGAAAGGAGATCTTGCAGATGTGTTTGATGTGGGATTCAAAAGTGAGTTGAGGGTCAAATCTTACACTGAGGTTGGAGACTGATGAAGAGAGGGGAATGTCATGACCAGAGAAGGTAATACTGGTTATGGAGGAAGACTGGGTCTGATGTGGGGTGCCAATTAAAATAGCTTCGGTTTTGGAGCTGTTCAACTGGAGAAAGTTGTTTTTCATCCACACCTTTATCTCCTCCAGAAAAGCGCGGAGAGTTGACAGGGGAGATGATGATGACGATGAGGATGGAGAGGCTGAGGAGGAACATGTGTCAGTTTTTATGTAGATTTGCGTGTCATCAGCGTAACAATGGAATGAGAGTCCATATCGACTGATGACACGGCCAAGGGGGAGCATGTATAGTATGAAGATAATGGGGCCAAGGACTGATCCCTGGGGGACCCCACAGGTGACGGTGTGTGTCCGGGACCTTGAACTTCCAAGGGAAACGTATTCCGTTCTGTCATTTAGGTAGGATTGAAACCAGTTTAGGGCGGTTGCCGTGAGTCCAGTGGTGTGATGTAGGCGGTGTAGGAGTATTCCAAGGTCAACTGTGTCGAAGGCAGCAGACAAATCAAGGAGAATCAGGAGGGAAGGTGAACCAGCATCTGCTGCCATCCGTAGGTCATTTGTGACTCTAAGCAGAGATGTTTCTGTGCTGTGGGCGGAGCGGAAACCAGACTGAAGGGTTTCAAAGAGGTTGTTGTATTTGAGGTGGTCCTGGAGGTGGGCAGCAAATACTTTTTCCAGAACTTTGGAGAGGAATGGGAGTTTGGAAATGGGCCTGTAATTAGTAAAAAGTTCTGGATCGAGAGTAGGTTTTTTGAGGAGTGGTCTGATTATGGCGGCTTTTAGGGCAGATGGAACAAAGCCGGCCTGGAGGGATTGATTTATAACAGCGGTGATCATGGGACTGATGGAAGAGATGTTAGTTTTCACTAGGGCTGTAGGAAAGGGGTCGAGGGCACAGGTGGAGGGTTTCATAGTCCTGATGATAACCTCAACCTCCTGCTGTGAGATTTCTGGGAAACACTTTAGAGGCTGGGAGATCTCAAACTGTGAGTAAGCAGACTGGATAGGTAGAGAGGAGGAACCAGAAAGGACAAAACGGATTGAGTCAATTTTTGATTTGAAGAAAGCCATGAAAAGAAAACATGAAAAAAAACATCATCTCAAACGATGATGTTTTTGTCAATTACTTTAAGTTATCTAAACGTTATATAACATTCCCAGTTTGTTTAAAGTAAAATATTATATATATATATACATATATAAATATTATATAGTGCAGTATTGAAATCAGTAGCATGAGCATCATTTGGTTCAGATGTGCATGTCCTCGCATGACTGTGGAAACCTAACAATGTGCTCTCTAATGATGTCACTGAGTGGTTGCATGTATGATGAGAATAATAACTGACCAAGACCCAGAAACAGAAGTTAGGATTCTCCGACAGAGTTTTTAAAAGAAAGTATGGAGAAAGAGGAGGTATGAGGTGTCACAAGCTTAGCAGGAGGTGGATAGATGTCCGTTGAGTGACACATGAGTTAGCCGCAAATGATTGATATCAACTATTTTTTCACATTCTCGACTTTCATTGGGAAGGACTTCTCAGGTTACCATCAGGAATTAGAATGACCAAAGAATGGAAAAACTTCAGCGATTAAAAAGTTTCGCAAGTATCACCAATAACTTGTCCTTTTAATTGTTTTACTTTCTTGTTGCCATTACTTTACATGTTTTCAGAAGGCAATACTTTCCTGAAAATACGTAAAACTGTTTTGAATTTGAATTGTTTTGACTTGATACTGAGGACGGATGTTTGAAAAATGAAATAAAATGGAAGTGGCTATTGTTGTAGCCCTGGAATGCCTTCCATCATTAGTCTGACATCTGTGTTACACTTCCATCTGTTGGCCAATCGTGGTCAGCACCAGCTCAAACGTTGGAGAATTCAAAATGCTACGGAGTGGTCTATAAAGGCAATCAGGACTTGCTTTTTGTTTTGATTGGGGTTCTTTTGTTTTGATTTACAGATGGCATGTTATAGGTACAGTGAGATGTGAATTCACCCTCCTATCATGTTTTAATAATTTATGGGTACATGAAAATGTGAAATATATAGCAAATTTTATTAGCTGTGATTATATAAACACTGAAATAAAAATCTCAAAGTATCGTTGAACCGTATTTAATATACTTTAACAGAGAACGGCATGAAGACTGAAGACACTGTCATCAGCAATGAAATCTGTGGAAGAGTCTGATCTCATCATAAAGTATGGGATAAAGTGGTTTTCTGTCAACCGGACGCACCCTCTTCCATTTGATCCAACTACTGCATACTTTAACAACCTAAAATTAGGTAAAAAGTATGCCAAATAAGATGAAAATTCAACAATGAAAAAATCTGCCTGGTAAATGATAGTTGCATAATCCAATTCTCACTCAGTGTTGAAAATGTTCTAGATAAAGGGAAAACATTAATGCCTGCAGATATTTTGTCCTGATTATGTCGTTATGTGTCTGCCCTGCGATGAACTGGCGACTTGTCCAGGGTTTACCCCGCCTCTCGCCCAATGTCAGCTGGGATAGGCTCCAGCCCCCCGCGAACCTGAACAGGATGAGTGGTTGATAATGAATAAATGAATGAATGAATGAATGAATGAATGAATGAATGAATGAATGAATGAATGAATGAATGAATGAATGAATGAATAAACAAAACTATAGAGATTTGTAAAACCATGCCACTTTCCAAGACATTATGTAAAATACGCCAGTATTTACTACTGTGCCTTTTTGGCTCCTACCCTAAATAAAGTCTGATTTTACTGCATAAGGAATGTGTAAAAGCAAATATTTTTTAATTGCAACTGTAACACTTGGAAGATAAAGATTCTGGGATGCAAGACTGGTGAAATAAAAAGTCGCAATTAAAATAAATTCCATCCCATTAGATGATTTGTTAACGTTGAAGTGAAAGAATCAAAGAAAAAACAATCCGATAATCAAACACTGTAGCCCAATTCCAGCACTATTCCTCACTTTGGTTCAATCCAAACGTATGAATTGATCATCAGAAGGTTTATCGTAAACAATATCTAGACAATGAAATACACTCAAGTGGTGACCTATAGAAATGTAGTATATTTATGTCATTGTTTAATTTCTGGATATTCCAATCAAGAATGAAACAATATTTTAGTGGTACACGTGATAATTTCAGATTAATGTGACAGATTGACCATGATGGTGAAATCCATGGGAATAAATTGATATAGATTCCGGCTAACAATGGTAAATACACTAGAGAAGCAAGGGGGAAATGTATTAAAAACAATGTTCTACATTGATATTATTTGACACTGTGTGACGTTATAAGATAGGATTAACAAGCAGTAACACTTGTTGGAGGTGTGAAAAAGAAATGGGTCCTTTTTTGCAACTTATTTGGAAATCCCCTATTGTCAACTCATTTTAAAGCTCAGCATTTTTTTGTATCTATGTTACTCTGCCATAGTACTGTCTTAAATGTTTGCATTAAGTTGCCACAGGAGCTATTTCATTTTACATTATGTTAAACAAATTCATTTAAAACTTATAGAACATAGCCCATTTTCTTTCAATTATTCATTCCCACTGCAATCCTTCTTTTAAATTCTATCTTACTTATCTCATCGCTGGATTTTAGTCGGCTCCCCTGTACGTTTTGAATTTGTATCTGTATCTTATATTGTCTGTCTTTAGTTTGTATATGGGTTGCTTATTAATTCAATTTATTAATTTAATTAATAAAGTTGCTTGCACATGAACTTAAAGTGTGTCCAGTTTCTAGTAAAAATATTTAATAATGAGGAAGGATCAAGGAATTGTATGAATTGAAATGAATGACAATCCCGGTTGAACTGACACAGATCAGTGCTTTTAATAAAACAAATGTACCTTGTCTGTCTCGCTTTTTTAAATGCAACAGACTCATTTCAGAAAATTTAAGCATTTTATCAAAAGACCATCATCTCTTTAACCAGCCTCAACAGGGTAAACGCAATAAATATAATGATTAGGAGACACTAAAACCACAAAAAGAGAAGATTGTAAAAGGTTATGCTGTTTTCAAAACCAATGTTTTTCTGGAGAGTGTTTGTTAGAATGATGCTTATTACGTGGTCACTTATTTCAATGTTTTAAATTTAATGTGGATTTTAAAACTGGACACAAAGGGCTCATTGTTCTCTAAAATATGACAGTCACAGTGAAGACACACTAGGAGTCAGTGCTGCGCAGTATTTCACAGACACAGGCATCATTAAATGCTGCTCAGTACACTAAAACCTGAAATGCTGTTTGAATAATATGCAGGAAACTACTAAACAAGGACTTCTAATCTGTAGGAGGATACATTTGTATGTATATATGTGTTTCTTTCTATGCAGGATAATTTAATCTCAATAGAGTTACATTAAATAAAGATCTATTAAAGATATAAACTTGATCAATGTGGGTTGAATCCAAAGCAACTGGAATTCCGATTTGGCTTGAAAACTTTACACCTTTCAACCAACAGGCTTCTTCAGGTCAAGAACTTTAGTTCACGTCACTTCTCAGAAGGTCACGCCAGATGCTTCCTGAGTGTATCTCACACTGAAATGGCTGGTGTGAATCGCAAATGTATGTAAAAACCAAGCAGGAAGATGAATAGATGTGTGAAGAATGAAAGCTCAACGTCACTCACCTGAGGCATGGGCATACTCTCCCAACTTTATGATGACGCCGTTAATTTCTTCTAACATCACTTTGAGATAACCCTGGAATCATTTGTGAATTCTCAGAGCAGATATTCAAATTTTCTGTCTTTGAAGACTGAAGGTCTGTTACATTTCCTGTATTTTTGTGTCATTTGTTTGAAACTAAAGACAGGATTGTTTAAGTTGTTGCTTTGAACCGAGAGGGATTGAGGGGAAATAGAAGTGCTGAGTGGATATGAGCTCACATAATATGTGTTATTTTATGAGGAATAGAAAAATGCCTGCATTACATGATTTCTGTTTGTTGTTAAGACTTTTAAAATTACATTTCCTGTGTAAATATATACATGCTGTCTCTAAGGGTTCTTTAAAAGATATGTCCGTATTAAAGCCAAACTAATTTAAATACATTTTGGATTTCTACGTATTGAAATATCGATTTGATCATACACCAATAACTACTTCTCTTTAAGCCTGATATTATAATATTGATTTATTTGAAAGGACATTCAAGTGGTGAATTCTGATTTTGGGTTATCTGTCCAGGAATTTGGATAAGAGTTAAAAAATTGTGATTGAAGTGAAGATTTGGGAATCATCAAAGAAGAATCCCCTACATCTCCAGGACAAACAATCTTTGATGAGATATAATTTATGGCAGTCTTGTTACATGGCATGTTAAAAGAAAGTTAACACAAGCTAGAGCTTTTTTGGCATCCATCACATACGGTATGTGACAAAGTTTGTCCCTGCAGATTAACTAATGGTTTATTTTTATATTCATTCATTCTGTCAAATGAATGCTTAGACTGGATTTTGCTTTGCACGTAATGTTCAAATAATTTCCCCTTTTTACCTGGACTGTAAAAAAAAATGGATTGAATCATTTAATTGAATAACTTAATCTGTCACCAGTGGAAGCCATGTTTTAAATCACCAACAACTGTTTTTTTGTTTGTTTTAAGAGCCTGCTGGAAAATAAATGACAACAGAATTGTGAACCAATTACAATCAAAAATCGTATTTACTCTTTTGTTTTTAAGTTTTTTCATGGTTTTACCATGAAATAAAGTTAAAAGAGAATAATCACCAAAGCTGGATCTCAATTTTTTAATGCTTTTGGGGTCTAATCATATACTGCAAAAAAGAAATGAATGGTTGAACTTAAAGACATTATTTCAACAAGTACTCCTATATGCTTTTGACTATAGCTTATTCATTTAAGATGAACCACTAAACGGGTTTGAGTGTCAACAGTTTAAGTAAATTTTTGAGTTCATCGACAATTCTCTTTATCCAGT
Source organism: Lophius americanus (assembly GCA_037951165.1). Lineage (NCBI taxonomy): Eukaryota > Metazoa > Chordata > Actinopteri > Lophiiformes > Lophiidae > Lophius > Lophius americanus. The sequence continues at coordinate 3,520,044 of JBBDHG010000140.1, read as the reverse complement.
GAATACCATTACAAGCTGCGCACATACAATATATGTGTACTACCCTGTCTGTCAGACCAATCGGTTTTGTTGGATAAGCTTATCAATAGGAGAAGATCTGAGGTCATTTGTAACACGAAAGATTAGAAACTTCATATGACCCACATGGACGTGGTCAAATTACCCAAGGATGGCATTAAAATAAAGCGGCTTTCCATTATCAACTCTTTGCATACCAGTGACTATGCGTATTATCTTTTACGGAATGGGGCTTCTATCTTTACCTGTGCCTTGCAACAACAAGCAACAAATGTAGGATTGATGAAAAAGGAAAATATAAGCCTAGAGTTTCTGATGATTCCCACAGGAACCCTAAGGCAATGATACTGGTATCTGTGTTTGTGAAACCATTAAATAATAATATTTCTGCTAATGATTTGCAGGAGATTTTCAATGGGGTTCAAAACGGATATCTAAGAACCAAATCTCATACCAGCATGGTGACCAGTTTGGAGAGCAGTTCAGAGAGGGGGGTCTGGATTATGGCACAATATGCTGGACCTACTTTAGTGTACAGATTTTGTGTGAGATGTTTATTTGGAAAGAGTTTTGCCTTCTTGATCTGGTTTCCTCAAAGTTGAGTTGACCTGGCTGAGTCCGGAATTGTCAGTAACCATGTAGAATGGGACATCGTCAACATAACAGTGGAGATACAGTCCATGAAATTGGGGCATTACTGCTAGACTGAGAGGAAGTAAAGTCATAAAATATAATTCCATTGTTTAAGAAATATAGGTGAGTATGGTGGTCTTAAATGTCAGATGCTGCACTCTCAGCAGCCAGAAGAAATCAGAAAGACAAGTGAAATTTCTGATCCTGTGTGAGACATAAATCCTTGGATGATATTTATGAGTTTTTATTTGTGAAACTCTCATCAATCTATATCTACATTGTGCACTGAAATTCTAAATTTTCTTGGGTCATCATTTGCTCTTTATGCCTTATCTGATGCTTAGTGACATGATAAAATATGGAGGTTATGCGTTTACATCAACTCCTCATGCTGATTTTGACTTGGGTTTGGTAGGAGTCAGTCAAAAAAAAACATCAAGTCCTCATTCTGTGATAATTTGCTTCCTAATAGGCTATGATAAGATCGCCTAGAAACGCAATCTGCTGTATAAGATTCACAAAACATTCTATTTATTGGCCAGACTGATAAGTAGCATTGTAATTTGATAAATTGTTAATCTAATTGTTCCCCACTTCATTGCCTAATTAAACGTTAAATAGAGTTGTTTTTAAGAGCAAGGCATAGGAATGTTTATCAGGATGAATTTTAAAGCGGCACTAACAGTGGTTAGCAATTTGGAGAAAATACAGGGTTGCATTTGTAATTTATTATTCATATTGTTTTTGTCATTGTTTTTGTTCCTTTTATTGGTGGTGGAGGTAGTGTTTCAGTAACACTGCACCATTCCATGAACATTCTCAACCTGAGAGCAACAAGCCCAAAAGTAAGTGCAAGAAGTACCATAAAGAGAGAAAACTTTAGAAAATCGAAACAATAAAAAAGAGGAGGAAAGAGGATTGGGTTTCAGTAAATGTGGTGTATTTTCTGGAGGTGGAGGTGGAGGTGGATGGAGGGTTTGGGGTTCTGGAGAGGGGAGGGCCAGCAGAGCGCCTGCTGCTGCGACGTCACCGTTGACTGACTGAGCTCTGGGCTCCAGCCTGAATCTGTGGGCAGCAGCAGAGTTGGTGGGGAGGAGAGTAATATTTGATCACCTTCTTTATCTCCTCCTGTGGCTTTTTCACCGAGACAGAGAGAACAAAGACGGACAGCTGCATGATCAGTGGCGCAAGCTCCCCCGTCATCTCTACTGCGAACCAGGCTAGCTTGATGCTCCCTTCAGCCTGCTAGCTTTTGTGGCAGGGCTGTCCATGCATCCAAGGAGCCCTTAGCAACCCCGGGCTGGGAGTAGCCTCGGATTTGAAAAAAACATTTTCTTTGCTTTGACAGTCTGCTGAAATTATTCTCCGAGTGAGCAGGCAGAAGCGTCCCTGTCTGTCAGTTTCTTTGCGCATCAAGAAGTGAGGGGCATCATCTCTTGGCTGCGGTTCCACGTCGTCTCCTGACTGCAACCTCCAGCCTGACAGGACCAGGAGGTGGTTGATGAGTAATATTCTCTCAACATAGGCTGCGATGTTGCGCACCACGGCCAACATGTTGGCAATGGGATTGCTTTTCTTTGGATTGTTGCACAGTTTGGAAGTAATCACTCCCGGGCGGGCTATTGATGGTAAGCAGTATTCCAGATGACTCAAGCCTGGTATAAAGTGTTCAGAGAAAGTATGAGTGCGCGCGCGTTGGTTTTGTCAGAATTTGAGGTGATTTGGTGCCAGCTTGTCAGAAGTAAAATGTCTGCACGAGCGAGTCAGGTAACATGGACGGGATGGAAACGAAACGAGACGACACAGCAAAGTCAGTCTTTTGTTTGTGTCTCCCAGTGCCACATGTGAAATTTCCAATGTCACAGCAGTGATCGCACTTTTCCTCCCGCACTCACACGTCTGTACCGACACCAGACATCAAACGGTGCCATAGGCCTCAGGATCTGCTTCAACCACTTGTCTACAGATGAACCTTTTTATCTTATTATTATCATCCGTCCGGCAACCCGGTGGTATACATCTGTCACTCTGTCTCTCTCTCTGTCTGCCTGTCTGCACTGTAAACCTGAGTAAGTTACTTTAAAAAAAAGAAGAAATTTAGCTCATAAACTCAGAGGTCTTAGAATATCAGAGCTCAAATTTTCAGGTAGTGATGCATTTCATTTTTGATTTACAGTAAATTAAATCAAATTAGACTAGATTAAATTAATGCAAAGTGAACCTAACATCTCTCTGTTGTACATACGGTTTGACTGTGTAGTTTGAAATTAATTTACCAGTTACATAATCTGCCACTCAATCAGAAGTTAGTTTTCCCCATAGCCATATTTATTTGGAGGATAGACTCTGCATCCTTTGCACTCTGAGGCAGTGTCTACTATGCAGATGAAGGTATTATGTTGATTCAGAGGAGCTAATTAATCTACTTTTATGTTATGTGATATAAAACTTTTTGAGAGGCACGATTGAGATCAAAATACAATAAGAGTAATTCAATGAAATAAAACCTTACCTATGTCAACATCATTTTTTAAATCATTGATCTTCTTTGGAAAAAAATACATTACTGAGATCCAGATTATGCTTCAACAACGACTTCTACATGGCATGGGGAAAGGCTGATCATGATGATTTGATATTGGCCAAAACACAGGGAATGATACTTCAAGGGAAAACGTCCTCCCTAACCGATCAACAACCAGAATAGAATATTGAAATATGTGAGTCCAATCAGAATTTCCAGCTTTCCTCTTCGATTCTCTACCACCGTAAGTCACTTTAGTGTAACGTACTGGGGGTAATGTAGAGAGTGATTTCCTTGAAAACTACCTTCAAACATAAGAAAAAAAGTATATTTTATTTAAACATTGTCCATTGCTTTAACAGTTATCATGTTAGGCTTTGCAATTAGCTACAATTCTTGAGGAGCCTACCAGCGAGGATGGTTCTGACATATGACACACCTATCCTTTCAAACTTCAAAACAATACCACCTGCAGGTGATAAAGTCTACCATGAGGAGGACCTCTCAATTTAATTTTTTCATCCAAACAGAAAACCCATAACTCACTGGCCAACTCTTCTTCGGTCTACGACTTCATAAAAAGAGCACTTTATTTTAACAACAAAACAGCTCTCTAACAGGGAAGATGAAATCCCTGTCACGCCAAATCCACCAAAATTAATTACCTGTGTTTGTCAGGCTACAGGTGACAAGGATTTTTAACATTTATTGTAAAACATGTATTTGATCATGAAAATCATGATTAAATACCTTTATTTTCTGACTCATTGGAAAAAAAAATCTCTGTCCTCCCTAATCTTTAAACTCATGTGCTGCTACGGGTGATCATCCGTGTTAATGCCTATCAGATAACTTGAAAAAAAGTTTCAGTGAATGAATTTTGTGTAAGTATGGATTATGGGCCAAAGAAGAGATGATAATGTTTTGAGGGACCTTTATATAAATACAGAATCTGGATCACCTTTTTCACTCTTTTTACCATAGGGCATTTTTTTTTTTAAAGATTTTTTTTCCCTTAATTATGACAAATAATTTAGCAGCATTATAGCTCAGTGGGTTACTACACTGATTTTGATCGAGGAGGCTGGGGTTCGAATCCCATTCTGCGTGGCAGATATCCATGTGTGTACCCTTAGGCAAGTTCCTTACTACCACCAGCTGGTATTAAGTACCAGCCTACCAGCCACATTTATTGCCAGTCCTAATTTGTCCGAAATGGGAGGGTTGTGTCGTGGAAGGGCATCCAACTTGGAAAACCTATGCCAAATCAATAATTTGACCGAGATGATCCGCTGTGGCGACCACTTAAAAAGGGTAGAACCGAAAGAAGTTGCTTGCTTCCTTTACGAAAAATAATAATCTGCAAATTAAAATGAAAACTCCAAAGAATAGACATTCTTATTGTTCCATCACTAGGCTCAATTTGATTCAGATCCAATCATAATCTGGATCTAATCCAGATCTGTGGGTTTAAAATATGATTCGGGTTTGAGTGACAATGGTTTTGGCAGACATATGCAATCTCTGGGTAGTTTCTTGATCTTGAGGCAGTCATTTAGTTTAAACCTTCAATCGCTTCAGTAACAGAAAGGTAGATCCTAGACAGGTGTTTTGTCTTCATAATGTGAACCTTCAAACAGTGAGCCCTCAGTGGAGCTGTGGTGTATCCCATGTGTCTGGGCCTCAGTCTGATTCCATTCAGCAGACTTTGTTTTGTGATGTAATGAAGACATGATAGTAGTCATGCTTTTCCTCAGTCAGACAAGACTGTTTTTCCACTGAGTGATGTTTCCTCTCTCTTCATGGAAAATTTTGTATTTGGTTCAGTTTTGACGCTATTACTAAATAATGCTTTATTTGAACCGTAAACCATTCTATCTTTTCTTACAGTATCATATGCTGATAAACTTAACTTTCACTCATTTGTAAACTCAGCGCTGCCATGAATTGGCACGTGTATGTCTGCTGCGTCATTGTTGTCTATGGAGTCTGATCGTTGAGTTTATGCTGCTGCTCAGTCCCCCGAATCCCAACAGTCATTATGAGAACAGCAGGCCGATAGTGAGCAGTTCAAAACAGCTTCCCTTTTGACCTTGTGAACACATTCCCCCTCACAGACTAAAATGTCTTCTGGAAACTATTAAGTCTCAAAGTTCCTCTCACACGTTCCTCAGTTCAGAAAGAAAGGAAAAGGCCGTTCATCAAAAGGAAGTTTTGAGAGGAGATTGGCTCAATTCTTTGCAGGTGAAAGGAGTATGAAAAGTGTGAGTTTATTTTCACAGATATAATGACTCTTATATCTTGGGAATGACGGAGCTGTAAATACGTGCTAAGCTCCTAAGAATATTTTTATGTGACTCTTATTGGTAAAATGGTTTCCAGAAAACCCCCCAAAAAAGACTTATTTCTGTAAAGCTCATCAGGACACAAATGTGACATGTAATCGAATTCAGAAGGACTTAAATGAGCGTGACTGATTTATAGCAGAGCTGCATACATTGAGAATGATTGTGATGCCATCAATGTGTTTGAAGTCATGTTTTTGCACTTGGCAATGCTGTGAGGTTCTTGGAGAGCAATATCCATATAAATTACCACTTTGACATAGAAGGTGATTGCCTGCAATCACCTAAAGTGTCTCCCTCCTTCTTGGTCTTCAGCAACAGCCGAGTAGTCTATTTAAAGCAAACAGGTCCCGCCGTCAGTCTTAATGCCTTGATATGATGAGTCAGCCTTGTGCAGAGGCAGTTGCCAAACCTTAACTTTACTTGAAAATTCACTGGGATATAAGACTTCTTTGCTTCACAGAGCTTCTCAAGTAAGCCTATTGGAATTTGTTTCACGCTTTCTGAGCCTCATATAGATTAATTTGTTAGACAGGACTTTTACCTGCTGTTTTGTCATCCATATTTTATAGTGAGCCTTACTAAACTGTAGCCAATATGTCACTGGCTGTTTAGGAAGCTAGACAGTGTTTTACCCCTTTGAAGCATCGATTAATTGCTCTTTGAACCTCTTTGATTGCCTCCCTGATTTTGGGGGTTGGCCCTTTCAACGACACGTGTCACTTGTAAAGTGTTTTCAATTTGCCTGGAACTTTTTCCATTTCTAGACTGCTAAAGAGTTTCTCTGATTGGTTTAGTGGTGTTGCTGGGTCAAAGCCCCACCCTGGGTCTTAACTGCTTTGTGTTTCCCAGACTTATACAAATAGTCTCAAATTGTCCAAAGGGGCTGCTAATTGGAGGACCAGAAAAAGACTTTGTTATTCAATTCACTTGATGAATTTGCTGTAAAGTAATTGCAAAGAGTGCTCCCTGGTCCTCAGCCATGGACATGGATTTAGTAAACACATTCCAGAGTACAAACATGGAGGTTTTGAAATGTTTGAGATTGTGAAATGGAGGACAGCTGGAATCATTTTAACCTGATGCATATCTATTTTTTCATGTAGACATCCATTTAACTGTATTTGTAAGTAAGCTATTTGTATCTGAAATGGCTCTTTCCTTGTTTCATGTTTCTTTATTTTGCTCCCCTCAAATATTAAGCACACACTTGATAATAAAAGTAGCACAGGCTCCGTTCTTCTTAAATAACTCCCTTTCCAGAGCCTATTTTCTCATCTAATGTAACATTTGGTGGTAGCATTATGACTAGGCCAGTGTTTGGCCATTATTGCTGTGATACTTCCACCACAGAGACTTCCACATTGCCAAAAGGTTACTTTAATGTTTATTGACAACTGAGGGCAAAATGGAAAGCAGTAGAGTTGTTAGGTCCTCATGATGTTGACCTTATGTGACAACAAGAACATTAAAATGCATGCAAAAACGATGGTACAAACAGAAAACAAGTCTATTAAACAAGTAAATTAAATATCAAACACAGTAACTGATAAAGTTCTGGTTGGTTATCATTGCATAAATGAGCACAAATAACATATAATACTTACATAATACAGCCGCTTAGAAGCTAATTTGAGTCGCATTATTAGGTTTATGTGGCTGTAATGATGCAAATTTCTACTATTTCCAGCTAAAGATACTCAGTTGAAATAAGATGCCTTGAAAGTATGCCTTTTGCGAAACTGTAGTGTTCACACTGTGTTTATTTGGAAGGGGATAACTCCACTATAGGGGGTTTTTACCCTGCTGTATATGCTTGGTACTTTTCTTAAAAGAAAAGTGTTGCATGCTTGAGTTGTAACATCTTTTGGATGTTAACAAATACTGATTCTAAAAATGAAGATTGATCAAAATAAACCTTCAATTGATCAAAATGAACCTGATACTGGTGTTTATAGCGTTTAGAGTGATGTTTTCTTGTGAAAAGCGACCACCCATGACGTCATAATGTCGATAAAGTCGCATGAACTTTATCGCATGAATTTTGATCTGACTGTTCCGACTGGGGTTGCATTGCAAAAATTCCGACCTGTGTCTGATTTTGGACCGGAACTAGGAAAGATCAGATATTCCCGCTCACCCATTGGGATGGTATGTGTCCTCCTTAAGCTCTGGGCCTTTCCCAGAGGCCCGGGAGTTTTAGGCTTCTGCACAGTATCTTAGATGTTCCTACTCTTCTTGACTGAGATCTCAGAGGTGGTATCTGGAATGTACTGGGGCCACTCTTCCAGTTTGGGAATTACAGCCCCTAATGCTCCTATCACCCTATGGCAAAGTGTGGGCGGGGCCAGAGGGACGGTTGCCCTGGGCACCAAATTCTTGGGGCACAAAATTTTCAAAGGGAAAAAAGTAATCATAAGAAGTTAGCCAGTAGACCTAGTTTGATGTGAGTTGATGATTTGATGTGAGACAGCAAACACTATTATCTGCCTTGAAAGGGTCCGTTAAATAGACTTTATTGCTTTCATAATCCAATTGATAAATATGTATCTATTGGATTGTGATACTTTTAAGAAAGACTAGACACCTCTTTAGCTGTTAGCTCAGTGTTACCAGCCAAGCAGCTCTCCAACTGATTTGGTGCCGGTTATGAGCATGTGCCTCACACTCACACCAAGCGTGAGCTGATATGTCTGCAAACATCTGGTGAGCATACCAGAAAACACAAAGCTCCCAATTTGTAGAACTACTATGGACAAAATAAGCTGTGGAGCAATACCAAAAAAGTTTGGCACAACAAACTTAATCATACACTTCAAATTTAATCACCCTGAGGAATAAAGCAAGTTTCAAGAAGCTAACAATAGCAGACTAGGTTAAAGCTAGTGATAGTGCAGAGCAAGCAACGAGCCCGCTGTATGTCTGCATGTACGCTGTCATTCTGGTTTTAAAACAATAGACAAGAAAGAAATTGCGGCGGAACATCCCCCAAAACAAGATCAAATCTCACATTTTTTTGGTGAAGATATTGTGGGCAGGTAGAAGATATTGTGGATTTCAGTATGGCTTTGGCCACACTTTATGATTCTGCTTTGCCCAAAACTGAAAGTTAAAGAACAGACATTGAATCTCAATGAATGTACTGCTGAAAGCTGCGTTAGCGACCCCTTGTCAATCCCAACAGTAAACCTTTGTTCCACATCTGTTCCAGCTGTTCCATCAGACCCTGGTACATCCCAATATTTTCGTGCACTTTCTTCTAGTAACATCAGTTAACTGACCGATTTCCATTGTTTGAGTCCCTTTTGTCTTATGGCTGTTATCGCTCTTGGATGTTTATACATTTCTTTATAGGAATTTAAGTCATGAACATATCTTTGGATCGGCACAGATGGATGATCTGTTCTCATTGAAAAATCCTTCATGTTTTTAAAGTCATCCAAAATTCTACGTTGCTGACAAAATTTTAATTGGAGTAAATTAAAATTATTATGGAGAAATTTAATGTGATATTCTATCTTCATTTTAATAGAGCTATTAATAAGAAAGTGTACATGGTAGGATAAACATCGAATTTAAACCATGGTATACCATGAAACATGCCACCGCTTCAACCCAGAAAGGCATTTTAATCTTGAATCCATGCTGTTCGTTATTAACCCCACAGAGCCAGCAACAGACTCTTGACATTATGGGCTTTAAACAGCTCAGTGTTATCATTGAGCAGCTGTCTTTCAGTTACAATGCACATGTGTGAATTTGATCAGAAGAGAGGACTAAGAAAGTGTTTTTCCTAAATGTTCAACGTAATATGTTATATTTTAAGAAACAGGAAGCCTTTACTTGAATACCGACTGAGGCCAGCCAGTGTCATGGTTAAATTGGTCAGATGTTTTTTTTTTTTTTACTCATTCACACTTATAGCTAGTAGGAGGAATTTATGAGTTTTAGAAGAGTTTTACTTTTGCCATTCTGAAAGGGCTGTTTGTATTTGCTCATGCCTCAAACCATGAGAGACCACCATCCTCATTTATTAGGTTGCTCTTGCACAATGGGGAATATACTGTTTTTGTTTGCAGCACTAGATTGAACTTAATTTTGAATTTTGGATAACCAAATCCAATGCACTTTCCTTTTGTTAACATTGTTGAGCTTCAATTACAACACAGTATTTATCCAGCATAAAATCTCCTCAAAGGGTAATTTTTTTGTTATTTCTTCTGTTTGCCCTAGCAAAAGCACAAGTTTGTTGCCTATTATTACATATAGCCGGCTGTTAATAGATTACATTACATAATTATTTTTTATTGTTATTGTTCATCTGTCCATATGTCTATCCACATCTCGTCAAAAACCTTTCATAACATTTTGCACACATTCGCCAATGATTGGGGCTTTTGGGTATCCAAACCGGGACAAAATTATTGTTTCCAAACCATCAACGGACTTTTGGTCTTTGTGGCGGCTGTGTGCTCAGTGGGTAGAGCGGCCACGTCCCATCCAAAGGTAGCTGGTTCCAATCCAAGCAGGGTCTACTTATCTTAGGATCCTTGAGCAAGACTCGGAACTGCATAGTGAAAGTGAAGTTTAAAAAGTACCAATCTAAACACAAATTATGTCATCACTGTATTATTACTTTGTGCAATAAACATTGAATCCATCATAATACATTAAAGCTCTAAACTTTCTATTGCTAGTTTATACAAATGTTGAAGTGTAAAGATGTCAAATCATCGTAATCCTTTCTTGGTGGCCTGTCAGATAAAAAGTTCTGCACACAACCAATCATTAAATACGCAATAACAGTATTTACACAGTGGATTAAACAAACATGTTCATTAAATAGCATCAGTGGTTCTGGTATACAGTTTCTGTCATCGTTGGCCAGAATCAGGCAAGCTGTTTCCCCTCTTTCTCAGTCTGTATACTAAGTTCAGCAAATCAGAATCCATCTGTGGCCTTATATTTAATGTATAGACATGTGAGTGCTACGTTTTTAAACATTTTTTTCCAGAAAGTGAATGGGCATATGTCACAAAGAGTGGTTCTCTTTGTGTAAATGCTCTCCTTCCTGTGTAACCGCCGTACTCACAAGAACAATGATTAGGAATAACAGTTTTAATAATACCTTGTTCACTGTTTATTGGTCACAAAATCACGGTATTGAACACTCCTTATCGAAAACGTCATTGAAACTTGCAGGTGCTGTGTGTGTCATGTGTTAAAGAACCTTCCAGAGAATCTAGTCCTGTTCCTGTGTGTCCTGATTTCATGTGTCACACTGAGAGTTGAAACTTTTTCTGGTCTTATGAAAAGGCACTCAAGAATTTCGTATAATCTTCTTTAATATGTTCCCCTCGGCAGCATACTAAGCAGGCTTAATTGTCATTTCCTTCCCTGTGCTGCTATGTACAGCGTGTGCTCTTGTGGCATTGTGGTGAAGGGATTTGTATAAACTGACTAACTTGATCATGGCAGATCATACCTTGTGGTTTTTCCGTCCCCACTCCGCTGCTTAAATCGATTTAATCCTTATGTGGAAGTGAAGGAAGTTGTCCCTCCCTCCATCTGAACCCTAAAACTATTGTATAAATAATATTTATGGTTGATTCAGACTGCAGTTAAGACATTATGCAGTCAACCAGAAATCCCAAATCATAAATAAAATCACATTTGATTCCTGCTCTGCTTTTTGATAGGTTCCACATCTAAAAACGGCTTGTTTAGATCTGACCTGGAAAATCCAGACAATACCAGGCAAGACTGCGTTGTCCTGCTTGACGGAGCCCCTTTTTACTTGGCAACTATGGCCAGACGTTAGCACATTCCTCGTCTTAAGTCTCCTAAACTCTTCAGTGCACGCATAACGCACAATTATGCAGACATTCATAAAGAAGTGGTGAAATCGAACACTACCAGGGGTTGAGCTACTTGTGTAGCAAACACATAGACAGACAAATCTTCAAACTTTTTATTGTGGTTGCTGTCTTTCATAATGATGATTTGAAAATAGGCTAAGCTATTTCAACAGGAAACATTTTTTCCCTCCCTCTCCCATCTTCTTGCTCTCTTCCATTACAAAAACCTGAAGTATTCCTGCTTGGGCTACGGAGGAGGATGAGAAGATGGCAGGTCACATCTAAACACATCATTAAAGACTCTTCTCTCATTTTTGGTGCTTCACAGAACCCCCTCAGGTCAGCCAGAGGGTCAATAAAATAAACACTGCCCCACCTTCTCTTTATAATCAACCGTCCAAAGTCTCTTCATACATGTCTTCTATTATAGCTCTGTTGTGGCAGGAATCTGATCCTTGTCATTACTGAGCAATTTCCAGTCTTTGACAGCGTCTCTTGAAATCATTTGAATTTATTTTTTTATAGTGATATCAATTTTTATTTTAAAATATAAAAAATATTAGATTAAAATGTTTTTTTTTCTTTTTCATGTTGAAAATAAATTACCAAAAAGCCATGAGCCTCCTACCCCAGAAACTTTCCAAGCAGTTACGGAGCCAGTTACATTGTACCACCACTGAGGAAATGAGCCCAGGAGACCAAAACACTCCCTCTCCAGGAAGGCTCTCCGTTGAGTTGAATCCCATCATCATAAGCTCTTTTTTTTTTAGAGGTGACACATTTCTTCATCATCTCTCTGCATCTTCAACAGTACTACTTTAATATCCTTCTTTAGACCCAGTGTTTGGTTTGTCTGTTCAGGCGACCAATGATGTGGCATCTCTCTTTCTGTATATATATATATATATATATATATAGCACTTTTTCAAAGCTAAAAATAAAAAAGACATATACTTATGTTTTATCTGATTCTACTTAACAAAAACATAGTTAAATACCCCAAATTATTATGGAATCGCCATAGTCGCTGCAGCGTCCACAAGAGATCCTTTGTGTTAGCAAGCTAACAGAAAAATATTCTATGGATGATTTTCCAAATTTTTCCCCAGATAGACCTTCGTGTGAAGAACTGGATTGATTTAGGGAAATTTAGTTGAATCTTTCCGACACCTGGACAGCTTAATCTCATAAAAGTTTTGGGGCAATATTTTCTCAACTACTTGTCTGACTTTGTACAAACTTGGTGCATATGAATCCACTCAAGGAGATGTATCTTATACATATCATGTTTGAGTCCCTATGGTTCATATTTTACTCACTAGGTAGACCCAATACAGCTGAACAAAAGTAAATAATCGAAAAATAAAACCTTCTCACATTTTCTCACTAGATATTTTCATGTATTGGTGCTACATTTTATTCTGTTGCAAGATATTTAGCTGTGATGCAGCATTAACCTAACTGTGTTGGAGTCCCTCTCTGATAAGATAAAGTCTGTAGGGAGGTTTGACCAAGTGGGCGTCATTGTTGAGATTGATGGAACACAGTTCAGGTTGTTCATCTTGCTTTCATATAAAACTCTCATCCCCAAACCTTGAATTATATAATAATGCTTCATTGGGTTTAACTATGGTGTTATTAGGATAATCTTCTATGCTCGAAAAACGGTTGAAGTATTTTATTAGTGTTAGGACACAATGATTTCAGTAGACTAAACCAAATGTTCTCTCTGTAAGTGTTTAGGAAAACTTCACCACTCACTACATTAATCTCCAATCATTGATGGATTGCTGTCTCCTAGCATTTGGAACAGACATTCATTTCCCCATCAGGATGAATTGCAATATCCACTTTTGGTCTAATACCCTCATTAGTTTGGGATGTCTCATCCCCACTTAGGCAAATGCCTGAAAAATATTACATTGGCATGATTCTCTGATTTATTTAGAACTGTCATGCGAGATATACAATCTCCCACATTTGAGAGATATACCTGTAGTTATATCTTGAAGACTGGCAAACATGATATAAAAACACCCAGACATGGATCATAATCCAGATCCAGTTTTGATTATTTTAGCAAGACGATGCAAGAAATGAGGTCCGAGTACCTGATATCAGCGGCACAGAGCTGATGACATCACTTCAGTTTCCTAGTTCTGTTACACTGGGCTGATAGGACATCATTCTGAGAAGTTTAACTGATCCTTGAAATTTAGGTTTGTACTTCCAATAACAGTACAGATTAATTTTTTGATGGGCACTTGAGATTTGGTTGTCCATTTGGAGGAAGGTCTCTCTCTGCTGTACCTTACTTATACAGCTTTGAAGACTGAGAGCATGAGCCCCACAATGCTCATGTTCCCTGTTAGCATCACTGTTGACAAAGTCCACCTTCACCTCAGTTGCTGTTGAGTGTTGTGTTTTGAGGCAGTAGTCTTAGTGTCTGCTGGAACGTTATAATACTCTGGTTGATCTCAGACGGCAGACCTCCATCCTATTTATAGAAATGCTGTGGGTGTCAGAGGAAACAGGGTTGTGGCTGGGGGTGAGGCTTGCCTCAGGAGAGGAATATTCCTCCTAACCAATCTGAGCTCATCATGGGGTATGTAGACAGCGGAAGGAGCAGAGGGCGTTGGACTTGAAATCTAGCCCAAATGGCGATGACCCAAAGCATTTTCACGCAGCCATCACTTAGGTAAACATACAGGCAGCTCACTCATGGCATGTGTGACATTCCTCCATCCCATCACAGTATACCAGCCTTACTCAGTCTGTTTTCAGATCTCTGCACATCTGTGAGAAACTCTCCCCTGAATTGGTGGTTACCCTCTCCCCTCCCCCTCTCCATTTGCTCTCATGCAGTTGATTTATTTACTTTCTTCCCTAATTTCATAACTTGAGTCGTAGTCTTCCCTTTCTTTGTTCATTATCTTCTAAACTTTATGGACAGACCTACTGTGCACCACCGAAGCCAGAAACAGATAGTCATATCAGAGAATGTTTAGGTCTCACCTGTCACTTACACTCTTTATGCTAATTTCTTAAAACATATTAAGTATACTTTAAACCAGATAAATTGAAGGCATAAACATCAATGTCAATATTTGTTTCCATAGACCACTTGATTTAGTCCAACTTGAGGTACAAATACTGTTGGTGTGCAAGCGTGTATATATTAATTTGCCCCAATATTAGATCTGATTTAGGTCTGAGTCATCATTGACTTCAAATAATGGGATCTTTGTTAATGGTACGTGTGAATAAAACGAAACCATAAACTACTTGCGGCAATAAGTGCATTTTAAGTGTCTGTCTTTCAGGGGTATCGCACATTGTCTCATTCACTACCCATTCACTCATTGTTAAGTGGAATATCAACCATGTAGCAGAGTACATACGATTACAGGTGAAAATGCACTTCATCATGATGGTTAATATTTACTGTTACATTTAACGCAATTATGTTTAAGAATAATCATCACTAAAACTTTTTTCAACAGGTCTGGAAAGTTCCCTCACAGTCCTTACCTTAAATATGCTGAAAAATTTAATGCTGCAATGTTTTTGCTAGTGAAATAGTTAGACTTTGTGATTTTTCTCTTACGTGTGGTCCAATGCAGAAATATATTCCTGAAGTATGTGCTATCATATCTGATGTGTGTTCATTAGGAGATTATGATGTCTCAAGGCCTCCGTTGCACAGGTTCCATTCATTGTCAGTGCAGTTCTTTCTTTCTTGAACCATGCACTCTTTATACTAAGAAGTCTGACTGTTTTACAAGTGATTGAAAAGGTTGGTGGTGTTTTAGGCACTGATACCCCTTTTCCGCCAAAATAACCTGATGCTGGTGCTAGTGCCAGTGCTTAGTCTGTTCAACTATGGCACTTCCTAAGAACCTGTTTGCTATTTCATTGGCAAGGATCAAAATTATGTAAATTACTTCATGACGGTAAACATCATTTTTTCTTTGTTATATACTGTATAGTTGTACAAGTGTATCTATGATTACATGAACCTGAAGAATAATGGCGGCTCTAAATAGCTTTTATCCACACTCCCTATGCCTTTCTCCAACAATCACAGCTGGCTGAACTCATGATGAGCTGTAGGCTTGCCTTCACTTCCAACTGGCAAGACGTCTGACAGTCACTATTGAAAGATAACAGTTTGTAGAGTTAAAACTACAGTAAAAACAGTTACAGATGAATTGCAAATACCTGTCTGCCTTGACTGGTGTTGACACCTCTAAACAAACAGACAAATGTGCATGCACACAATAAAGATGAGGAGCAAAGAGGAAACGCATTAGCACAAGCATGGATGGTTTATATGAATAATTCAAATCCTTGGAACTTGATGAGAGAAAAAGATTCCCCCTCTAGAAACACATCCACAAACCCACCAATAATGTCACATCTTCACGCACGCACCGATAAGTGGGGTGTTTGTATGCGTGCAGCAGTATGACAGTATGAATTCATGGTATTTAGGTTTAGCTCCGTTTCAAGATTTCCTTCTCAGCTGGTGTTGGATGTTAGCTTTAAATATAAACACACTCATACTATTAATCCACTTTCATCACATACATCAATTCCACTGTGTCTTATTCATCATGCAACAGGCTTAAATATGAAGGAGTGTACACTAATATTGCTACTTTAGATCAGTGCTTTAGACACTGATCAAAATTGTTCAAAGGTGATATTTATAACATTAGGGTTGTAATAGATCAGCCAATTGTGGCTGGGATAGGCTCCAGTCCATCCGTGACCTTGAACGGCAGGATAAGCTGTTACAAGAAATTATTGGATCATCAATCATAAGCTCGGATAAATATTCAAATACTGTTTGTAAGAACAATCCAGACTTGGTTTGGATTTGACTGTTTTTTTGAATGCCAATTGATAAATTATTTTTGCTTTGTTTTCACGAAGAAGCCACATACTCTATGAAGACAAATACTTAATTCATGCATTTCAAAATACTTTAGTGTCCCCATGTTTTTTTTCTACAACAAAATCCTTGATGACCTGAATAATATCAAGTCGGATGTAGTTCTTTAATTTTATTATTGATAACTAAACGTCAAAACTCACATGTGGCTTGTTGTGATATTTTAAGTTTCCATATGTCAGTTTCTCTGTAAGGTGCTGAAAGATAATTAAGCGTATTGGACAGTAGCCCATGACAAAATTATGTCAAGATAAGAGATTACCATTTCAACTTTTATAATATCAACCTCAAGAGAGAAAGAAATGATTGGTTTTAGAAGTCATGGAAGTGTGTTGTGCTCAGAAAACATGCCAAACATTGGCATATGGAACATAATTTAAATTGGATGTAGGTTTAGAGTCCATATCAAAGTGACCTCAAATGCCAGAAAGGGTTAAAGCTGCATATCCAAGTATTGCAGTATTACTTCAACCCTATTGGAGTAAACAGTTTTACCAGAATCTCCGGGATGTGTTCGCTAGCCAGCTTGTGGCCTGAGTACAGCTCAAACTTGTGGATTTGCTGGGTTTGTTCTGAGTTGAAGAGTATGTGAACCCTCTGAGAAACCCTGAGAAAGAACCTTTGAAGTCCTATTCTCCGCTGCAGGCAATCATTAGAGCTAACATGGAAGCTGGCTGCGTTTTTATTGTTTACATGCAATGATAGAATAGTGAGAAGAGGCAAAATACCCCTCACTTTGACTTTGGAGTAGTCGTGCCTAACTTCAAGGTAATTATCCTGGGTGCTAACATTTAGTCACATCAGCCTAAATTAGAGGGCTAATTTTGTTGAGATGCTTACTTGTAGATCATTAGTAAGTGAAACCAGATAAAAACTGTTCAGCTTCTTTAGTTTGATCTTAATAATTCCTTTTGAGTATTATAATTAGATTTATTTTGATGTAAGTCCCAGAGGTGGTTAATTAGCAGCAATTTGGCCTCCGGTTTGTTGATCTTCCTGTTCTTTTCATCAAGTGAGCATCGGTGTCAGATTCTCCTAATCAGAATGACATGTGAGAGGCTGGTAAGCGTTTTCCCACCTGTGTCTGTGAAGGCTTTGTTTGTTGGCACAGAAGACATATTTACTACTTTCATTTTACTTAAAAAAATATCGTAATTCTCTACTTGCTTTTTCAATTTTGTAGTGCTTATCTACCTGATAGAGGCTAAACAAAGTAAGCAAAATAATTTATATGACAACAAAATACTTAAATAGTGCATTATTACCTGCACATTAAGTATCATTCAGTCTATTCATGTTTTGCTTTGTTACATAGCCCCTCTAGTGTCAAATGAGAACTTAGAAAACTGTAGACATGGTTATCAAACAATGTGCACACTGATTTGCAATCCCTGCAAAAATATGACCAGGTATTTAACAATACACACCACAGGTATCCTGTTAATTATTAGGATTCCTGGTCAGAGCCAGAGATATTACAGTAACAAACCTAAGTCAGATAAGGATCAATGAGTCTGGTAGACTAGACCTAATATTCACATCTGAATATTTAGGTGCCGAAAGTTTATACTGAGGCTTTCCTGACCTGCATGAGTGTTCTGTTTTGGGTTGGGTGTATTAGCCCCCTCCCCCCATCAACTAGCAACTTTCCAGTATTTAATTAGGGCCAGTGAAGTCCACTATTGACTGGGAACACAACAGACCTCGCTTGTTAATGAGACCTTGGAAAATAAAGATAATTGACACAAAGGAGCGTTTTTCTCTGAAGTCTTTTGATTAATTCACTTTTTCTTTGTCTCTTTTCAGCCCCAAAAACTTGCAGCCCAAAGCAATTTGTATGTAAAGATGGGGTGACATGCATCTCTAAGGGCTGGCGCTGTGATCGGGAGAAAGACTGCCCGGACGGCTCGGACGAGGAGCCTGATGTCTGTAAGTCCTACAAAAATAAGAAAAAGTATAATTTGTTCATATGGCAACACAACCCCCCTACCTAAAATAACTACTCACCCCACTGACCTCAACACGATCCTTTCGTTTTTCCCACTCATACCGCCACCTCCCCGGACTAAGCTCAGCACCATGGGTGATCGGGCACTCTGTTCTGCTGCCCCCGTCTGTGGAATGCCCTCCCTGACCATCTGAGGGCTCCACAGACGACTGACACATTTAAAAAAGGACTTAAAGCTTTCCTTTTTAGCAGAACATATAACTAATTAACATTGCTGCTTTTTGGTCGGGTTTTTATATAGTTATTATTTTATTTTTTATTGATGCTTTTATGGGCTTTTGCCGAGACAAAACTGCAGAAGGCAGCTAACTCTATTTAATTCTTTTTGAGGAATTAAAATCTCTCCCGTGAGGCAATCCTGGCAGACCTCAAGGGGGAGTTTTCCTTTCTTCATATGGAGCTGAAACAAGAAATTAAGAACTTTCATTTAGAGGCGACCCGTTTTCAAATAATGTGCTCTGAGATGGGAGATGAATAAGACTCTCCCAGAATCTTGCACAGGTGGTAGCTCCAAAACAATGCAATACAATTTACTTCATCAAAAGTAATTCCACAGTTAACAATAAGAAACACATAGAAAGGCATGACTAAAAACACATATTTCACAGCTAAGAACAAAATGTTCAACATGTTGCAGTGTTGGAAAAGTATTCATCATTAGTCATCAATGCGTCATCATTGCAACACAGGGAACAAAATACAGAGTATTTATAGTGCCACTCTAGTAACATGGATGGAAAGTAGATACATTTTGTGTCCAAGATACCAGGGGAGAAGGTAGCAAGGCTATAAGCATTGGAGGATAGTGAAACCTGT
This sequence comes from Lophius americanus, assembly GCA_037951165.1. Classification (NCBI taxonomy): domain Eukaryota; kingdom Metazoa; phylum Chordata; class Actinopteri; order Lophiiformes; family Lophiidae; genus Lophius; species Lophius americanus. Next base: position 3,500,885 of record JBBDHG010000140.1, on the reverse strand, counting down.
TTTGTCATTGTGTGGATTGAAGGAGAAATGGATTAGGGTTTATCCTTGACGTGTATGTGAAGAGAGTCCTGGAACAGAGTAATGAGTATGAAGATTGCAGGAAGTAGTTGTGAGTTGGATGAGGTGATGAGAGTATTCCCAGCGGTGAGAGAGTGGTGGTTGGAGCGGACTTCAATGGGAATGTTGGGGAAGGGAACCAAGTAGATAAGGGGTAGTTGGGCACGTATGATGTTAAGGACAGTAATGTGGAAGAACAGATGGCTGTGGTGAAGTAGCATTTCAAGAAGCGGGAGGAACAGGGGGTGACATATAAGAGTGCAGATAGGAGTACGCAGGTGGACTACATTTTTTAATGCAGAAGATGCAGTCTGAAAGAGATTAGAGAATGCAAGTTGAAGACAGGTAAGGAGATAGCCAGACAGCATAGAATGGTAGTATGCTGGATGACCCTAGAGGTACAGAAGAGGAAAAGAGCAATGGTAGAGCAGATGATCGATCAAATGGTGGAAACTGAGAAAGAAAGGATGCTGTTTGGACTTCAGGAAGAAGTTCTGGGTGGAAGTGAAGAACTTGCCAATTACAAGGCAACTACGGCAAATGTAATAAGGGAGACAGGTAGAAAGGTACTTGGCTATGATATCTGAACAGAGGAAAGAAGATTAAGAGACTTGGTGGAATGAGGAGCATCCAAAGAATATATGCAGGACAAGGTTAGCGAAGAAGTAGGATAGCAAGAGAGATTAAGAGAGGTGGCAGGAATACAAAGAGACATGGAATAAGACAAAGACTGAGGTAGCAAAAGCTCAATAAAAGGCCTGTGGTGGGTTGTATGAGAAGTTGGACACTAAGGAAGGAGAAATGGACTCAATATTGAGATGGAAATGATGTGCAGCAGGTTAGGGTGATTAAGGATAGAGATGGAAATGTATGAACAAGTGAGGAGAGTGCAAGGGCAAAATGGAAGGAGTACTTTGGAGAGCTGATAGATGAAGAAAGACAGAGAAGGGTGGAAGATGTAAGAATTGTAAATCAGGAAGTTCATAGGATCAGTAAGGATGAAGTGAGAGCAGCATTGAAGAGGATGAAGAATGGAAAGGCGGTTTGTCCTGATGACTGGTGGAGTTATGGAGGTGTCTGGGAGAAAAGGGAATGGATTATTTAACAAGCTTGTTGAACATTATATTGGAGAATTTGAGGATGCATGTGGAATGGAGGAAAAGGGTACTGGTGCCAATTTTCAAGACAATGTACAGAGCTGTAGCAACTACCGAAGTATACATCTGATGAGCCACAAAATATCTGTGAAAGAGTAGTCGAAGCAGGGTTAAGAAATTAGTTGACGATTTTTGAGTAGCAGTATGGTTTCATGCCAATAAAGAACACTACAGGTCTGATGTTTGCGCTGAGAGTGCTGATGGAGAAAAATGGAAAAGGCCAGGAGAAGTTACATTGTGTCTTTGTGGATTTAGAGAACAAGTTTGACAGTGCCAAGGAAGGAATTGTGTTATTGTGTGAGGAAGTCTGTCGTGACAGAGAAAGTATGTAAGAGTGGTAAAAGATATGTGTGAGTGCAGTACGACAGTGTACTGTGGTGGTGGACAGATTAGGTCAGGCAGGATTCACCTTGAACTATGATGTTCGCAATTGACATAGTTGGAAAGGAGAGGATGCAAGGAGTAGATATGAAGAGGGTGCAGGAGTTAAAGTACTTGGGGTCACTGTTCTGAGCAATGGGGAGTGTTGAGAAGAGGTGGAGAAGCTTATGCAGGAAGGGTACATAGCGTGGAGAAGAGTCTCAATCATCTGTGACAAAAGTATCTTAGTAAGAGTGAAGAGAAACAATTACAAGAGGGTATTGAAACCCGCTTTTCTGTACGGTTTAAACACAATGGCTCTGACCAAAAGACAGGATGGAGACTTAGAGGGGGCAAAGTTGTAAATGTTTATATTTTCTTTGGGAGTGGCGAGGATGGACAGGATTACAAACAAGCACATTAGACTTGGAGACAAAGTAAGAGAGGCCAGATTGAGATGTGAAAAGGAGGGAAATAGTGGATCTATCGGTTCGAATGATGCTGGAGGTAGAGCTACAAGTCAGGAGAAAAGGGGAAGACCAAAGAGGAAACTTGTGGATGTGCCGAGAGAGGACATGTTGTTAAAGACCTGGATAGAGGACATGCTGTGAGAGAAGATACAGAGGTCAGAGGTAGATGGAAATAGATGATCCACTGTGGCAAGCCCCAAAGGGAACAGTCGAAAGATGAAGAAGATCATTAATCATCATTGAACTGTAAGTATTCATCATATAAAATTAAGCAAATGTTTAACAGAGTTACGATTTTAGGTTCAGTCCATGTTTATATTATTGTTTATAATTGTTTGTATATTAATGTAAGAAGACACAAAGGTTTTGAAACAATTTAACAGTTAATAGTTATGGTAATACTGCAACTCCATCTCCAACCAGATGTCCAGTAGGTTAAGTAGTTCTGGATCAACGTATTTGATAACCTGACTGGTCATGTTTACTGATAAGAGATTTCTCTAGTTGTTTCTTTTTTTTCTTTTTGAATGCTAATATTTTTTTATATAAACCAATAGGCCATAACATTAAAATACCTGCATAATGCAGAACAACTCTGAGATTCACAGTGTGTTCTGACACCTTTCTCTCGGAACTAGTATTAACGCTTTCACTAAATCCTGCTATAGTAGCTCTCCTGTGAAATCATAACCAAAAGCGCTTGCCTTAGCATAAATTAAATGTATTATTATTATTATTATACTTACCAATGCATTGGGTGCCCATGACCCTGTCATAGGTTCACCAATTGTCCTTCATTACTCTTTCTTGGGTCACTTGAACACCACTTGAATACTTAACTACACCCATAGATAGATCATCCGATAGATAGATGTGATTGGTGGGAAAAAACAAAAGAAAGAATTTGGGAAATCATTTATTTTGCTAACCTTACTCACCATTAACATCGGGACCTCTACAACAAGAGAATCTCCAATTCGAGTTTAAAGTCAATTTCACTTTGGTTTGAGCATAGATACCATTGCAAACTAATCATTAGACCGTAAGTCATTGGTGCAAGAGTTTACTCGGGCTCAACTGTTGAAAGCAATGGGGAGTGTGGAAAGTGGTGAAGAAGCGTGGCAGGTAGGTTAGAGTGGGTGGGGAAGAGTGTCAAAAGTTATCCTTGTCAGAAAAGTAGCAGCAAAAGCGAAAGGAAAGGCTTAGAAGATGTCGCTGAGAGCAGCTCTGACCAAAAGACAAGAGGAAGATCTGGAGTTTGCAGAGATGAATATGTTAAGATTTTCTTTGGGAGTGATGATGATGGACAGGATTAGAAACAAGCACATCAGTGGGATAGCCCAGGTTATATGTCTTGGAGACAAAGTAAGAGAGGCCAGATTGATAGAAGGATTATATTGGTAAAATATGGTAGAGATGGAGGTGCTAGCAGGAAAAAAAGGTGTGATGAAACAGAGGACGATGCAAAAGACAGGGCAAGATGGAAACAAATGATCTGCTGTGGCAAACCCTAAATGGAACAGCCAAAAGAAGAGGAAGAAGAAGATATTTCATTAGTCCATCAAATATTTAATTTAAATATGCAGTGAATTTAATCATTTTCCCATTAATTATATCACTTTTTTTATAAACTCAGCAGTGAGTTAAAACAAAAAGCTTAAACAAGTCATTCACAAAGGAGTTTATGATGCTCATAGTCATTGACGAGGTGCTGGTGTCAAGATGGACCAGCTTCCTCACCTTGGAAATGTAAAGCATAGCTCTTCTTTCTATTCCCTCTCTTCTTCTTGCCTCCCTTGTTAGCCATATTGTTGATTGGTTTCTTGGAGCCCTTTTTAGGCACACATTTTGCTGGTTCACACATTCTTGCTCTTCAGTACTACACAATAACAACTAAGATGCAATAACATCTTTGGACAGCTGTGACTCAGGAGGCAGAGCTGTTTATCATACATGGGAAGTTGGGTGTTTAAATCACCGGCCCCTGCATTTCCTGCATTCTACATTTTGAAGTGCTATTGACCACTGAATCCTAGGTTCCCTCCAATGGCTGTTTCATTGGGGAATGAGTGACTACAGAAATGGTTATAAGCCCTGATGAGCAGGTGGTGACTTGCATGGTAGTATCGGCCACCAATGTGTGAATAGGTGAATGCTGGCTCGTTTTGTGAAAGTGGTTGGGCAAACTAGAAAGATGCCATACAAATACAGTCCATAAATACCAACCACAGATGGCAGACGCAAGGCTAGTCTTGAAGAGCCTATTTCAATTGAAGCCTTAAAGTACAATATAGCTGAACTGTAACATTCAATTTCCCTGACGGTATCCCCCTTAAAGTCAAATTTCTTCACTTTCTTTTCTGTATTTGTCTTTGCAGCTCATCAAAACAGCATAAGCCTTGTATAGTCTGTGTATTTAATTTGCCTGTTATTACTTTTCCTTTCAACTTTTCTTTTTAATGTGTTGACTTCTTAAATATATATTTGTAATTTTAACGATGAGTTGACTATCCCTAATCAAATTGTGAAAGCCAACAGCGGACAGCACTGGCCTAATGGAATAGATATAATTGGCTAACCACAGTCAGACGAGAGAAAATAATATTTTATTATCATATCAGAAACAGATGGTTCTACTTTTAAAAACTTCTTGACATGATCAATTAGGACAAATTCAAAGTTTGTCCTTCTTAAACTTAAACTTTTGAATTTGGCAGGTTCTGTATTGCCATTTTGTGTGCCACAGAGGATGCTATGACATCCACAATTTTGCCCAGCTTCGTACCGCCTTGTTACAAACACAAAAGTGACCAATATATTAACTTATTTATCAGAAGATATGTGTATATAATGTGATCAGCAGTTTTTGTGGTCAATGTAATGCTTTTAATGAGGCAATAGCTTGATAATAACGCAGACTTACACCCACTGGAGACACCGGGGATGGAGTAATGCAATAACAAGAAAACCTTATCGGTACCTCAGAATGGTATTACTTTGACCAACATTACATCATTATGACATAACTTAACATTAAGTTAGCTAGTGAGGCCATGTTGTGTGGTTTACTCACCAGAAATATTACGTTCACATCAACATTTTCCAAAGTAACGTTAAAAGCAGATACTCTACACATGATTCACCCTGAAAGCACAGATCCACAATATATTCAGAGACTTTACCTCCTCTTCATTGACTTCAACCATTGTCGCATAAAAAGGGAATTTGGTGGGTCTAATCCACTTTTGTTATTGTGGGATTTTTCCTAATAATGGGCTCCTTTGAAGTTTTCAAGCGTTTTTTAATTTATTTACCACTTTAATCTGTCACGGCTCCTGGCAGATTTTCTTGGACCTATTTGTAGAGTTCATTAATTTTTACATTCCCATTTAATTCATTCACTTTCCACTTACATTCTGCGTTTGTCTCTCTGATCGGTCAATCTGAAAGGTTTATTCCATACCCGGTCAACGGAATGAAATGTCAATCGGAATGGCCGTTCTTATTCAGAAAGGGGGGTTTACATGCGTTGTCATTCTGAATACACTTTTATTATGATTTTATTCATACTAATGGCATCCAGATAAACCCACCGTTTGAAAAACTAGGTTGTTATATGATTTTTTTATTCCTAACCGTCTGTACTCCACCTGTACACTGAGTATTATTTAAAGTTTCACTGTTGTGATGAAAGTTGTCTTTGTGAAAGGTGTTTTTGTAGAGGGTCCTGGTTGAAAGATGCCTGAAAGAGGTTTATTTATTCACTTGTGGACAGGGCTTCACAGTGGCCTTTGTTAGTGTGTTGGCTATTGCCAGGGAACTCAGCCACTGTCCAATGCAGCTGCTTTGCTTTGCTGTGTAACCACCACAATACTCTTCTTTGTACCCTGGGGTTCTGGTTCTGACTGGCATAAAAGGATACTGAATGGGTAAAAAACAAAAAAAACAAAGTGGTTGTCTGCGCTTATGGCCTTTTTATAGAAATTTTATCTGAATTTTTGATCAATTGAAGGGCAGGACGATACATTTGACAATTACTTCCGGACTATACTCTGTAAAGCTTCTTTGGGTATCTTGTAAAGTGCTATATAAGTATAAGGTATTATTATTATTACTTGCCTGGTCCAAAATTTCAGGTACAGTTTAGTCAGAAACACAGCTGTCATCTCTTTTGGCTTAATTGGGTTCTAAAAAATCTTCACATGCAGTGTGTGCTCTGGAAACACAGTACATGTAACACTGAAGTGATGTCCCCTGCCACTGGCCTTTAATGACGCCAGTCTCACAAACAGTTCCCATCTAGGCTACAATTACCTTTTTTACAATTAGGAGATACAGCAATTTTGTTCCAGCTGGGTGGTAACATAATCTTTTATGAGGTATAGTGTATAACCCTATCAAAAGAAATTAAATGGTGCCTTGAAAAGAAATTAAATATTGTTCAAATATTTAATTTCAAATATTCAAAATATTCAAATATTGTTCACACTCAACAGCATGCATGACCCTGGAACTCATATAGCTTATACTACACAATGTGTGTGTAATGACATTAAAAGGCCATATTTATATTTTTTTACAGTGAGTGTTTTATGCACCACCATTTGTGAACAACATATGATATTGTCCTGTATTGTAACTTATATTGATATGAGATACCAGAAAAGACCTAAAGTAGTTGTACTACATTAAAATTAGAAGACGAGATTTTAAAAAAAATAATGATTTATTATAACAGCAGATGTGTGATAAAGAATCTATTAGAAAGTCTTTGGCACTCAGATTCTTCGGGGGACATTGTGACCGAAGGATCTCTGCCCTGAGCAGCAGCATTGAATATCCCGACCGAGACCGACACTGAAATAATGTGTCTATCTGCATGAACAAAGGTATGAGAGGTTTATTCAAAATGTATATTTTTTGTCCTGTTAAAGTTAAGGAAATAAGTGTCTTGATGATTTTCAGCAGTCATTTCCTTTGTGTGTGTTCATTTCTTTCTTTGGCTCAGGTTCAGTATATTTATTTTGTTAGGGCATCTGGTGGTGTTGTCCTGTATTAATCATGCAATTGACTTTGCTGATACAACTGTTTGTATAGTTTTTTTACTGACATGAGCAGTGGTGCTGCTGTGTTTGGAGAACACTCAGTTTGTTGTGCTTTCGAGGGCCTTCCTGCTTTGCTTGTCGCCCTGCCAGTCATCCCAGCAGCCCCTCCAGGAAGGAATGAAAATATGGTTTTGATATGATAGCAGGAAACCCAATAGCCAACAGTCAAATGGAAAGGGCAAAAACGTACACAGCTTGCCCCAAGTCAGAAAAGGTTGTGGTGAATTGTGGTTTAAACTAATTTTAAAAGCATCAGCTACACACTAGCACACTCTTTTTGATGTGCACCCTTACATCGGCCTAAGTGGCAGGTTAATGTATTGTTCTTCAACTGCAGAGTGACATTTTTACCAGATAGCTGAAGGTAATACACAAGCCTGAAATGCTGGCATGGTACTCTGACCAATCTACAGCTTGGTGATGCAGTGTCGGCTCTTCTGCTGTGTTGGAACAAAAGTGTAGAGGGGTTTCTTTGTTTATATGCCTCTGTGATGGCATCAGATGTACAAAAAGTGGAGAATCTGACTTCTGGAGAAGTAGGTAGGTAGAAGGTAGTTATAATGGCGCTCTTGCGAAGTTCAGACAGGAAGACTATCCCCTTGCACACTCGGGCCACAGTCACTGCTCATACCAATGTAACATTTTTGTCTTTCACACATACTCAGTCTACATAACATGATTCATGGTGTGAAGCAACAATCATTATCAGCTGACCTCATCCGCCAGCCACATCTATCCAATACCTTGGCGACACATCTGCATTGTTTTGTTGCTGTTTTTTAAAATATGATTCAATCCATTTATTTAGTTCGTTCAGATGCAGTTTCTCCCTCTCCCCATCTCCATCTATGTAGTGGAGATGGGGAGTTTATACATACAATTGTTCAGATACCTTTGAATCACAATCTCACTAAAGAGATGATTGCCAAGGACTTTCTGACTAGGGCTGTGTGATTCTGGCAATAACAACTCAGATTTCTTTAGCTTAGATCTGAGATCCCATCTCAATGATTTTACCATTCGGTTTACATCATAGCCTTTATGAAACAGCGGAGACATAAAGTGGTAGAAAGAAAAAAGATACAAGTTATAACCGACCAGAAGAAAAAGTTTAGGATTGATAAAAAAAACAAAAAACTACCACACCTCCTTCTGCATTTGCTACGTGAACTTAGATCGCTGGCTTCTCAGCCAAATTACACTAGCTCTTAGTTCTGGCTAAGCTAGCTGAGCGGGCCGAATTTATACTTAGCCCTCTAGCTAGACCAAATCTAAACGTGCTTTTATTTGTTGTCACTTGGAGTGGCTACAACAACAATACACTAACAGAACACAGGTTCTCCGGCATGCTTGCATGGCTGTGGCTACACACAAAACAACAAACTACAACTCCCGTAATCCCCCACTTCAAAGATACACAACACCCATAAGGTCATCCTCTTAAAGGGCTTGGCCTGTCATAAGGCAGAGTTAGTACATACCTCGCTTGGTTTTCTGCAGCTTATGTTATGAATTACAATGTTTCTAAATCGTTGTACGTCAGAAATGAGATCGCAAATTCGCCTGAATCGAGGTAAAGATTATTTTATGACTAATTGCCCCACCCTATGAGAGACAGATCATTACTCATCATCTGTTATAATAAACATTCAGGAGAAGAAGGCATCTTCTAAGCAGAGAAGGATATCAACTGTCACGTAATGGGATAAATTGTTATTTATCTTTGTCATGTTAATCCAGTGGTTAGAAAGCTGTTCGCGATTCAAATGTAACACGTCACACTAGATGCTGACACTGCTGTGTTATACACCACACAACTTTTCCCTGCAGAGCCTCAGCTCGTTATTAAAAATTGCACTGAAGTGATGATGCTGCTCCTATTTAGTTCAGTTTATAGAAAACAATGTTGTCCTAGAGAAGGCTTTGTGTTATAGCACTCTTGCACAACCTTTTTGTTAAAAGGGCTTATCACTGACTAGCAAAGTCGAAATATAAACTCTTATGTTAGACTTTGGATGGACTCTTCGTGTGAGTTTTGTTTATTTGGAAGAGGAATCAGTTTGGCGTTGGGATGAAGTGGTGCCTCTGGATTCCTTGGATAAGATTCGAGTCCTCAGCCCAAGAATGTAACATGCAGAACAAGAGTGGAGATGGCCAACAAATTTGTGGGAAAATTATCAGTTGTAAGACAGTTAATGTTTGTTTCTCCCATTGTGAATGTAGGATTAAGAATACAAGTTGAGGTAGTTGGGAGTCGCAATGCTCTCTTCAGTTGGCCTCATTTTGGCCCAAAAAAAGTCCCTTTTATGTTTATTCGAGCACTGGCACAGACTTATTTGTTTGCATGTTTATTATTTGTTGAATCAGCTTTGGGTTGGCCAGCATTTTGGGGGGGTAGGGGTGTGAGGCGGGGAGGGGGGGGGGGGGTAACATTCATTAGTCACTCTGGGGTGACTAATGAATGGAAAATCCCCAAAGCTTAACAAACTTTGTGCATAGGAACAGCCTAATTCAAACCCAGATCTTGTGTCCAGAGAGATCTAAGTGACCGTTTAAAGGGATAATTCATTTTGGAGAAATGTTAAAGTGAAATGTTTGTCAAAGTATGAATGGTCCTAGAAAAAACTAAGTCCAATATGTCTTAAAACATGAATACTAAAATATTGACCCCGATTATATACTGTACCTTCATGGCCCTCACCATTTGCCCAGCTTTCCCTCCAGGTGACCGTGCCACAGGTCAGATCAGGCACCGCACGTGACACTGCTTACAACACAAGAGCACAGCCGATTTGTGTGATCTGAACAATGGCATTAGTTATCCTGACCAACCACTATACACACACACACACACATGCCACACCAACCCTCACCCCCTCGGACTGGAAAAGTGCATGTGATCTACCTCTTAATGTAGCTGCTTAAGGAATCTAGTTGTGCAAGGTGTCTGAAATCTAACTTGCTGTAATCTTGTTTTCATAGATATTTTGAGAGGGGAGGCTTCTTTGGCTCTAATGGTAACTTGGTCATCTGAAAAAAAGTATCTGTCTAAAAATGGTCTACTTGTAGGTATTTACTGCAAACTCTGTACTGGTGCTGCCATTTGGTGAAGGCTGATGCTGTTTGTGCATCTTCAAATACATTTTTTGAGTCAGATGGACCTGTGGAAAAAGTGATCTCAGATAGCTTCTGCTGACGTCTCTATGACGTCTGGCACAGAAAAGAGAAACCTTTGAAGAATCTCAAGTTCTCAATAGAAATAGAATTGTAAAATCTCAACTCTCATATTCACCCACTGGATCTGTTACCATGAGTCTCAGTGGGTCCATGAAAGACACACAAAGGTATTTTTTACTACCTTGTATGCCCTAGTTTAGCTCCTAGACTAGTTGAAGCTGTGTAAGCCAGCGTGTGTCAATCTTTCACTGCTGTGTAGAAACATGGCAAAATACGAAACTTGGGAAATAGGAAATAAAGGAAATAATTTGGTCCTGCTAACTTTGCTCATTCGCTGTAGAGGAATGTTTTATGAAAGAACATGTTTAATTTAAATTAGCAACCCCTTTTTCCCTGTAACTCCCCCGACTGCTACCCACTTGCACAAGAATTACTCCTTGTGGGGTTATTTCCAGTTCCTGTGGATGAGGATTTTTTTCTTCTTTCACCTTCTTTTGTCTGTTTCTTACTGTATTCTTTTTCCTATAAATTAATCATAACTCTGTGTCATTGACGGAAAAAAGTTTTTTTTAAACTTATTTTCACCCAAGGTGAGTTTGTCTTCTTTTTCAGGGATTCCTGAGTTCTTTCCTTGCAAATAGCACAAATACCAGGTCTGCATGCCACTACACTGGCCTGTTGAAGGCAGCAATTGAGTGTATGTGTATACTGTAGATCCAGTGAAGGTAGTAATTTAGCTAGGCTCTGTTAGGATAATGGTGTGTTTTCAGTCTCTGCTAGTTTTTCTTTTGTGGCTATCTTTTGCTACCACAATTGTTCTTTGAATATCTGCCTAGTGGTACTGCCTACTAAATTGGTAGGAACTTTGAAGAAAATATGAATGTAAATCTATGGGAAAGGATGAGTATTTGGAAATGTGGTGTTGGAACATAAAGGCCAACATGAGGAAAAGAGGGGAATGAACATGTATGTGTTCTTGATGATTTTACATTCATACTACTTTCATATTGTGTTGCAAAAGATTTGTTCAATTTCACATCCTGATGGCACTGACCGTTGTCATATTTTGCATTCCACCCTAATAACCAAACTCTTTCCATATTATTGGTGTTTTTGACAACAATTTCCTCAGATTCGAAGATTCATTTGCAGCACTGAAGCATAACAATTCTTTACATGTATTGAGGATATGATTAAGAGGGGTAGAAAGTTGCTGCAGGCAGAGTGACTGAAGACATTTCTGCAGATTTCAGTTCCTCTTGTTCAGTTGATGTTGAGAAGTTGAGTATAAGTAACTAAGATAATAAATTGTATCATATGATATTTAAGTACAGATAGGGTGTTTGTTTCTGTGATTAGGGGTCAGCTGGAAGTTGAAGACTAGACATCTGAGCCTGTATTTAAAAGAGGGGAAATGGCAGAAGTACCAATCATCTTTAATTGTCATTGAGGGATAACTAGAAGTCCATCTTCATCTGGCCTATTTTTAGTGAATTTGTTCCGTCTAGTATCATGGCATATATTGTTTGTGATGAGCTCCTTCAGAATGATGACATCCACAAACATGAGTGAGTCTGCTTTACTGAACAGCTTGTAGTCAAGATAACATTTATTAAATAGACAAATGGAGAGGGAATATGACAAAGATATCAAGACCAAGATCAGTAAGAAGTTATCGCCTCACAGTAATAAACTTTATGTCCTGTCACCGCTAAGTTGTTTTCACAGATAATGTTGTATATATTCATATCATTATATGCTGAATATATTTCTCTTTCATTTGGGTGAATGTATTAAGCCGTAAATTGAATAGATATGTTGAATTGTCCATAATTTCAATCATGCTGATGTCAAACATCATCTGTGAAATAAATGAATTATTAAATTATTAATTAGCCAGTTAATGATAGCAGAACCATAATTGAGGCTAATGTTTGCAAATGTATTTCATTTATTGATATAATTAAATATTATCTGCTGAATTTTAGAAAAAACGTTTTTTAAAGACATTTATCCATTTATACTAAAACAGTACAAACTCACCTGTTTGAATCACCCCATCATATCTTCGCTTATCTTCCTTAACTTTTTAGTTAAAGATATTTATGTTCATCTTCCTCAGGTCCACACAGCACCATATCACGGTGCCCTCCCAATGAATACCAGTGTGGAGGAACAGAACTCTGCATCCGCATGAGCAAACTGTGCAACGGAGTACCAGACTGTACTGATGGCTGGGATGAAGGACCCCACTGTAGAGGTATGCTGTCACACACACATGGGCACAACAAGCACCCATGCATTCTGGGGATACACCATATGTTTGTAAATGTATGTAAATTAATTTTACAGGCTGGTATTTAGGTAAAAACTGGGATACACACGGATAAACTAAGTAACAAAGTAAATAATATTAAAGAAAGAAGGAAGCATGAAGGATATGGCTCGCATTGTACTAAAGAACGAAGTGGGTTTAGATATCTTGTTAAAATCCTCAACAAAAAGATGTGCTGTGCCATTGTGGAAATCCCAGTTTCCCAAACTGCTGTGACTAACAAAATTCAGTTTTACACTTTGCTGCCACTTCAAATCTCTGGTCACATAAGATGATGCCGCCGTATTTGAGTCTTAAATTGCTCTGATTTGACGGCGAATGAAACCTGAGCAACAGTAGCAATTGGACAGCTTGTTTACTGGAATAAATTATTGCTCATACCTAAGAAATATACGTTCTGCAAAAATCGTAGATACGGTATAGAAGCAGAAATATCCCAGCTTTTAAATGCTTATCATATTTACAATACATGTCCGTTGCAAAACTTTGCGGGACTTAATATTGAATGCTGAGAACAAGGCGGTCATTCATTCAATATGATAAACCATCAAATTAGGCATAGTTTTCATGTTAAACTAGAAACCAGGAAGCAATTTATGATGTGACTGAAGAATGTGGTAACTTTTTATGAATGTGTTGATAATTATTGACCAAATTGTGAAAAAATAGAAATTGGTTGCGAGGGAAAGTGTATATCTTGAATGGATAGATTCATTATTAAGAGAAGAGCTCATAGTCAAAAGGAACTTATACTGTTTGTCCAGACGTTACCAGAGAACATGATTACTAAAAGACAAATTATTATCATCAAACTTTCTCGTCCTCGTATATTGGTAATAAATTTCGGAACCAAAAAAAAAAGATTTAATCAGCATTCTATCCCCAGTCCTTATTTGCATGCATGGGTCTTCTTATTTTTCACCTCCTTTCTCAACCCTCACTGAAGAATGTGGTATGAGATGAAAAATAATATGAGTGAAACATGAGATGGAACAAAAACATTGGGGAAAAGCTTGGAGAAGTATATAAAAATTTTGGAACACGTAAACGCTTTATGGACTTTGAGATTAGAGATAAGCAAAGCAGCTTCCTGCGGACAAATAGGGGATCCTTCGTTCTTTATTCCAAGGTACACTGGACTATAAGCTTTGGGTTCTAATACGGTTAAAGGATTTGACAGATTTTCTAGGGTGTCTCAGAGTATGTAGCTTAGATGCTTGCACAGGGGATAAGTTTGTCAGTCAGGGGTCGTCTGTGAACTATAACAACCCCTGAAAAAATAGTCCAACATACGAAGTTGCATTTTTAAGCAGAGCATAACAGATAATTTGGTGCACTGTAATTTGATCCAGAATACATATTTTGGATTATGTGTCACCATAGTTTGACATTGTTAACCATATCTGCTTTGTATACACGTCTCAGTTATATGGTGCTCACACTTGTTTTTAGAAAATTCAGGCATGTCTGAACTTTGGTTGTCCCAGCTGGCCTTTGGAGTGCAGCATGACATTTGTGTCATATCCAATGCATTGCAGGAAACACTAGCTGAGCTTACGTGGACACTTTTCTACTTTTAGAGTGAAATCATTCTTAGAGGATTTTCCTGTATTTATAACAATAAAATAATAATAATTAGTCATAGTAATAGTAATTGATACTTCATTTATCCTGAGGGAAATTCAATTAGATCCATCCCTGAGGGAGCAGCTCCTGTGAAACACCCGTAGATCATTTTGGGTTCAGGATCTTCCTGAAGGACCCTTTGACATGTAGACGAGCTGGGCCTCGAACTGGCTACGTTCCTCTCCGATTGGGAGATGGCCACCCTACCAACTGAGCTACAGCCAACCCAAATTGACTGTTTACATGAGCAGTGATCTAATCGGAAATGGTGTTTACATGCGCAAACATCAATCGGAAGAGCTATCAACAGCTGTGTGACTGGCACAAAAGCAACCAATAGATGAGTTTCGTCAAAGGCTGGGCGTCTATCGTGAGATCCAGACCGTTTTTGCTGTTATTTTGATGCTTTTAATGAAGAAACAGATTGATACTAACTCGTGTTTACTTCTCTGCTGGAGGCACCAAGGAGAGAAGAAAGGAGAGACGAGGGATAGAGGAAAGGTGTCGGTACCTCTGAGTGCCTTTACTCTGACTAGTATTGAGACGTCGGCAAACATTAAATTAATAGTGAGGCTGTGTTGTGTGGTAAACTCGCCACAAATTTTTCATTAACATTAACATCATACCACGTAACGTTTAAAGATGAAACTCCTCATTATGCGCTTCATCTTGAAATCCAAGATCCACTTCATTCCATTCATTCTCTGATCAGGGTTGCGGGGGTTGGTGGAGCCTATCCCAGCTCTTTAAATAATTCATTCATTCATTGCTCCGTAAAAAGTGAGGTCGGTGGGTCTGAGCCACTTGATCGTAGTGGGAAGTTATGCATAAGTTTCTGATTATAAAATCTTGTCTTCAAAGTTTATCAGCGCTTTTTAATTTGTTTTCTTCTGTGGTATAGATCATTAAATGCCGACATTGTGGACTTGAGTAGCACCGTTGGGCCACTGGCTCACCAGGGATTATTTCAAAACAAAGTTTACACGGAGCGGTTGTCTTTTGGAATGTCTTTCCGAAAGGACTTAGACTACATCCTTGCAAAGGAATGGAATCTCTTTCAGAAAGGCTGTTTCCATACAGCATTTTCTTTCTGATTAAGGGTTTTTTCGAAATCTATTCGGAATTACGTTGTCCATGTAAACCTACCTATTGTTTACTTGGAGCAAATCATAAAGAGTAGGTCACTGAGAGGAAAGTGTCTGAATTATTAGTTTTTTCTAGCTCAGCATTTATAATAGAACAGATTAAATTATTACTTTATTATCATCAATACATTTTTTTCTGAAAAATGTGGCACGATTTTTTATATGCTCTCTGGCGTGATTCCTTTTCGAATGGTAAAACTCAGCGTGGATGACATGACCGTGTTATAACTGTGTGTGTGTGACATGTAGACATGTGTCATGTTTTGATTTCTGCTGCACAGGATAGGCAGTGCACTGTGAAAACAGGGGTAATTATGGAATCATCATCGCTGCATCCGCATCTGCCGCAGATCCTTCGTATTTGCATATCTCCAATAAAATTTCATGGATCATATTCCAATTTTAGACATTAGTATGAAGACGAAACGAATTGATTTAGAGAAAGGTTGGTTGTTTATTTCCGGCAGTAGGGGTTGCTTTATCTCAAAAAAATTTCAGGCAATAATTTATCAACCATTGATCCGATTTAGTCCAAAATTACCAATTATGATTCAACACAATGAGTTCTATCTTGTACACATTGTTTTTCACTTTAATATTTCATATTTTACCCACTAAGGTTGAGCTTTATACGAAAAACTGTGTTTTTCGTATATAACTTTCCTAATCTCTGGACCGATTTAGTCCAAATTTGGTACATATGAATCAACTCGAGGAGCTCTATCTAAAAAATATCAGATGTCACTCTGGTAGTGCATATTTTACTTACTAGGGGGGGCTTTGTTTTACAAAGAACACTGTTTCCCAGACATAACCTTATCCATCTATTTGAACTTATTCGTGGATCATTTTCAAATTTTATACACACATAGATCATACTGCGAGGAAGAACTGGATTGGTTCTGGGACAGATCGGTTGAATGTTTCTGATACTATGTTGCGCAATATCTTCAAAAGTTTTTAGGCCATAATTTTGCAACTATTGGTTCCATTCCAAGAGTATGTCAAAGATCACTCTAGTGAATTATATTTACTCACTAGGGGGAGCGCTTTAAGAACAACCCTTTCATCTTAACCGTTGTTCAAGTTAGGTGCAAATAAATCTAATTGAGGAGATCTATCATCGAAAATATAATCTTTTTCTCTCCAATAGTTCATATCTTACTCACTAGGGGGAGCTTTTTATTAAACAACACTGTTTTTTTGACATAACTCAAAAATTATTTCATGGATCTTTTTCAGATTTCTTACTCATGTAGACCATAGTGTGAAAAAGCACTGCATGGATTTTGGAAAAGGTCGGATGTATACTGCTAACACTATGGGAAACTTTATCTCCGTGCCTTAGGGATTTGTGAAATGCAGAGAAATAATCTCACTGTTTTACTGTGTATTGCTGTATGTGATCAATAAAAGAAACATTATTATTATTATTATTATTATTTTAAATTTTCGAGCCATAGTTTGTCAACCATTTACGTGATTTAGTCCATATTTGGAGCATATGAGTCAACTCGAGGAGGTTTAACGTGGATATATTGTGTTCAGCCTAATAACTCATTTTTTACTCACTAAACTTCAGCTTTTAATGAGAAACAGTTTTTCAAACCAACCTCAAAAACTTTTTCATGGATCATTTTCAAATTGTATACCCCCATAGACCTTGAGGAAGAACTGGATCGATGTGTGAAAGTGCACTTCAACTCAGTGCACTTCAGCATCCCGTTGAGCTATAAAGTTTATATAGACAATGGTCAACATCAGATTCAGCAGCAGGCCTCCTTTCTGCACCCAGAACGATGAATGAAATGAGTGATCACACATTGATGTGTGGGTTGGTGGAGGTAATCTATTAAATGGATTGTTAGATAATTACACACAACTATAACACCTACTATTAGAAACATTGGCTCAGTAACATCAGCCTAATAACAATTTTGGTCTCAATGAAGAAACATGTATAATAACATGTATTACCTTAATGTCCTTTATTCTATATCTGTTACTTCCTGTTTAAGGCCAAAACCTAATGTTTGTGTTCTGTCCTCCCCAACAGAGTTTATATCCAACTGCTCGGGATGTCAGGAAAGCTGCGCGGTGACTCCAGCAGGGCCTGCTTGTTACTGTAAGAGTGGTTTTGAGATCAGTCCAGATGGAAAGACATGCAAAGGTGAGTTATTGAAACGAATGCTACCTCTTGCACCTGGTTTGCATCAACGACAAACAGGTTAATGAGACTAAACAGTCTGTCCTAACCTGTGCAATGACTTTACATCTTTGCTTACTTTCTTATGCTTATAAAGCTGCCACAATGTGTACTCGGGTTTAGGAGAAAACAAATACCTAGCATGCAGAGGGTGGGTCAGGCATCCTGGGATTTGGAAAATTTCCCATACAACCATGTTTAGATATCATTACTAGCAATGATGAGCGACACTTGCAAAGCTTGCTTATACAGTAAGGGTTATTTTGTGCAAAATGAATGAATTACTAACTTAGCTTGGCACAAATATAGTGTTTAGGAGAAAAAGAATTGTAATTTGAGTGGATGGGGTATGCTTTTATAAAGTTATAGTTCATACAGACGTAATTTGCCATGCTTTTGTAGTAAGAGCATCTGTTTGTGAGCTTCAGATTTTGATGAGTGCAGCGTGTATGGGACCTGCAGCCAGACCTGTACTAACACCGAAGGCTCCTACACCTGCTCCTGTGTGGAGGGCTACTTGTCTCAGCCAGACAACCGCTCCTGCAAGGCCAAGAATGGTAAGTGGACTACAGCAGGACTGTATGTATGGCAGTTTGAATGTGAATACCATTGCCTATTTCTTTTTGGAAATAAGGGAGCAAACCTGGAAAAATGCATAATTTGCTGGGAGTTTGGGTGTTCTCATCACCATCCTTTTAGACTAAGTTAAGGAGGAGCCTACTGAATTACTCTCAGCTACAAAAAAAAGCACAATATCTAGAATTCTTTGTGAAAATACCTTTTTTTTACTGCAATCTAAAGAGCCATAACTTCTCTTCATTCTCAGAAAGGGCCATGCTACTTTTCATTCAATGATAGTGTTGAAGCTAAATTACATGTTTCACATTTTTGGAAACAAGCCCATTCGTGTGTGGATTGACATACAATGATTGTCAGACTCAGCATACCGTAGCAATCGAAAGCTGGTCGAAATTTTTTTTTTCTTTTGTCAGATCACCATAGTAAAATAATTATTGAAAAATGTTGCTTCAGTAAAATCCGGTGAATGCAGAGACTGTATTGATGTAATTTTTATTTTCATAGAGACCAAAAGTGATGGACCAAAAGCATAAATTTGTACTCCATAATTGAAAAATAAGGTATTTTGGGGATATTCTGTTCAAGTTCATCCTGCTAATCCTGATTCATCCATATTACTCTCTAGTGCCAGTAGAACGTCTGCCTGTTTTGTTGATCGCCAACTCCCAGAACATCCAAGCTACTTCCCTGAGTGGCACCACAGTCCACAGTTTGCTGTCCACCAGCACCAAACAGACTACAGCCATGGACTTTATCTATGCTGAGGAAACTGTCTGCTGGATCCACGTAGGGGACTCCCCCTCATCCACACACCTCAAATGTGCCAGGATACCCAATCTGAAGAGCTTCACTGAAGAGAGAGTCATTAACATCTCCCTCAGCATACACCGTGAGTACACAGCAGCATGCAACCTCACGCAGGTGTATTTATAAACTGCAGTTCCACTGGCAGTCAGTGTACAACGTCACTATCTGCACATCCCAAGTACTCTTCAGAAAGTCTAAAACCCAGCTCTGCACACAAAATGCATAATATTATAGTATAAAAGGAAGCCTCCCACTGCCATAAAGCACAGTCCATCTTATTTTTTATGCTGACTGAAAAAGGAAATTACAAAATAAGGCTGTGGAGTCTGTTTCAGTTTTGCACAGGGCTCCTGCGGCAGGTGGACCCTGAAACTCTTCAATAAGTTGGATCCAATTTGACCTTTTCCCCATGTGGACATACAATGAAAACACATTAAATTATATATTTTCAGCTTTTGTGTCAGTCCTCTTCCAATCTGTAATTGAATTCAATCGTAATCCGATGTCAGTGATGTATCTAACAATCAAAGGTCATTCTGATTCAACTGTGCTATCAGCCTTCCACATTCCTTCTCACCATTTAAAAAGTATTTGAGCTACACGCCATGTTGATCTTCACATTTAATTCTTATTTTGCCTACTTTGTATTTTTTACATATTTGCATTTAGATGGATTCATGAGTCTGAATGTTGATAAACATACGTTTATTTGTTTCAAATATCTTTCATATTAGAAAAGGTGGGGGAAAAATGTCAGAAATGAAGCCAAAACTGAACTGACTGGGTCCAGTTCCTCTACTTGTACTTGAAGTACTAATTACTTTGTGAGTTAGAGATATTAGACAATGAATCCAAAGCAGCTGTGTATTTCCATGGCTTTGATTTGGTTTCAGAAAAGACTCACGAGTCTCTCCTGCTGTAAAAACGAAACTAAAAACATTTAAGACAGTGTGTGGGTTAAATGCCTCCACAACCCTCCCTTATCCTGTCTCCCAATATTGGTCTCTCTTGTACATAGTTCCTTCCATGTGTCCCAAGTATAGTTAAAGACATGTCTGTGGGATTTCATAACCTAAAACCTCACATAAAGCTTTGTCTTTTTTCCTTTAGTAAAACATTGTGGATGAATATCGAATCAGCGGCTCTTTTCCGTTCAAATCCCTATTCCATGCATTAACAGAACAGAAAATGCATTAGCATGACAAGAAGATTTTCTCAGTGAGACCATAAGAGCAAACAAAAAAAGATAGTCTTGCAGCTCTGCCTTCCGCATGCATGCAAAATTGGTTATAGCTGTAATTTGATAATATTATCATTTCAAATCTCCATTTTGGTGTCCTTCATTGTCATAATGAGAATCAAGCCTGATAAAGCTTTTTTGAGCTTATCTGTTAAGCAATTGAGCAAAGCAAAAATCCCTGCATCAGTCTGATTGATTTGAGGCTCATGCTGGAGTACATCAAACCCCTCCTCAAACATACTGACATAGTGTCACATTAATTCAGAGATATCAATTAAAGAACATTTTTTGTGCTGAAAGTTATTATTATGAATAATCACTGGCCATTGTTGTGCAACGTTCACCGGAACTTCTGCTCACATTGCACATCGCAATTTAACAATCAAAGAAATAAAAGAGATTCCAGTAATTTTGGCTCGTTCTACACCGCTATCCCTTTCGGAGATAAAATAGAGAGTTGACTGCATTTCGGAACATCTCATGTGATGACATGAATGTAAAATGTATGTATTTTGATTGTTTTTGAGGTAGATACACATTTTTCTATAGGTGACTTTTTGTAGAACTGAAGAGTCTATGTCTCTGGTGGGAGTGGTGCAGTGGTTAGCGCTGCTGCCTCACAGCAAGAAGGTATCGGGTTCAAATCCACATCTGCCAGCCTTTCTGTGCAGAGTTTGCATGTTCTCCCTTTGTCTGTGTGGGTTCTCTCCAGGAACTCTGGCTTCCTCCCACAGTCCAAAAACCCCAATTATTTGACACCTATATCAATTGTGTCCCCAATTGATATAGGTGAGATGATAGGTAACATCTCGCCCGATGTTAGCTGGGATAGGCTCCTGCCTCTATATCAATTGTGTCACCAATTGATATTTTGGTGACACAAGAATTGCCCGTAGGAGTAAGTGTGACTTTAAGTGTGTGTGGTTGTATGTCTCTGTGAGTCGGCCCTGCGATGAACTGGTGACTTGTCCAGGGTGTACCCTGCCTCTTGCCAGATGTTAGCTGGGATAGGCTCCTGCCTCTGTGACCCTGAACAGGTTAAGCGGTAGATAATGAATGAATGTCTCAGGTGTTGTTTATGACACACAATAACAGATGGGAGTAAGTATAAAACTTTATGTTTGTGATGACTTAGACAACCAATGTCTGAATTCAAGGGCTATACAAAGGGCTGCATCCTTTGGGGGCCCAGGTGAATAAAAAAAATCTTAGGTTAAGCACAAAACATATGCAAATGCATTAACATATGCAGAAGAGGAGATTCTTCTCATCTGTTCCAGGATAGATAAAGCATCAACCAATGGCAGGGCTGAACATACAGTGATGTTAGTGTGTGTTTGTAGTTACACTCTACCTTAGTATGCCACAGATCAGTGGTCCAGATGTGTGTCTCAACCATCTTGTACTCCTTTACTCTCTCTCGCTAACATTTTGCTTGAATTTTTTTCCTTTTACCGCCTTTTTCTTCTCTTATTTTCTCTTGTCTACATTTAACAGTGTCCATTTCTTGCCCTACACTGTGTTCAGGAGGGCTGATCCCAGAGCTGTCACTTAGCCCCAAGTCCTTGCTTGTGATGCAAGGGCTCCCATACCTGCTCCCCCTGCATATTGAGCCACAGTGTGCTGTTCAGCACAGACACTGGCCTGAAATCTCCTTACGAGGTCATGTGCCGTTAAATGGCAAGCCAGTCACCACATTTTCAAGTATTCAGTCCATTCAACTCAGTATTCAGCTTTAAACCTACCTCCATCACGCCCTCTCCCTCTTTCTCCTGATGTCTCTCCACTCTCCTCGGACATTACCCATGCAGTTTGAAAAAAAAATTAAACTTCATTCAACACTTAAGCAAACTAGGGAACTCTCAGACCACACGTACCTCTGCAAAAATTATTTATTAACAATATTTCCTGTCCTCCTCTACCAAGACTGACTTTGTATGACAACTTCTCATTTCTCTTTCCCCTCACTGACAGGAATTCAAACACTTGATATACGTCCTATCAGATCACTCTGGTATAGAGTAGGCCACGGTGACACCATGTTCAAATTTTTAAACAAAAAAAACCAGGATCCACCTAGAGAAAAAGCTACAAAATCTAATAACGTTTTTCCAACATTCCACAAAAAAAGAAAGAAACAAGAAATACGCCTTTGTTTTGAGTTTTGGGTTAGCTTACAGACACATACACACAGGACGGAGGTAATTATCCACTTTCTGTCATTCCCTTGTAGGTTTGTATTGCTCCTGGATTTGAACAGAACCACATATCAAAGTCAAAAGTATTGGTTTTCGTCCGCCTGCTTGTGGGATTCTGGTGTAAGATCTTAGCCAGATGCTAAAGTGTTGCATTATGGGTTTTTCATGTGGGGGAGGTTGGAAGGGGAAGAGGGGTGCGGTGTTAAAGCTTTATTCATACATTAGGACAATTTTAGGAATCAAATGACCTCCACTGAAAGTAATGTTGCCGATGTAACCATGTGTTAGAGGCACAGGAAGAGTCAAATTGCCGATTTTCACGTCCACCTCATTCCTTCGTGGTAGTGAACGTACCAGTAAAGAAATCGGACAGCTTTCTGTTCAAGTGAATGGGAAGGCTGTAGCATTTCTCAATTTAATCATTCACCTTGGATACATTATGTCAACATTCCGCTTTTTTCTTGGACCAGATTGGCAGAGAGATGAACAAGAAAGCACGTTAAAAAATGGTTGTTTAGTGGGTGACGGGGAAAAATTAAGGCGGTCAGTTCTGCTTTTTCAATTATGCTATATTGTTTTTTATAGCATAGTTTCAGACAGTTAGAGCTGCAGTTAATGAATCCAGACTGTTTTTCCACTTCTGGACAGCAGACAAATGACTGTAGGAGGGGAAAGAGAATGGGAAGAGTCTCTGGTCGTGCTGGAAAATTCTTTGTTTAGCACTACTGGAGGGAACTGGTGAGCAGGTGTGGACATCATTTCAGGGCTTTTTGTGGAAGTTTTGAATATTGCCCAATCTTCTTGTTTCTTTCCCCTTTGTTTATCCATTGCCTAATCAATGAATCCGTGTGCTGTGGGGCAGCTGTATGTGTTTAAACAGAGAACTCAGTGTTAAAAATTAAGAGCACCATTGGGAATAAGGGCCCTGATTCCCATAAACCTCAGAAATGCTATTGCACAATGCCCAAGTTTCCTTAGTGGAAATCAGATCTCTCTCGCTCTCGCTTGCTCCCTCTCTTTCTCACACACACACACACAAACACATGTTTTATCTCTCTCCCTCTTCATTTTTCTCTTCTCACTTTTTCTTCCTTTCCATACTGGCCATTTGCATTTTTCTTTTATCTATTTTCATCTTTCCATTTTTAAAAAATATTTCTCAGCCTTACCAGGCTTCAGAATATGTTAGTTTTTCTAAATAGAGTCTTCTCTGGAATTAAGGTTATTGCAATGTTCCAGAGGAATCTGCTCCACCATGTCCCCCCACTCATGTTTGTTCTTCCTGATAGGAGTATTTGATTCTCTCTTCTCCAGCACGCTGACCTGATCACTGTGGTAAACAAGCCACCATGTTAGACCTCCGCCCTTAGCTCTGAGCACTGCATGGTCAAGAACCAATCCAGCAGTACTTTCAAGCTATGAGGTGTTTGTCTATGTGTGAGAGTCTGTGCATGTATGGATAGTTCAGTGGAGAGCTTGTGGCAGCTAAGAAAATACAAATCCTGTGGTCTGTGAATCCCTCCCCCACAAACTCTCTTTCTCTCTCTCTTTCTCTTGCTCTCTCTATGCAGCACTCTCTGAGGCAGTTTTTTTGTGAGTTAAAATGCAATATCAGAAGTATTCAGATATACTTTTTTTTTGCAGCAGTAGAAAAAAACACAAGTTCACCATTAACCTTAATACATTACGTTCTACATTTAAAATATTTCCAAAGTGATTCTTGTGAATAACTTTATCACACAACTACTATATGAAAAAGGCCAAAGTAGTGGCAAACATACAGAACATTATTTCTCTGCCTTAAGGAGATTCTGTGTTCTAGTGCATTGTTTTCTTCTTGCTGCAGCTATACTATCATTGAAGTATAGTATAGCTGAACCATTTTTGGCATTTAGTGTTTATATGCAACACTCTGCAAATACAGGATCACAGAAGTGCAGGCAGACATGCAACTAAGGGCCAGGGCTGGAATTGTCTCTCTTCCAAAGTGTATTTCCCCATTGATATTACTAACAGTGCTGCTACTACTATTATTACAGGGATCACTGAAGGCCTGCATAGCTTTTATCCTATGAACTTTGATGATACTGCTATTAGTACTTTCTCCGTACTATTTTTATTGAAATGCACTCACAGATTCAGGCGTATTCAAAATTTAGATATACATTTTGAATATATTACTTTTTCAAGTATTCAATAACTGCACCTACCAAATAAATGCACAATTTATTATTTCCTCTGAAATATTGTGATGCACAAGGATATTGTTACATTAAAAATGATTGAAGAACAAGTATATAAAATTATACTGAGGTACTTGAGTAAATAATACTTTCCATCACTTGCTACTTTAAATTTGTCTTTGTCTAGCTCAGGCATAGTGTGGCTGAGCTAGTGTTTGAGAAAAGGAAGGAAAAGGAGGGGATGAGGGAACCAGAGAGGGGGCATTTTAATGTCTCATGTTATTATATTTCCATATTTTCCTCCACTTCTGAACCCACCCTATGTGGTCTTGTACCACATCCAAAAGAGTTTGCACATAGCAGTGGTATTTAATTTTTCTCCCTCCAGCCAACTGGTCTCTGTTGAAACTCTTTAAGCTGTAAATATTTCAGAAAATTTATATTTTGAGTTATGCGACAGCAACAAGGTATTTGATTTTGATCGACAGATGGTTCCCTGCTCTTCCCTCTGGGCTGAGCCACAGGAAAATAAATGCTGTGGTATCCGCACACCCGTCATCGTTTAGCTACAGCTATGGCAACATCACCCTCCTCGAGGCAACAAACGACCTGTCTCATATTCTGTCTGTCTGAGTCATTCTGAATGACAGTGCATTACTTAGATGCTCGCTAATTGGTGCTGGCTTTCCTGAACTGAAAGAAATTCTAGGCTTTGTGTGAAGCTAGTGAGGGATGGAGATAATTGTCATAGTACCTGTCACACAATATTACCTGCTTATTTATCTGCTCACATGATTTACTCAAACCTCAAACACCTATGCTGCAGTATGCACTAGATAATCGCACGCTCAAGTTAATTTCCAGTCGAAATTAATTAATTCAACTACTGAGGTCCCTGTTTTTCACTTCATTTATCCAATTCACTTCTGCTCTCCCACTATTCCTTCTCCCTCCAGATGTGGAGCAGATGGCCATCGACTGGCTCACCGGAAACTTCTACTTTGTGGATGACGTGGATGATAGGATCTTCGTGTGTGATAAAGACGGGCAGACATGTGTTACTCTCCTAGACCAAGAGCTGTATAACCCAAAAGGCATCGCCTTGGACCCCACCATGGGGTAAGTGTGATTTCTCCCTGTTTCATGCAAACAACCACACACACGCACACACACACATACACGCACACACACACACACACACACCCACACACACACACACACACACACACACACACACACACACACACACACGCACACACAAAACCAAACACACACACAACCACACACACGCGCGCTCGCGCACACACACGAACGCACGCACACACGAACGCACAAACACACACGCACACACACACACACGCACACACACACACACACACACACGCACACACAAAACCAAACACACACACAACCACACACACGCGCGCGCACACACGAACGCACGCACACACAAACACACACACACACACACGCACACACAAACACACACACACACACACACACGAATAAGAGAGTAAACAGGGGTATGCATTCTGTGATATTTTCTAAATGCACCCATGCAGAGATCCTCCTCTAAGGTTTCATGCAAACGCAGATCCCAATGAAAACAAGAGCAGTCAGACTTCTGTCATCTGCCATTGTGGGCCAACTTTAAAACTTTGAGAGTTTGAAGTGGGGGTGCTTAAATGAGGTTTGGACATTGGAGCAATTGAGTACAGATGTTCTGTTTTCACCCTGGTGGTGGAATGCTGACTGCATGGGTTTGAAAGTAAAAGGATTTGTTTTTCTCCTCTTTCGTTTATGACTAGGCTTCCCAACAGAATTCCTGAAAGTGTTTGTATATCTGTGGTACGTGCGTGCACATTTGTGTGTTTCTGAAAGAAGGACAAACAGCATGGATGTGAGACATCCACCGTTTTCATCCAACAAAATCTCCACAGCTATAATTTTCTCTCCTAGTAATAACGTCTGATAGATACACAATAGTACAGTGTCTTTATGGGGAGTGGAATAATAGCCATAATAACAATCTATATGTATCTAATGTATACAGAAATCACACACCGACTGTTTACTGTTGTCACAGTAAAAAAATGTTTCTCTTTTCCTCCATGTATTGCTAACTGATTATGTCACTATTACCTCCCAGATATGTGAGGTTTCATTTGGACAGTGAATCTCAATGTCACTTATTTGACCTGCACTATTTTACTACTCATTTAACATACAGTCAATAAAACGTTTTGCTGGCTTACATATTTAAAGGGGACTGAAATAATAATTATTTATTCAGTTCAGTTTTGTAAAACTTAAAAATAATGATTTTTCTCTGTCAAACTTGATTATAAATCCAGTTTACAATGGGAAATAAGCCCTTTCAGAATACTGCAAGCCTATGGAACTACATATATTTCTCTATAATTACATCTCAGAGAGTCCAATACCTAAAGGTATTCAATATTATTCCTTGAAAGACTAAAGTAAGGGAATTTAACTTTCTAACTTACTGTCTGCCCTTAGGAATGCCATTCCTTACCATTTTCATTTTGTCTGCTGAAAATCTTATTGTTATTTTCTCCCTGTAACAGAAATAACTTTTTTCAATCAATTACAGAAAGCCAGATGGGCAGAAAATACTATTTTCTCTTCCAGTTGATCTAGCACCCATGTGTCCACATTCATGTCTGATACTTTTGTTTTCACAGGAAGGTATTTTTTACAGACTATGGTCAGATCCCCAAGGTGGAACGCTGTGACATGGATGGCCAGAACAGAACCAAGCTCGTGGACAGTAAGATTGTATTCCCTCACGGCATCACGCTAGACCTTGTCAGCAGGCTTGTATACTGGGCTGATGCTTATCTGGACTACATTGAGGTAGTGGACTATGAAGGCAAGAACCGACACACCATCATCCAAGGACTACTGGTGAGAAGAGCTTCACTGGAGCGACTGTGCTCCCATTACCCTCCTTAGCCAGACAATCATCTCTATTAAATTTGTTCAAATAAGTATCTTCCCTTTCTTAAATATCAGATTTCATTATAGCTTTATATATTTTGCCAGTCAGATGAAAGATTAATGATGAGTGATGATCACTGCTTTAAAAGCTCATGTATTATAGGTCCTTCTATAATTTGTCTCTAACTGGCAATATGTTTTAGCCTGGTGAGTTATGAGCAGAGAGATGATGTTGGGCACTTACCTTTTAATTAAAGCAGCTTATTAATCGTGCTTAATATTAAGGCTGATGATATTGCAGCGCGGCCGTGTTGGTCTTTATTCACTCATGGACCCTACAGGTACAGATAGGCAGACACTCAAACCCCTACGTATGTCTGGCTTTGTGTGTCTGTGGACCTGTGATAAGGAGTTAGTAAATGTGCATCCTTCAGTTCAAAGACAAGAGGAAGACTATTAATAATGATGATAACTATAAAGTCACCTGGGCCGTTCATTAAAAGACCATACGTTTATTAAAGACTGACATGTCATTTTAAAGCCATAAGGAATCGTTTCTGTATTTAAATACAGGGATCGAATCAGGGTGCATCAGGTTGGGTTACAACTAGACATCTACCTACTAATTGAGACCCTTTAGATTGCTCCAGGCAAGACCACCTCAGTCTGTGAGTAAAGTAGTACACAATCATGTTCCCTAACAGTTGGATACTAAAAGGTTTTCATTCCCTTTTTTCACCTCAAAAAAGCAATTCATTCCGCCTATGATAGACCCCTTTTATTTTTTGTCTCTGTATGGCTCAGTTGTAATAAACCACACATACATCTCAGGGTTTATGCTGCTGCAGACATAGTCTCATGGGGCAGAGTCACTTGTCTGTGATATGAAAGTTTTTACCCTGCTTTTCACCCTATTTTTTCATAATTGATGATGGTTTGCTTCTAACTCAATAACTGTGTACCACTTTTTGCCGTTGCTACAGATGATGCAATATCTGAACTAAAGACAAATGGTTTTTAAAATTGTATATCAGGACACCTCAAAGAGACTTATGGGTAACAGTTTAGCCACCATTCCACACTCGGCACATGATTTAAGGTCGTCAAGGAAACCACTCCTCTAATTCATGCTACAAGGGGAGTTACAACTCAGTTGTAAATTACTATTTAACCCTTGGGAAAATATCTGAAGATAACTTTGATAGCATAGGATCACTTTGCATATAAACAAGGTGAGTGTGAGTCACTAAAAAGTTAACATCCACTGGGAAAAAAGTAAAGGGTAGACTATTTACTTTTCACCAGACCTGGATAACTCAGCGTAACACATAACTTAATGTGTAATTAATATGCATGAACATCACACCATATCTTAACAGGTAAACTGGACTTTTGAGGATATCTTCTTTTCTTTGACTCATATTTTCCTCTTTTCCATCGTGTCCTCACTTTCAATTTTCTCCCTTTTAGATCGAGCATCTCTACGGATTGACTGTCTTCGAAAACTATCTGTATGCCACCAATTCAGACAACGCTAATATGCAGCCTAAAACCAGCGTGATCAGGGTCAATCGCTTCAACAGCACAGACTACCAAGTGGTGACCAGGGTGGACAAGGGAGGGGCACTCCATGTCTACCACCAAAGACGTCAGCCTCCAGGTAGTGCATACATGCACTTTCAAATCTAATATATGTCTGAATACTAAATAAATTCCTTTGGTTCTGTGATTTTATTTGCTCCTTGATCTCCAGTGCGTAGTCATGCATGTGAGGTGGACCAGTTTGGGAAGTCTGGAGGCTGCTCAGACATCTGTCTGCTTGGGAATGGCCATAAGACCCGAACTTGCCGCTGTCGTTCCGGATTCAGCCTGGGCAGCGATGGCAAGTCCTGCAAAAGTAAGTCGGACTATTACGTACACTGAGTACGTTTAGCAACACATCCTCTTTCACGGGATCTGTAAAGAAATCACAGTAGATACTGTTAGATACCTGACAAGAGACACTTTCAAATGCAATTGTAAACAGATAATTGTACCCAGGTGACAGCAGGTATATAAATGTATGGTACAATTTGATAATTTGCTCAACCAAAATATGTGAAGAGATTCATTCAGTTTTGACAAGACTGGCAAAAACTAGAAAGGGAAACCAAAACAAGAAAAACAATACTTCTTGTCTAAAAGTACTGCATTAAATTTCGAAAGATAGGTCTAAAAGTTCCCCTAAGGAGGAATGGTGCACAATTGTTCACTGTAAAGTTGAAATAGCTTAAAGTAATGGGTAAACAGTTGAAATAGTTTGCTAAAAGTAAGGAAGAAACAGAGGGGAAAAAAATAACTGAAAAGTTGAATAAGTTACTTAAAAGTAATGGGTAAAAAGCGAAAATATTTAGCTTAAAGAAAGTCTTAACAGTTAGTTTAAAGTGATGGCTTAACAGTTAAGATTGTTAGATAAAAGTAAGAATAAACAGTTGAAGCACCTAACCTATACCTAACTAAAGTAGATTTAAACAGCTGAAATGTTTAACTAAAAGGTGAAAGTAAGAATGAAAGGTAAATTAAGTTGGTAAACAGTTAAAACGGTTTAATAAAAGTTACAACTG
The DNA here is from genome assembly GCA_037951165.1 of Lophius americanus. Taxonomy (NCBI): domain Eukaryota; kingdom Metazoa; phylum Chordata; class Actinopteri; order Lophiiformes; family Lophiidae; genus Lophius; species Lophius americanus. The sequence goes on along the minus strand of JBBDHG010000140.1, from coordinate 3,470,676 downwards.
AATAATTAAATAGGTACTTTAAAAAGAAGGGAAAAAAGAAAAGCTGAACTCTTGAAAAAATGTATCTACCCTTTGGCTACCCGTTATTTTGAATAATAAGCTAAGGGGTAAGCAGTTTAAACAGTGAACTAAAAGTTACCACTGAACGGTTAAGTAGCTAAACAGAGTTTATATCTCAGCGTGAAGAAACCTTACTCACTTTATTTTATTGGGTTTACTCGTGTGAATGGCCGGACCATTTGAGTTTACTCAAGTGGCTTATATATATGTATATGTGATATTTAAGAACCAGTGATTCCAGGTATCTCTGCTAAGTTTTAAAATGATCTTTCACTCGAGAATAAACGGACCTTGAAAATATGATTGATTCATTGAAGGCAGCCTTTCCTCCTCCTGCCTCTCAATAGAAACCTCATTCTGACCTTGAACAAGATAACAGTTACAGAAAATTAACAATTGAACAAAGTTGTCTTTTGTCAATGTTATTTCTTTTTGCGTGTCTGGGGAAAGAAGTTTATTGTAAGCTGCCTTTGTCGAATTATACACACATAAACTCAGGCCCAAGCTACAATATTTTGCCTTTGCTTTCTTATTTGGTTGCAGAACCCGAGCATGAGCTCTTCCTTGTTTATGGCAAGGGTCGCCCTGGGGTCATCAGGGGCATGGACATGAATGCCAAGGTGCCAGATGAGTACATGATTCCTATTGAGAATCTGATGAACCCAAGAGCTCTGGACTTTCACGCTGAGAGCGAGTTCATTTATTTTGCCGACGCCACCAGCTACATCATTGGGCGACAGAAGATTGATGGAACCGAGAGGGATATCATTGTGAAAGAAGGTGGGATAATGACAGCTAATCCGCTTCTCTCTGCAGACAAAAAATATAAGGATAAAATAGGAGTTGCTACGTTCTGCGCTAATGTTGGTGTTATTTTGAAGAATGTTGTTGCCTATCACACTTTGCATAAATAGTATGTTGTGCAAATATCAAAGATGTCACATCAGCTTTGTTTACATAATAGTTCACAATTATTTTAATGGTTTTAAAGGTAATCAACTACCACAGCCTTTACGATAAACTCAAAAGTTTATAATCTTGCAAAATATACCTTTTCTACTGTTATAACTGTTACTTATCCAAATGATCCCATAAAAAATAGAAGTTTCCATTAAATGTAAGATAGAATACATTTCAAACGTAAACAGTTCTACTCTATTATTGTAAATTTCCAACGCATACTTGTCGAAAACAAAAAAGTAAAATCAGATTAAATTTCTGTATCCACCAATAATGTTTTTGCAGGTCCAGCAGCAACGATATTCTCACCAACTGTATGTATCTGTCTCAGGAATCCACACAGTGGAGGGCATTGCTGTGGATTGGATGGCTGATAACTTTTACTGGACAGATGATGGGCCAAAGAAAACCATCAGTGTTGCTCGACTGGAAAAGGCTTCACAGACCCGCAAAACCCTCATTGAGGGAAAAATGACTCACCCTCGTGCTATCGTAGTGGATCCTCTACACGGGTAAGGGGTATAAGAGAGGGAGGGATAGATTGATGTTTCTTTCCATACAATAGGGATGAATATCATTAAGAAGTTCCATATGAAAGGTTGGAGGTTTCAGGTAGAAGACTGGGCAGCATGAATATGGAGGTAGCTTATCTGTGGGCAAACAATATACAGTGAGACATAATGATGAGAAGTAATTTCAGCTGGTCAGCCGTCTGATAACATCTGCTCTGTCACGCTGTGAATGGTTTCATTGCTCATCAATTGTGAGAAGTGCTGGGATTTTTTAATCTATTGCCTGTCCAAGCGTCTTCACAATTTTCTGCCAAAAACTTTTTATAAGTTTTTGTTATCTCTGTTTTTGACCAAGTTATCATGATTTTACTCAATCAAACACTGTTCATTTAAATAGATGGAACATTTAGTACATGAAATAATACTTTGACTCTGCAAGCCTGGTAACATAGTAAGGAAGCGCAAGATCAGCTATAACATTATAACCATATGTGACATGTCACATATGGTTATAATGTGTATACTACAATACAATAGAAGGCTAGCCCATATTGTCGAATACCACACAAGAGCTATTGCGCAAAAACTGTTGAAAAGACTCATTTTGGATAAAAAGGCATTGTTCTGACAAAAAGGTGCCACAACGAACAATGCATCTCAAAGCCATTTTGGCACAGTCAGTACGTCATGCTTCGATTCTTTCAAATAAAGCTGTATCTTGTCATGTTTGGAAGTTACTTATGATATGACATTGTTCGCTCTCGCCAAAAAAAAACCCAGATACTCATAAACATGCTTACTATTTTATTTGTAGTGACAGGGTGATGTGTGTCCACACACCTCTCCTAAGAAAGACATTCACGCTCAATAATAATTGTAATCAGTCAGGCTTAGGGTGAAGAGGAAAGAGGAGAAATTAGAACAAAGGAAACAAGAAAGAAATGTGTCAGTGCCAATTTCAGTCAAATTTCAATAAGAGGGATCGTGTTTAGTGTATCATGATGTTGCAACAGGCTGCTCCATCAGTGGAGAAGCCTATCAACTCCTGTGGACTGATCAACAGCGAAACACCGTAGTGTTGCTCACTGGATGCTTTGAATCGTGTCGTGTGCTGGAGATTTTGCACAATGACCTTAACTCTGTTAATGCCAAAATATTTGTTGTACCCAACGACCGCTCCTTTATCGCCTCCTCAGATGGATGTACTGGACAGACTGGGAGGAAGACCCTAAGGAAAGTAAGCGAGGCAAAATCGAAAGGGCTTGGATGGATGGCTCCAACAGGAATGTGTTCCTTACCAGTAAAACAGTGCTGTGGCCCAATGGTCTCAGTCTGGACATCCCACAGGGCATCCTCTACTGGGTGGACGCCTACTATGATCGCATTGAGATGGTATATCTCAACAGCTCTGAACGCAAGGTGATCATCACCACTATTTTACTGCAGTCTAGAGAGGATGTGGTTCACAGAACAGAGGCAGGGCGTTATTCTGACGGGTTTGACAAGCTGTGAGTGAGAAAATAGGGAAAGGGTTTTAAAGAACTGGATGCCTGTGGGTGGTCCATCATATAGCAGACTGTAGTCTATTGGCTTGAGCCTTTTTGACCCTGCTCATCCCTAGTGGCTAAATTGATGATGTTTTGTTTTCAGTGGGCCGTGTTTTTATTTTTTTGTACCTAAAATATTTAATTAAGAAAGTGCAATTGTGGTTTCTTGTAAAATTAATGAAATTTAAATATTTCCCATATATTCAGCCAGGTTTCCCAAACATTTTCGTTCACCTACTGCAATTCCTTTGTTGTGTTTATAGAGCTTTGCAGCAGCATTTACTATTTACTTTTAGCACCACTGCTGCTTTTACACTGATCGACTTTATGGATGTTTGAGCAGCACCAAACATTACAGCACGGTGATAAGATGGTTATGCTACATATGTAGTACCATGCAATTAACAAAGAAATAACTAAGTAATAGCTTGGTAATAACAATGGGTGTATTTGGGTAATCTATCTCTGGAATGTATGTAATAGAGCAATAAGGGCCCCAAAACTAAGGTTAATAATTAGGAAACAAATTGTAAAGATGGAAAGAGGTAAAACTATTTGGTAAAATGCAAACAATATAGTGTTTGTATCAGTGCAACATTTGGATTCGAAATGGTAATATGGGGATATTAATATTGTAATAACATTATTATAATGACGTAATATAGGTTGAAGTTCTCACAGTATTATAGGCTACTATTAGCATAATATCTTCCATATTAGATTCAAATTGTTAATAAGATAAGATAAACCTTTATTAGTCCCACAACAGTGAAATTGCATTAATATGATGGATAATGGATGTTCATACAAAGCATTTCTTTGAAGTCTGAATTGTAAAATATACACAAGGTGTCAAAAGTATCAAATTTTATAGTTGAAAGTAGTGCGAAATAAAATAGAAACAGGTAGTTTTGCATTTTTTCCAACTGATGCACATTATCTACTACATGTGTTTCCAGGAAAGATCTGCACCTCTGGATGTTTGGTTTAATCTAATTTTACCATTAAATTAAATAAGAAACAAGTTCTTTTGCATTTTACAGCACTGATTCATGGTTATTACACAGAAACTACCACAAGTGTTTCCAGGTAAGAAGTCACAAGTTCAAACACACAATTTGTACAGTATTGCCTTGAAACAAAAGGGAATATTTGGAACATAAGGGTTGGATGAGTTTCAGCGGTATTATATGGTAATTAACTATTTTAATGTAATTTGTACGGTATTACGTTGATAGTAGCCTAGGATACTGTAAAAACATCAACCTATATTAGGTCATTATTATCATGTTATTAAAATATTAATACCCCCCCCATATTACCATTTTTTAATCCAAATATTGAACTGATATAACTTAAAATATTATTACCTCTTTTTTACCATACTATTGCCCCACTATTACCATCTTATAACTGTGCTGTATCGTAAAATGCTACCGATATATTTTAGGTGTTCCAGTCCATTATGTCACTTTTTTTCCCTATAATTTCTGCACCAAAATAAAAACTATATCTTATTACTTTTTTCCCATCACCCATCATCAAAAGACGGTGTATGAAGGTCAAGAACTGAGCCACGCCTTTGGTTTGAGCCATTACAAACACTTTTTGTTCTGGAATGAGTATCGAAGCGGTAGCATTTACAAGTTGGACACCACCACTGGCACCGCCACTCTACTTCGCAACGAGAGGCCACCCATTTTTGAAATCCGCACGTATGATGCTCAGCAGCAGCAAGGTGCTTTGAAGCATATTGTTCTATCTATCCACGTATTTCAGAAAGTTATGTTTATGCACAATCACGTACGGTATGTTCATCTACAGGCTCCAATGCATGTCGTGTTTACAATGGCGGCTGCAGCAGTTTGTGTCTGGCCATACCAGGAAGCAGGCAGTGTGCCTGTGCAGAAGACCAAATCCTAGACCCAGCTGACAATACAAGCTGTAAAGGTGACTTTAAACGTGCATGATTTGTAGGTATGTATGTAAGACTGTAAGTCAAAGGTATTTATGAACTAAAAACATATAAGGCTTTGTTTTTGGTATATTTGACAGAATAAGTCAAGATAAGAGGATGTGTTGTTGTTGTTACCAAATGCAGAAACACTAGGGACTGCCACAATAACCGTTGAATTATTGCATTATTGAACGCCTTCCAGTACAAACTCGGCAACAAATTCTGCCTATTTGGACTGTAGAATATTTAACATATTCCTGATATTTTGCCCACCTCCACATTACTAAAATTAAATATACAGTCCAGAACAACGGCATCACAAATTCAACAGCTCTAACAGTCGCAGTGATGGGAAAAGATTCAAATCTTCTGTTTCTATTTTATCCATCCTGTCATGACTTTCGTACCGTAATTTTTCAGCTCACCTTCGGTCTAGTGTATAATGAGATGGCTTTCTGATTTTCTTTAATTGCTTTTATACACAAAACAGTGTCTTTGGTCATTCAAGACTATTTAGCTTTTTCCTTGTCAAAATCCTTTTATTGTTCTTATTCTCCTCTTGTCCTTCCACAGCAAACCCGTCGTATGTACCACCACCTCAGTGTCAGTCTGGGGAGTTTGCCTGTAAGAACAACCGCTGCATCCAGGAGCGCTGGAAGTGTGACGGAGACAACGACTGTCTGGACAACAGCGATGAGGCTCCTGAGCTGTGCCGTTAGTTCCTACACATGCCCCCACACTCACACGCACTCACCTGTCAATTGACAGGATTTGGAAAGAGCTGACCATCTTGCTTGTACAAAGTGATATGAGGTCTGGTAGTCTGAATTCGACAAGCTGATAATGTTAGTCTGACAGAAGAGAGCAAACTCTGACAGTATATACACAGTATTTGTTTATAGGTACTAATTTTGTGTACATGTATGAGTACATGATATGTTCGAGTTGGTGTTTATTCAAGGCAGAATGTGGCAGTATCTGTGGATCTGGAAAAGCTCCCTGTCTGTTTACCTGCTTGTCTGTGGTTGCAATGGAAAGGTCGCCATTCCAAACAAAATGAAAGCCAGTCCAAAATAGAAAAACTTAAACTAAAATTAGGCAAAAAAATAAGAGAAATCATCTGTTTTTCACTGTCACTCATTTGCACCTCACATCCCCCCCGCTTATTCACCTATTCACTCTCCATATTCCCTTCTCATTTTTCAGTGTTCCGCTTTTTTTATTCCCTCCAGACCAGCACACATGTCCCACAGACAGATTCAAGTGCAAGAACAATCGCTGTATCCCTCTGCGTTGGCTGTGTGACGGCGACAATGACTGCGGAAATGATGAAGATGAATCCAACACCACCTGCTCAGGTATACGAAGACACAAACACAGACAGATTTGATTCTATTCGTCAATTTTTTGTTTATTCATTTAACAAAACTGTTATTTTTCAGCTCGTACCTGCCCACCAAATCAGTACTCCTGTGCCAGTGGACGCTGCATCCCTATTTCATGGACATGTGACCTTGATGATGACTGCGGTGATCGGTCAGATGAACCGGCCTCTTGTGGTTGGTCAACTAATTCTCACAGTTTAGCTGCAGGGGGCTTGAAACCTGTTAATATAGGTCATTATGATATTTTAGTGTTATGGTTTTAACTCTTAATTCTCCCACAGCCTACCCCACGTGTTTCCCTCTCACCCAGTTTACCTGCAACAATGGACGCTGCATCAACATCAACTGGCGCTGCGATAATGGTTAGTATATTTTCTGTATCCCCTCTGCTCTTTCTCATGTGAACTTCCATACAGTGGCTACTCCTCTCTTTCCTTATTTATTGTGTGCTGTGCATGTTTTGCCCCCCCCCCCCTCACATATTTGCGTACAGTCATCTTTTTGTTACCTGGTTGTTTGTGTATTTTCATCTTTTCCTCGCCATTCGTTTGTTGTTCTTTGTTTTTGGTGTTGTCATTCTGTGTTGTCCTGTTTGCCCACTCTGCTGTCTTCCATTGGTTGTCTCTTACAGAAAAGGATTGTGGGGACGGCTCTGATGAGTTGCATTGTCCAAACCTGGCCGGTTAGTGCATAGATCAACATGCACCACAACAGCAATGACGCTAGCTTAGTTCTAGGACTGGTCAAGCTGACTCAAAAACAGTGAGGGCTGCTTCTTTGCTAATTGGCCACAAGCTAAAGCCAATACTATACTGCTGCCATTTATCTGCTGTTGACAGGAGTGAGGCTAAATTAGATTTTACATAATGTAAATGCATTATTCTTTGAACCAATTAAAACTATACATTTTGTTATAGCAAATTAAATGACTGAGACTACCTTAGTATAGGTTATTGAGAATTCTAGTTTGACGGATTAAAAAGTAGCTTGAGTATAGAATAGATTTATTTTCTTATAAAAGTGCTTATGCTCTGCTTCCAAGCTAAATGTATCAGCACTCGGTACATTCCCTCATGGTGCATGGTCTGATCTATGCAGTTTCTGTCATATCTATTTTCTGTTCTTGCATATTCTATTTAATTTGTAGTCCATAGTTGCCACGGCAATTGTTTTCTGTATATTTATATATTGTATATATTTCACTTTTATGGCAGTGTGCACCACATAATGCATGAAAGCGGTTGTTGTTTGACTGTTTTTGTTTTTCAGATAATGACTGTGGGGACAACAGCGATGAGGCAGGCTGTAGTCATTCCTGCTCCAGTGCTCAGTTCAAGTGTAATAGCGGCCGCTGCATCCCTGATTACTGGACCTGTGATGGGGATAATGATTGTGGGGACTACAGTGATGAGACACATGCAAACTGCACCAATCAGGGTCAGTGTCTTAGGACCATGTTGGGTTTCCTGCCTGTTCAGATATTTATATATCTGATATAATTGTATGTTAGAAATAAGGATATATACGAAGATATCTTCATAAATGAGACAGCAATGCTTAAAATTCTTCTTTCCTTTTTAACAAAAGACCAACATGTAGAAATTTCACAGGTGTAATTTTTCACAAATTATATAAATATTTCAATCAGAAGGGACAGAGAATGGAGTAAAGATGAATGTTTATTTCAACAGATATAATTTGATAATAAGTATGTCCGAAAGCCTTTGGCGCTCAGACTCTTCAAGGTGATTGTGGCCGACAGGTATCTACCCTGATCAGCAGTAAGGTATATCCCCCCTTCGAGTCTGTATACTGCTGGTGGTAGCGGTAGACTCTCCCGAGACTGATGAGTTATGGAGTTGATTGATTTGTAAGGGCCGGGAGGAGCTGGGGAGTTGGCCTGCGCACTAACAGCATGAAAGAACTAGATGACTGGAGACAATTACATTTTAAGCAGGCAGGTGCGACTGAGCATGTGTAAAAGGGATGAATGACAAGAGAGTTATGAAAAATACTTGTGGCATGTGGATAGAGTTCCTTGTAGATGTTCATTGTGTGGGACAGGTTGTCTACAGGTCTTCATACAACACAACTTAAGAATGATGCTACACCATGTAATTAAAATAATAACTTGAATATCTGTAAGCTGTGTCAACATGCCACATGGTACAGCTCATCCAAGTTATTTCTGCTAAGATTTCAATGAACCTAAGGAACCCAAACATAATACAGTACAGAACATGATCTGCATTTATCTTCTTTCAAGAGAAGATTGCCCTCAGTCACCATAAGAATTTTAAGGAGTCAATGTTTAACGCCAAAGTGGACGTTAAAAGCCACTATTCACAAAAAACAGCTACTGGTACTTTAATTTACACTATTTTTGGACCAAAGCTTTAGCAGGTGGCCGTTATTATCATGGGTAGATGTTTGTGCCCCTGCACTGTTTTGTCATTTATTCCCACACTAGGCTTTAAAATCATAACTTTTACTTGCATTTTAGACAGAAGATGAAATAAGTCCATGTCCCTGGTAAGCGCACTGGTACCCGTCATATGAATATAACCAGTGACACGTCATTGCTCTCTAGCTGTGAATGAGTCAGTGTCTAATGTGATGAGTATCTTTATCATTCGTCTGTTAGGAGTGACATTTAATCAATACCAAAAATCATTTTCCAACAGTTGCTTTTTTGACACATATTTATGTACGCATACATGAATCTTTTTAGTCTTTATTGTTGCCATCCAGCTCTTCCAATGAACTTCCAGTTCATTATCTATTTTTTCATAGTATTTGGATTTAGCACATCATCTTTGCTTAATGATTAGCATGGGCAATAATAGGCCAGTGCTATAATATATGACTTACGATATCTCTCTGCAGCCACGCGTCCCCCAGGGGGTTGTCATACAGATGAATTTCAGTGTCGAATGGACGGATTGTGCATCCCCTTGCGATGGCGCTGTGACGGAGACACAGACTGCATGGACCTGAGCGATGAGAAGAACTGTGAAGGCGTCACACACATGTGCGACCCTGCTGTCAAGTTCGGCTGCAGGGACTCCGGTGAGGGGACTCTAAATCAAGATGCATCTGTATATTCAGTTAGTTAGGGTAATTTCCAAGGTGACCTAATCTAACCAATATTCCACAGCTAGATGCATCAGTAAAGCCTGGGTTTGTGACGGAGACAGTGACTGTGAAGACAACTCTGATGAGGACAACTGTGAAGCACTGGAGTGTAAACTCTCTCACCATGTGTGTGCCAATGATTCCACCATCTGCCTGCCTGCAGAGAAACTTTGCGATGGTACCGATGATTGTCCAGATGGCTCTGATGAGAAACTCTGTGGTAAGAAACAAGGGCATCCAGACTGAGTTTCAATGCAGCTCTTAGAAAAAAGCAAAACTTTCCAGCTTAAATCAAAGCTTCAGTGTTTAAATAATATTTCTGTGTAGATATTCCTTGTGTTCATCCTTTCTGACTTTATCTGTTTTACAGATCTGTGTTCCCTGGACAATGGTGACTGTAGCCATAACTGCACTGTGGCCCCTGGTGAGGGGGTTATCTGTTCCTGTCCACTTGGTATGGAGTTAGGGTCAGACAACAAGACCTGTCAAATCCAGAGCTTCTGCGCTAAACACCTTAAGTGCAGTCAAAGCTGCGAACAGGAAAAGTTCAGCGTGAAATGTTCTTGTTATGAGGGCTGGGAACTCGAGCCTGACCTGGAGAACTGCAAAAGCACAGGTGAAAAACCAAAATACACTCAGAGAGCAGTGAAGGACTTAAATGTTTTGGTTGATGTAAACTGTTTAGTAAAGAAAAATTCTAGAAAAATTAATAGTCAGGGAATTCAAGAAAAAGGGCTATGTCAGGGTTTCAGACTGCAGAATCAAGGAGTGGGGTTTGGGGTCACGCGAAGAGAGGCCGTCTAAATGGGAAAGTTTGTGACTGGAGGAGATGCAATGTGTCATAATTTAAGATTGTGTAGGACAAGAGAAAGGGCTTATCTTAAAACGAAAATAAAATATCTAATTATACAGACCATGAAAAGGGCAAGATGTGGGAAAAAAAATGGAAACCGCCCAGTTACATTCGATCAGCTTTCAGTTTTAGACATAAACACTATAGCTGTCTGCCTGCAACAGCTATAGTCTTTGAAAGGTAGTTGCTAGAAACTAGCCAATGACTCCATGTCTTTCATCCTGCACCCTTTCTGGATGCCTGTTTGGTGCAGATAACTCCTGTCTTATTTACACTGGGTTTTAATTGCTTAGGATTAGAGCCACCTTCAACTCAGCCCATCACAGCTCAGTGTCTCCAGTGCTGTGGAGCAGTGGGGTTCTGCAATACTTTGAGCAAAAATCAACAGTGATTGGCAAATGGGTTTAACCCTTTACCATCTGATTTGTGTCTGTTTTGAAAATGTCCACTGTTCTCTCTTGTTCATGTACACAGATCCTTTCAAACCCTTCATCATTTTCTCAAACCGCCATGAGATCCGCCGCATTGATCTGAATAAAGGAGAGTTCAGTGTGCTGGTACCAGGCCTGAGGAACACCATTGCACTAGACTTCCATCTCAGTCAGAGTGCTCTTTATTGGACTGATGTGGTAGAGGACAAGATTTATCGTGGAAAACTGTCTGAAAATGGAGGTGAAAAGTCTAATTGTTTGTCTTATGTAGAATTAAAGAGATATGAAGCATTTTTACATTTACTCGATATTCATTTCATTCAGTTGCCTACCTCCATAGTTTGCAGGAGAGTGAGGAAGAAAGTGAGCCTGACTAAACATAACATGGAAAAACATTATCTTGTCCATGGACATTTTCATCAGCAATGATCCATTCTGCTTCAGTTCATCATCAAGTTCACGTTACAATGGGGGGCTTCATGTCTCAACATTTATGAGCAAAAAATTCCAAACTGTATATATATTGTAACTCTGTGCAGTTTGATGATTTCTTTGCATAAATTGTTTTTGATACAGCTTTCCCGGCAGAAATATCTAGTAAAACATGAAAAACTGCAGCATACTAGCCTATACTCAAAGTCAGGTGTGGTTTCATAAAGACAAGAGCAGTATGTGCCCAGTAAACAAGGCCCTCACGCCATAATAATGAGAAAACCATGTGGAAATACTCATGTGCTATTTGTATGTATGTTCCTTTGTCTGTGCATGTGATCTGTGAATGCATCTCGTTTGCTTGGCTCAGCCAATGAGGATGAATACAGTGAGATTGTATTTCCTTTACTCCATACAGGATACAACAAGTCTCAAGTACTTCAACAAATCCCTCTGATAAGACAGGCAATGTGTAGTTGAGTTCAGATTATCTTTTAAATCTGGTATATGCTCTAGCCTCCCCCTCCACCATGATCAGGAAAAGTAGTGACAGAAAATCAATGAATGGATGTAATAATTGATGTTTCATTTATCATAACTTCATATATCCCCTCCTGAAAATAGAAACCATTGGAATAATGGAATTACTGTTTTTAATGGAATCTAAATAGCTTAATCACATTTACATGATACATTAATGTGTAATTACTGAAAGAAAGTGGTGATTCAGGGCCCGAGACATTCTGATGTGTTGCTATCAGCGATTTACAACCTTCAAAGCCTTTATTCTTACATATTAATAAAATGTATGAATTTATTAAGAAGTTTAAGTGCCCTAAAGAAATGTTAATTTGATTGTATAATTAGGGGAGATAAGATTTTTCAACCACTTTAACGTAGATAGAGATGAAATACCCTGCTTATTCTATCTTTTCTATTCTTTTTTTATTTGTTCACTCCATAATATTTAAAGAAATAAATGTGCTATTTCTAAAATACGCTGAGACATTTAAAATACATACAAAACACATTAAGATTTAGATTATTTTCCTGAATTTTCTACCTGTCCTTGTAGCTTTAACCAGCTTTGACGTAGTAATCCAGTATGGGCTGGCTACCCCTGAGGGCTTGGCTGTGGACTGGATAGCAGGAAACATTTACTGGGTGGAAAGCAACTTGGATCAGATAGAGGTGGCCAAGTTGGATGGCACCATGAGGACCACTCTACTGGCAGGGGAGGTGGAGCATCCACGAGCTATTGCCCTGGATCCCCGGGATGGGTAATTTGTGCACTGCTGTCACATACTTTCTAAAATCAAACAAATACAGTTACAACAATTAGCAGTGTCATTAAAATTTAAATATTTAGTTATTGCAGGGCTAATACCTTTGATAACTGCATGTCCACACTGTGCCATGATGTTGCTACAGGATCCTCTTCTGGACAGATTGGGATGCCAGCCTGCCAAGGATTGAAGCAGCATCCATGAGTGGAGAAGGCAGGAAAACCATCCATAAGGAAACTGGCAATGGAGGCTGGCCAAACGGACTCACTGTGGATTATCTAGAGCGCCGCATCCTTTGGATTGATGCAAGGTCAAGAAACATAACACAGACATTAACACCCTCTTGCAAGAACCTGTATTTGATGTGCATATAGGATGTTTTAGCTCTCCCCAGGCATTAACTGAAAAAAATGTGCTTTGCATAGGTCGGATGCAATTTATTCAGCCATGTATGATGGTTCTGGGTTGATTGAAGTTCTGAGAGGACATGAGTATCTCTCACATCCCTTCGCTGTCACTATGTACGGTGGGGAGGTTTACTGGACCGATTGGAGGACGAACACGTTGGCCAAGGCAAACAAGTGGACAGGAAGCAATGTCACTGTAGTGCAGAGAACCAACACCCAGCCTTTTGACCTTCAGGTCTACCATCCATCCCGACAGCCGCAGGGTGAGAAGCAGACAGATTGCAGACATTGCTAATATACAGATAAAGGAAAAGTTATTCAACTTTCATTTCAAAATATATTTTCCATCAATTTAGAATAATGAAATAACACAATTTAACCTACTCAGCACAACAGATGCAACACAAAATGGTACTTTTAATGATTCCTGCTGTCTGAAAATGATTCAAACCCCTGAATAGCACCCCTCCTAAGTACTAATGTCCCTCGAGAATCTTTAAAATCTTGTGCTCACAAGTTATTATCTCGTAGATAAAAGCTTGTGCACATATTCTGTTACTGAGGGCCTCCGTAAGAGAATATGTTCTTAAAACACTGCCAACAGTCACAGGCTAACTTCAGCACTAAGGTACATACTAAGTTTACATAATAGCTCCAACTCCTAGACATCAGCTCCAGTTTTCTAAAACCATTAAAATAAGACAAAGGATACTATGTAAATATAAATCTCACGAAAAATCTGCAACTGTCAAGGCTAATTGATCAGCAGTATGCCTAGAGGAGGAATAATGAAGCACATGCTGAAAAGAGCACCCTAGCTACAGATAGGCATGGTGGGGCGCTGGTGATTCTCTTGGATTGCTTTCCTTGCCCCGGCTCTGTAAACCTGCAGCATGTAGAGAGTGAGATGGATTCAATCCAATATGGGGAATCCTAAAATAAAAGGTTTTGTCATCTGTATGGAAGCTGAAGCTTGGACATCATTTGACATCCTTAAAGGAAAATGATCTCCAAGTATGCCAAGGCTTGGTGTCAGAGGAGGTCCTGGAACATTCTAGAGTGGATGTAACAGTCGCCTGACTTGAATACCATTGAAAGTCTTTAAGCAAGGCCGCCATTAGTGGGGCATCACATTTGCAGTAGGTATTAGAAGCAAAAGAATCTCCGTTACCTAAAGATACTTGTCATTATGTAGTTGAATATTTTTGTGACGGCAGTAGTATGTGATACAGTACAAAATGTGTTTTTACTTATTCTTTATCATTCACAAGATAGTTCTCTTGTGAACCATGAAAAAATATAGAAATATTACTTATTTTGATTCATGACTCATTTCTCCCTAGCTCCTAATCCATGTGCAGCTAAAGATGGCAAGGAGCCATGCTCTCATCTTTGTCTTATCAACTACAATAAGACATTCTCCTGTGCCTGTCCTCACCTCATGAAATTGGGCCCCGATAAACAGACTTGCTATGGTAAGCATGGACACACCTACAAAAATGCTGTTCAGTCAGACAACTCACATACGAAATGTTTATTCATATTTTTATGCTAGTTTGATATTTTTGAGTTCTATGCTCTGTAATCATCACTACATGCAGAAAATGTTTGTGTGTGTGTGTGGGGGGGGGGGGTTGTTTACTACTGAACCCCCTTTTCCGGAGCCTACAGAGGGATGCTGTGGCGGTGGTTGGGCTGAATACATGCGGCAGATAAATAGACCACCAATTATGAAACGGCTGTACTTGATGGCTAATGAGAAGGAGGAGGAGGCATGCAATGCGTGTGTGTGTGTCCGCACCCACACAGTCGAGTTATCTGCCTGAACTAGATGGGAAAATCTCGCCCCTATTTACTGCAGAAACCACACTTTGCTGTTGAATGCCAGAATTTAATCATCCCTGTCCTTGTTTTTTTTTTCTATTTGTATCATCAAGCAAAACGGGCAAAAGAGAGTATATTAAATAGTCCATATCTGTTCCACTGCTATCACTCTGGATGCCTTGGAACATATTTGTCTCTTGAGAAAAATGAAAAAGGCCTTGTGGATTCTGTGAGTTTAGTATTCAGGGGAGCACTTTCTATTATCTTCAGGGGTAATGGAAGGAGAAGCCTATTTTCTCTGAAGCAGGCATCAGCTATAATCCTCCACGTCTACCATCTACTCTGGCCTGGTTGATACGGCCTGACACTGTCATTACTCCCCTCCCTTTCTTTCCCAATACTTATCTTCCTGTCTATTATTTAGGCTGCACCCATTAAAATGATGATGGGGTTGTTGAGACCAATGCAGTTGGAATGTATTTGCACTGATTGAATTCACACTCACTGTCATGACTGAACTATTGAGTTAGTCAAATTCACATTCATTAGAGTCCAAGATGCATTTGGATTAACTCTATTCAAGTTTTAGGATCAGTGTGCAGATGCACCCGTCCATGCCATATCCACTGATACCCATGTAGCCTGTACTATTCTGCACTTAGGCGTTTGACTTTAGACTTAATTCTGCATTGAACTCCTGATTGTTGTCACTGAATGCTGTTACTTCAGGGAATTATCTAAAGATGCGTATTGGCATGTTCCTTGCCATGCAGAGTCGCGGCAGTTCCTGCTGTATGCTCGACAGATTGAAATCAGGGGAGTGGACATTGAAAACCCCTACTACAACTACATCATCTCCTTCACCGTGCCTGACATCGACAATGTGACTGTTGTGGATTATGACGCCCTGGAGCACCGTATCTACTGGTCAGATGTCCGCACACAGACCATCAAGAGAGCTTTCATCAACGGCACCGGAGTTGAAACTGTAGTTTCTGCTGGTATGGAGGAGGCAACATACTAGAAAACACACTGTAGTTATGGCTGATTTTGTTCATTTTATAGAGTATTATAACAGAATATGCTTGCTGTAATAGACAGTGAGGGGAAAAATTAGAAGAAATTATCTGGCTTTATAGTTATGTATAAGATGAAACAGTATTTATTTTCATATTTTATTAATTTTTGCAAATTTTAAAATAAAAAAAACACCATTTTGCTTTAGCCTCAGCTTCTCAGCAATTTATTGTGCTGTGCCAAGTATAGGTATTAAACCATGGTTCGGGACTTTTATAATCCACTATATAATGAGCAGCAGGCTTAACCAACCAACTGATGGAGATTTCCTTCATTATTAAAATGCCACAATTGATGAAATCTGTAAGACCTGCTCTGCTGAAAAGTGCATTGCACTTGAAAAAACCTAAAGGGAACTACAAAATTGTGCAAAAATCCTAAATTTAATGACAGTATTTTTCTTGCTAAAAGGTCCATTAGCAATGTCTGTATTGGCTGTTTCAGACTTAAAACCACCTGAACAAACTATTTTCTCAAATGCATATTTCACTGCACCTTCCTCAGAATTTATCACGAGGATGGCTCCTTTACTCTAAAAACATTTTCATTGTGAACCTGAACTGTGTGCATGACCTTAAGGTTGAAAAGAACACAAAACAGTAAAATGACAGCCATCTGCGTAATTGGCACAGATGGTGGTGACACATATAATTTCTGCTCCTATAGGGATGCTGCAGGTGGTAATTGATAATTTCCTCAATCCTGTTAATGATTTATTATTTCACCCACTCTAATCCCACTCACAATTGAGTGGAATGATCATGTTTATGGCCTGATTATCCCAATTTGCACACAAGTATCCAAACTAGACCTATTACTCCCATATTTCTTGATAACCGTACTCACATGACTGAAAAGAGGATTGGAGATGGACAGAGGTCAAATAAATTGTCCATTATGTGGATTATGTTTATATTATTTATAAATGTTGAAATGTTATTTGAACTTTGATTGGTAAATGTCCCTCAATTATTGTAAATTCATGGACCACAGTGGAAAGCTTGACAAATGTAACAACAGAGTGTTTGTTGCAATTTTTCTCAATTTCTACTTGATTCTGAATAGTGTGCTGTGTAAAAGTCACATTTGAGTGTTTAATTCTTATCAAACGTGACTCAGAAGGCTTATTGAAAGCTCTGTGTGTTTATGTTCCTTCAGATCTGCCCAATGCTCATGGACTGGCAGTGGACTGGGTGTCCAGAAACCTTTTCTGGACCAGCTATGATGCAAATAAGAAACAAATAAATGTTGCCAGACTTGATGGCTCCTTCAAAAATGCAGTCATTCAGGGACTGGACAAACCGCACTGTCTGGTGCTACATCCAATACTGGGGTTAGTCGTGCACACACACACACACACACACACACACACACACACACACACACACACAAACACACACTAAAGCTGTCACGCTCAAAATAAAACTCAATTTCAGACACCCTCCTGGTTTAACCTTTAACCTACGACACACACACAAACACATAGAGGCGAAGACACACAATCATGCACACTCAAACAGTCTTTGTCTGTCAGGCTCCCTCTGTTTGCCTTCAGTAATGACAGGGAAAGTAGTTTTGGTTTAGAGGGTTGCTGACCTATAACATCTTCTTCCCTCAAGACTCTTGCCCTCATTGCATCTCTCCCCACTTGCTCTCTTCCTCTAATTTGCTCCATTTCTGTTTATAAAGATAGCTTCAATGCTCAGATGGATTATTTATGAATTATTAAAACTAAGTGTTTAAGCCACTAATTATCCGTTTCCCCTCCAGTGTTCATCTTACATCCACCTTAGCGAACAGCTCATATCAGCAACAGATCTGTATTTATATATTTAGTTTGTTTTGTGTGTTTTTGAGTACTTCAGGTGGGCATAGAAAGAGTATTTTTTTATTTTTTCTGCTTCTTTTTGTCTTTTTGTTTTCTCCTTCGAAGACTTAGCCACTTTAAGGCGAGCGATGTTTCCGTTTTAGTATTGTTGGCGGGGGAGAAAATGAGAAGCAGATACTGTATTTATATGCTAGGTCTGTTTCCTCTTTCTGACACACAAACACACCGCCCAGAATATGTCCAGGAGTAGGAGGAGGTAAAGAGAGTTTGGGAAGAACAAACTGAAACATGAGATTGTAGGCGTTAATATGCCTCAGAAACTTTATTTAAGGGGTTGTTAACAAACAAATGTAGGGTGTGGTGTAGGCAGTAGGATTTGACAGGAAGTGGGTGATCGGACAGTGGATAGATACTCTTTAAACATAGACGACAGGCAGTCTAAACACAGAGAAACACATCACATTAGCCTTTGGGCTGTAGGGCTGGTCAGCGAGAACTTGCCCAGTTTTAGGAGTTGCAATCTTCAGGGCAAAAAAAGGTGTGAATTTGAGTGTGTGTGTGACGAGGGAGACTGCAGTTCAGAGGTCATTTTCTTTTACATCTGTTGAATTTTATTAGCCTGTCAAAACATATATCACAAATCATGACCTCACCTTAACAAAATGTAAGGGCAGATGGGAAGCCAGCATGAATAACAAAACAATTACAGAGTTTTTAAAACATCACCAGATAAATCCTTAGAATCCTAAGAGCGAAAAAAGACTATTTTCAGATCTTCGCTCCAATAAAAACAGGAATGCTGGAGGTCAGCCAAAGTTGACATAGTCAAAGCTGTGCAATATTTATTATTTTGTTTCCATTTGAATTTTATACTTATATCTATAATCATCCAAATTTAAATGAACTTTATGTCATATCTATGACAGATTCTTAAAAATCCTTACTCCGGGGCCAGGTGGTGGTTTTAGTTCAGAGATTTACGTGTTTGTTTCATTCAGTGGTGCAGTGGGATCTGATCACAAGTGGGTTTCACTCGTCCACATAGGTTCTGCTTCCTCTCTGTCACTGCTATGAGTCTGCATCTGCCATTTTTTAATAAGCCAGTTGTTTTGCTTATGACTTCTTTAAAGGTGTCCCTTGTTATTTTTATAGTTTGCGCTAGTTGTAAGACACACTTGAAATATGAATGACAGATGAGCTTTCAGGTGGATTTGTTTTATTGTAACAGGAAGTTATGGGAGGCAAATTCATCCACTGAAATTATTAGTTAAATAGGCTTCTGGTCGATAAGCAATTTCATCATACACTGAGCAATGAGATTTCGCACTTGAAGTCTTGTGAGTGTTATCTGCCTGCTTCCTGCAGAAAGCTCTACTGGACAGATGGGGACAGCATCAACATGGCCAACACAGATGGCAGCAACCGCAGCATCCTTTTTACCAACCAGAAAGCCCCTGTTGGTGAGTGACATATTGTGCCTGTTTATGTGATTGCATGAAAGTGCATCCCAGTGGCATAGCAGGTCATTACAGATTATTAAAATGTGTTTTGCAGGTTTGTCCATTGACTTTGACATTGAGCAGCTGTACTGGATCAGCTCCGGGAACAGCACCATTAGCCGCTGTAAACTGGATGGTTCTGGACTGGAAGTGCTTGAAGGAGTAAAGGGAAAGCTAACAAAGGCTACCGCTTTAGCCATCATGGGTAGGTCCCCATAAAAATCCTCAATTAAGCCACTGATTAATTTAAATGTTAATGGGTAAAGATCATTAATTTATATGTGGTGTAGCTCTAAAGGCAAACCTTCAACCTCCTGTTGTGTTCTCTGTCTCCTATCGATCTCATATCTTTTAGGAGAGAAGCTGTGGTGGGCAGACCAAGGAACTGACCAGATAGGAACCTGTGACAAGAAAGACGGTGGCAACTGGAAGATATTGAGGAACAGCACATCCCCCATGATGCACATGAAAATCTACAATGAAACTGTGCAGAAAGGTGCCTATTTAATTTTATAAAATTAATATAGACTCTTGTTTTGATGAGAGAATGAGACATCTAGGGAGTAAAATATGTCCCTGTCTCTTTGATATAAGTTCTATTTTGCTTGCTGCATGTAGTTGGTTTATGCCATAGCACATCTGTTTAGATCCCTGTCACTATTCTTTGATTTGCATTGTATATGTGTTCTCGTGCTTTTGCGTTCCCAGGCTCCAATCTCTGCAGTAATAACAATGGAGACTGTTCCCAGCTGTGTCTCCCCACCTCCCAGACCACCAGAGCCTGCATGTGCACTGCAGGATACAGCTTGCGCACAGGGCAACAGTCGTGTGAGGGTACGACACATAAATACACAAAATGTTCCTGATTCAGCCAGATTCGATGAAAGAGTTACATGTGTAATGTAACAAAATCTTTGCACTCAAGACAGGAATTTGATGTATTTGTTATAGGTGTTGGCTCTTTCCTGCTGTACTCTGTCCATGAAGGCATACGAGGTATCCCTCTGGACCCATCAGACAAGTCCGATGCCCTGGTACCAGTGTCAGGCACATCCCTGGCTGTGGGCATAGATTTCCATGCTGGTAAGCCTTTAAAGGTGTTTTTTTTTTTTTCTCTCAAAAGCTGAATCAAGAAGATTTAAATCTACTTACATTTTTTTCACTGAATTATGGCTTTTTCACTGAATTATGGCTTTGTTTAACTTTGTTTGTTTAGTATGAGTTACTGCATTTGAATGTATGAAAAATCTACTTTGTGCAACTGTAACACATTTCAACTCATTTTCACAGATAATGACACAATCTACTGGGTGGACATGGGCCTGAGCACCATTAGCAGGGCCAAGAGAGACCAAACGTGGAGAGAGGACTTGGTCACAAATGGTATCGGCAGAGTGGAAGGCATTGCTGTTGACTGGATAGCAGGTAAGAGACACCTCACACATGTAATTAACATGTGCATGAAGGGAGCATGACCAAAATTGTGGAATTGAAGCAGTATCAAACATTCACACTGATATCCTTCATTTCACTTTCGTGGTCAGTTGATCCTTTATAATTGCAAAGGCCATCACTGTCTGTTACCACACGGTAGTAAGTAGAAACTTCTTGATCTCACTGAGAAAACAGCAAAGATAAGAAACAAGGGCACTGTGAAATATAACAAATTCCTCACTTGAAATTAACAGAAAGTCAGACGGAGTAAATATGTGCATCACTACAAGTGTAACAGATGCTCAGGATCTACCAGGGCATTATTTTTCCTCACCTTCCTCCGCTCTCTTCAGGAAACATCTACTGGACGGATCAAGGCTTTGATGTGATTGAAGTGGCCAGATTGAACGGTTCTTTTCGCTATGTGGTGATCAGCCAGGGCCTGGACAAACCTCGTGCAATCACGGTCCATCCAGAGAGAGGGTGAGAGTAAAAAAGTCTAACCAAAACAAAAATTCTGTCTCTATTTAGCTTTTGCTTTTGTCATCTCACACATGTTTGAATACTAAGGGAATGATCTGTGTGTGTGCGTGTAGCTATCTGTTCTGGACTGAGTGGGGTCAGTACCCTCGAATTGAGCGTTCTCGTTTAGACGGCTCTCAGAGGGCTGTTCTGGTCAATGCCAGTATCAGCTGGCCCAACGGCATCTCCGTAGACTATGAGGTGCAGTATAAGCGTCTTTTAGTGCAATTATATCATGAAGTTACAAGACCAACAGTAGACATGACATCAGCTAATACTGTCTGCGTGCGTGCAGGAGAATCTGCTGTACTGGTGTGATGCTAGGACGGATAAGATTGAGCGCATCAACCTTGAGACCGGAGAGAACAGGGAAGTGGTGCTGTCCAACAACAACATGGACATGTTCTCTGTGTCCGTGTTTGAGAGCTACATCTACTGGAGTGACAGGTCAGTTGTAGCCCATCAACCGTCCTACTTGTCCCCACTTTTCGATTTTTGGGAGATAATCAAACATTGTGTTAAGCTGCCAGCTTCAAAATCTGTTGAAATAGTTTTCCTCTGTGTGCTCTGAAACAGAACACATGCTAATGGATCCATAAAAAGGGGCAGCAAGGACAACGCCACAGACTCTTTGTCTCTAAGGACTGGTATAGGAGTGCAGCTCAAAGACATTAAGGTTTTCAACAGGGCCAGGCAACAAGGTAAGAACCAGAGTTTTTACTTTAAAACTGGTACATTATCTGCTGATTAGCCTTTGTAAAATAATTATTTCTGTGAAAGTAATAGTTAAATAAATGTCAACTAAGATTTTATCTTGTTAGGTTCATTACTTTGCATTTACAATATTATATTTGAAAAATTGAATCGTTATTAATAATTATTTTATAAATTTCATGCGTGTGCACAGGAACAAATGTTTGCAAAGACAAAAATGGTGGGTGCGAGCAGCTTTGTCTCTTCCGTGGTAATGCACAACGGACATGTGCCTGTGCTCATGGCATGCTGGGTGAAGACGGCCGCAGCTGCCGTGACTATGACGGCTACCTGCTCTACTCTGAGCGCACAATACTGAAGAGCGTCCACCTGTCGGATGAAAACAATCTGAATGCCCCCATCAAACCATTCGAGGACCCGGAGCACATGAAAAATGTCATTGCACTCACTTTTGATTACAGAGGAGGTGGGGGAAAAGGAGCAAACCGTATTTTTTTCAGTGATATCCACTTCGGCAACATCCAGCAGATCAGTGATGACGGGAAGAACCGCAAGACTGTGGTAGACAGTGAGTATTCCAGACCTTTATAATAACAGATATAGCTTTGAATATGCCTGTCATTAGAGCCATTTCATTTGCTTTTTCTTCAATTACAAAGGATCTTAGTTGTAAACATCACAGCACACAGAGAGTTATCATTATCAGATTAGAGCAGAGTACCCCAAAACGCTCAAATTGATACAGACACAACTTGGCAGCTCTGAATTAGAAGTACAATTAAATAACTTTTTTTTTAATCTCTGGTTTCAAAGCAGTTTATACGAATAAAAATAGACCTTCAGACTTTCATTCACTTTATCTCGTCACAATAACACACAGGTGCTCTGTTAATATTTTACAGGAGTGCCCTTACTTTTAACTCTTTTTTACAAGGAATGAATAATAAAGGAGTGGCTGTTCCAGTGGCCCTGTGATAAGCTGGTGACTTTTCAGGGTGTACCAGCTGGGATAGGTTTCAGCCTCTTAACAGTTTAAGCTGTTGCAGAAGGTGAAAGAGTGAATGTTTGTCCCAATGTCCCTGTAGAGCCGCCCCTCCCACAGCTGTTTGACTTTGTACATCATCCAGACTCAGAGTATGATGTTGAACATTGTCCACTGCAATTAGTGCTTTTGGCTAGTGTAAGCAGGTTTTCTTGAGAGAATTTAGAGAGAGTTGCATCCACATTTTACATGAGCAAATCCATTCAGTACATGATTGCGTATTTGTGATTCCAAGGATCTTTTGCTCAGTGTGTCAGGTGCTGTGTCATATTAGTCATCCCTAATTACACTGTTGCCTCAGCCACAGTAGCTCTTTGCCCTCCTATCTTTAATATCCTCAGTATGTCTTGCCTGAACTTTTGAGACATTAGCACATAAAGAATGGGGTCCATTACTGTAGAGGAGGTTGCCATGAGGCGAGCAAACACACTAAAAGGGCCATAACGTGGTGAGGTGCCTGTGGCCCCAGAGCTGTTATCTGCCAATAATGCCAGGGTAAGGCCGTAGGATGGCAGCCAGCACAGAGTAAAAGCCAGCACCAGCAAGGCTGATGTTTGGGTCACTTTGCTGTGGTAGCGCTGTACTTGAGGTGCCCTGCCGGCATGCCGACTCACCCACAGGAATATGTAGATCTTGATGTATGCCACTGCAATGGTGGCAAGTGGAAGCAAGAAAGCCATAAGGAAATGAAACAACCCATAGATCAATTGGTCTCTGTGAGACAGGAAAGCAAAGCAAGCATGACCATCAACGGTCCGATGTGGGGTTCCCACCAACCGAAAAATAAGTTGTGGAGCAGCCAGGCAACAGGCTGGGACCCAGAGGAGTGCAGAAACTATAGACATCCGGCGAGGGGACAGGAGACTATAGGCTCTAGTGGGCTGCACTACAGTCAAATAACGAGACACAGCCAGCGTGGCTAGAGTAAAAATACTGGCAGAGGTGCAGGCTGATCCCAAGAAACCCACCACACGGCACATGAATTCCCCAAAGGGCCAGTGCTGCAGGGCTATCGCAACAGTGTGGAAGGGAAGCATGGAGAGCAAAAGCAGATCCGCAGCACTAAGAGCCAGCAGGAGCACATCAGTTCCTGTACCAGTCATGGAACTTTGAGGAGACTTTTCAATACGCCTCACCCCCCTGGTCCGCCTCCCACACAGAATCACCATCACCATGGCGTGCCCGGCAACTCCCAGCACCAGAATCAGTACATCGAGTATCGGAACTAATACCTTTTCCACATCACCCATCTCAGGGTCACTGCTGTTCCCCAGCAAATCCTCTGAACCAGTAGAGTTCCTCTGCAACATCTTGTTTTCAGGAGTGGCGATACGTCCAATCACACAGGTGCTGTTTAAACACTGTTGAGTTTTGTTATGTCATCCCCTCAAGGTTAATGATAAAACTTGACAATGAAAAATTCTGAATACAGATGTCCAATACTTTGGAAAACACATAAACACTCTTCATAAAATTGTTTCTTCTTCTTCTCTTTCTCTCCTCCCTTTTGGCACCTTCAGTCATTTTCATTGTAGAATTTAAGTTGCATCTAATGTCCGCGCGTGAATGAAGCCAGTCCACTCCAAGCAGTCAACATTTGTCTCCTCTGTTGAAGTTAAGACAATCCTGATTTCTTAGCTGCAAGAAAATTGAAACCCCGGAGTGCTGAGAGTGGATTGACGTAAATTGTGGGATTTCCTGTCACCTCAGAGCAAACTTCAACTCCACATGACATATCCAATAGGTCCTCCTTCGGCAATCCATGATCAGCCTCATTCCAGCCACCAGAGAGTGGATCTGCAGAGTTGTAGCAGAGGAGGAAAAGAAAAACAAATTGCTCCACACAAGTGAAGATGAATCTGAGTGAATGTCAGGTGAACTCTGGACTGATTATGGTAGAACAGGCATGAGATGGGCCGGCCTGTGCTATGTGGGAGGGCCTAATGAGGTCAAACAGAGTTTTTCCCACAGGCCAGTGTTTGTTCTTTTCCGGAAAAGATCTTCTTATTTTCCGTAAGCATTGTCTCTGCCCACATAGATACTGAACATTAACACATACTGTATAGTGTATAGAGAGAGAAAAATTAAATAGTTTGTACCCTCAGGAATACGTTTTTTTTCCCATATGCATGTCTGATAGAAAACACAGTTCTGCTATCACATTCACTCTAGATGACTGCAATAAAAAAAAATCTGTTGAGCTCAAGAGTTATAAATTAAGCCAATATGTATTATTTTATTTTTAACAGAGCAAAAATATATAGAAACCAAGACAGGCTTAGTTCTGCAACATGAAGACAAACAGACCTGAAAAGCAAGCATTTGATCAGAGAGTGCGTCACATTTACTGTTCATTAACAGATGGAAAAAATAGGTAATAGGGGTGATGGATTCCGTCTTCCTATCAATTTTTTTAGCCATTGATTTATGAGTATGAGAAGTAGAGAGGAGTTGTTTTTGCATCTCCTGCTGTTGCTTGGACCTCCATTTCCTTTGCTTCTTTCACAGGCTCCTAGCATGAGTCAGACACTTGTTGATTCATGACTTTTACACTGCAGATGTTGAGGTGTGGTGCGAAGTGTTCCACCTGGTAGTTGACCTCACTGATCCATCAGTAATAGTGATGGATCATGGATAATGTAGTTGCGATCATCAGACCCTCATTGTTCCATTGCAGAAACAGCAAAGAGGAGGTAAATATTTCCACTTACAAACATTAGAGTGGTCTGATTTCAATTTCTTTCATATATTCTCTTCCCACAGTACACCATATGCGTGAGTTTGTATTTGCTTCTTACCAGCATTGCAGCTGCTCTCTGTCTGCTACGACTGAACTTTGTGTTCCTTCAATTTGGCTGACTTTGTCTGGCCTCTGTGCAAATGAGAAGCTCACAACCTCATTTCAAGAATGGAGAGCAGAAAAATGACTATCTCATTTGTTGATGAGTTAGTGCGGTGGAAAGTAATTTGCTGGCGTCAGCTGTTATTGTGACCTTTCTATAGAGCTATTTGTTGGATAAAACCCTGAATCACACTGTGTTCTGATCATTTTATATTGAGCTGTCGTGTCCTTAGCTCCAAGTCTTTGCTCACACAGTAGTCTGCCAACGCTGACCTGCTGCCAGACAGTCCACACTTGGCCTTTTAACAAAGAACTGTGATTGACAGGCTTCTTTTCATGTCCCTTTTTTGGTTAATGTTTTTCTTCTTTTGCTCTTTATATTTATCCCCATCCCCGTTTCCCCCCTTTTCTCTGTGTGCCTTCATTCTTTTGCAGATATCGGGTCAGTGGAGGGCCTGGCATACCACAGAGGTTGGGATATGTTGTATTGGACAAGCTATACTACCTCAACCATCTCCCGTCATACTGTGGATCAGAGCCGCTGGGGCGCCGTGGACAGACACATCGTGGTCACTATGGCGGGAGATGACCACCCCAGAGCCTTTGTCCTCGATGAGTGTCAAAGGTTAGAACTCATAACATAATTCACCTCAAACCTCTTTACATTTCACAGCATTATTAACAAAACCAAACACATCACTGATTTTACTTTCTTTTGCAGCCTCATGTTTTGGACAAACTGGAATGAGCAGTCTCCCAGCATCATGCGTGCCACACTGGCTGGTGGAAACGTAATTGTGATTATTGGAAGTGACATCCGAACCCCTAACGGACTGGCCATTGACCATCGTGCTGAAAAACTTTATTTCTCTGACGCCACACTTGACAAGATAGAGCGCTGCGAGTACGACGGCACCCGGCGCTATGTGAGTGACATGCACACACGTGGAAACACACACCACATTCATGCCGCAGAATGACTATTTGTACACAATGATTGTGTTAGGTGTTCTCCGAATAACACCTGTCACTTTGTAGAATGCGTGAGATTGTGACTGTGGATATGCTTCTTCCTGCAGGTGGTGTTGAAGAATGAGCCGGTGCATCCTTTTGGCCTGGCTGTGTATGGAGACTACATCTTCTGGACTGACTGGGTGAGGAGGGCTGTGCTTCGGGCTGACAAATACACCGGAGGAGACATGAAGGTTTTGCGTGCTGACATACCTCAGCAGCCAATGGGTATCGTCGCTGTGGCCAATGACACCAACAGCTGTGAGTTTTGACAAAGAGGGATTCGAAGATTTGTGTGTGTGTGTATGCCTGTGTTTGTGTGTGTATAATTTGTAGGACTTGGTGATAAACCCTGCGCTCACAGCACAATTTTCTTTTTTGTACTAATATATATTACTTTTTTGTAATTTTATGTATGAGTTAATGGTGAAATGTTAATTTTATATATATATATGTATATGTGTATATGTATATATATGTATATGTATATATTAATTTAAAAAATGAACATAAAACTAAAAAAGTAACATAAAAAAAATAATTTGTATCTGAAATATTCATTTTTTTAGTTTTGACAAGTCTTTTCAATCATTTTCAGTTACTATGATGAAATGTCATGGTTGCCCTTGTGACTGTTTACTTATTACAAATGAGTGTAGGAGGGTCATAACAAAGAAAAATCAATAAAGAAAAATAAATAGTAAAAGTGAACATTCACAGAATAAATTTAATTCAATATTATCTATAAAATATTCTATATATAATTTATTATATATATTATAAACATATATATATATTATTTATACATTATAATTATTATTATTATTATTATTGGATTATTTTGTATGTATCATGTATTAATAATGCAAATGTCTCTGGGGTATTTGAAAATTGTAGCAGATCTGATTTTATGCCTCTACCTCAGTGGTTTCCATTTCTATTCATATGAATGAGATTGCAAGAATTTCATGACATCCACTCCTGACTGATGAATGTCCACTTCAGGCTGAAAAATTAACTGAACAGAATTTACTGCTTAAACGTCACTGTGACATATTTTTGGCCATAATTGACAACCTTGTGCAATTACAAATTTAACCAAACATTAAATAGGATACAAACACCTGAAAAGCATGAGTCTGAAAATAGTTCACATTTGGTCGGATACTACATTAGTGACACTAATCTTAGGTGATCACCTTGAAACTATGGTAACTGAATAAATCTTCTGTGCTACTGGATTTAGTGTGTATGAATCATCAACAAACACTTAAAGAACATTTAGCTTCTTTTCAGCGACCTTCAAATCTATAGCGCTGTAGTCCAACACAGGCTCATGGGTTTTGTTACTATAATGATTGTCTTTGTTCCATAACACAAATCTCTCTTATGAGGCTTCTGAATACTGAATAGTGCATGTATCTGACACAAAATCCATCAATGAGCCCATATGATGTTTATATTTATAGAATTTTTAATTTTTTTCCAAAAAATACACTATATACATAACATACCTCATCATTAAATTCCATTGGTTTATTGGTTCTGTGTCAAAACCAATAAATTGGTTTCAACACGTGGTATGAAAAAAGTATCAATGCATTTATATATTTGACAACCTGAAATCACACAGTCACAGAATAATCATGAACGAAAAAAGCGCCTGCTAAATTGTAATTTGTCATTTTATCTCGAATCTAACTCCTGCGTTTTTTCTCTGTTCTTACATTGTGCTGGCCACACAAGCTAAGACTCTGTGGCAAAAGCTGCAAATCCCATTGAGACCGTGCCACATGACATTATACATTTAAGAAGGCAGAGTCTTTGCCACAATTATGCATTTCCGCAGGTTTATCTGTTTGTTTGCACATGTGTGTTTTTCCTCCTCCGCACACACACATTTCTCTCAGGAAAGCGAAAGTGTGTGGGGCTTACCTTCCTTATCTTTCCTCTTCTCTGGAAAGGTGAGTTCTCTCTGTGCCGTATTAACAAAGGAGGATGCCAGGACCTGTGTTTACTAACTTCTGAGGGAAGGGTGAACTGCAGTTGCCGCGGTGACAGGAAACTTTTGGAAGACAACACTTGCTCAGGTAATACAGGAACGGGAACTATAAAAACACTAGTTTGGCTTTAAACACTTTGATGAGGTTTGCAATTAGACAATAATGTATTACAGTGACTACCTGAGATCAGATTTTGAATAAATCTGAAAGAGCACAGCAACCTTCTGGAGTGCATTTTTCTTTCTTTGGCTAACAGCTGTCAACGCTACGTGTAACAACATTGATGAGTTTGAGTGTGGAAATGGCGACTGTGTCAACTACACCCTGACTTGTGATGGCATGGCTCACTGTAAGGACAAGTCTGATGAGAAACAGTCCTACTGTGGTGAGTGTCAAAACAGTTGCAGTTACAGTCTTGTTGGTAACATCTTTAGTTTGAGTCTATGTCATTTCCTGTCTTCTTTTCAGCCAATCGTACGTGCAAGAAGGGCTACAGACGGTGTGTTAATGGCCGCTGCATGGGACACAGCTCTTGGTGCAACGGGCAGGATGACTGTGGAGACAATTCTGATGAAGTCTTCTGTAACAGTGAGTCAAATCCCCTGCAGTCTAATGAGACTGTAAAAATGCTGAAACTTGACATTATCTCTTATTTTTTTGTTCGGCAGCCACGCTGTGCTCAGCGGATCAGTTCCAGTGCAGAGATGGAGGGTGCATCTCCAACTCAAGCAAGTGTGATCAAAAAGTGGACTGTGAAGACGTCTCTGATGAAATTAACTGCTGTAAGTTAAATTGATAAGACACATTTGTAAATATAAACAGAAAAGTTCACCACTTTCTCCCAGGCTACAATAAAATGTTGTGTTACTATTTCTGTTCAGCGGCCACTGACTGTTCCAGTTACTTCCATCTGGGAGTGAAGGGAGTGACATTCCAGAAGTGTGAATTCACCACTCTCTGCTTTGCGCCTTCCTGGCAATGCGATGGAGCTAATGACTGTGGAGACTTTTCAGATGAAAGAAAATGCCCAGGTATTTTATCATCCTCCAAAAAGGTGATATTTCAATATGAAATCAATGTGTCAACTTTGTAATTTGCGATTTTACTGTTATTCTCTAAGGGAGCGGGAAACCAAAGTGTCCTACGCCCTTCTTTGCCTGTCCTAGTGGACGCTGTATACCAATGAGCTGGACGTGTGACAAGGAGAATGACTGTGAGAATGGTGCAGACGAGGCTCACTGTGGTGAGTTCATACACTGAAAACTAAATAAGCTCAAGTGCAGCAGACCATTACTTTGTTTCAATGCATTATTTGTTGATCTCTAGATAAATTCTGCTCAGCCTCTCAGTTTGAGTGTGGGAACCACCGCTGCATTCCCAAACGCTGGGTGTGTGACGGAGCTGATGACTGCGGTGACAGCAGCGATGAGGACAGCAAGTGCAGTGAGTGATTGGTTCTGATGTATTTAGCACCATCAAATATTTAGACACCAGTAGATTCCATTGTGTTGTAAAACTATGTCTCAGACATGGATAAAAGAATTGAATTCAGTCAACAGAATACTTTCAAACACCCAGGATAAAAAAAAATGCTTTAAAATCATCTTCAATAAAAATCTGTCCATCACAGAGACAAAAACCTGCAGTCCAGAGGCGTTCCAGTGCCCTGGGTCACACATGTGTATCCCTCAGCGCTGGAAGTGTGATGGAGACAATGACTGTCCTGATGGGGCTGATGAGAGCGTTAAAGCTGGCTGTGGTGAGCAAAAGTAGAGTTTTGAACAATTCCCAAAATCAAATCAATGACAAATCTAAGCAGATCCATGCTGCAGTGTTGAAGTTATTTTCATGTCATTCACTCACCACATGTTTTTATGTCTCAGTGTTCAACAACACATGCAGCAGCAATGAGTTCATGTGCCAGAACCGACAGTGTATCCCCAAGAGCTTTGTTTGTGACCATGACAATGACTGCAGTGATGGCTCAGACGAGTCCCAAGAATGTGGTCAGTGAACTCCTATTCCTGATGGGGTAGTTTCTAAAACAAACATTCTCTCCTTCTCACTTTTATTTGAGAACAACTCTCTCTTTTACCATATTTATATATATATATATATATATATATATATATATATATATATATATATGTGTGTATATATATATATATATTTATTGATGCAGAATATCCAACCTGTGGACACAATGAGTTCCGCTGTGCCAACGGGCGTTGTCTCATCCAGAGTTCATGGGAGTGTGATGGAGACTTTGATTGTCATGACCAGTCAGATGAAGCCCCAAAGAATCCACACTGCATTGGTCCAGGTTAGAACCACACTGTCGCCCCAGGAGCACTGGGCTTAGACTTCTTATTCTTTTATTTATTTCTCTTAAGAATTTACAAACATCTTCTGTGTTGTGTCTTATTATCATTAGCAGTATTTGAGCATGTTGATATTTACAAATAACTATGCGAAGGTAAAGGACAAATAACATTGTAGTACATACAGAGGCAAACATGGAGAATAAGTTTAATTACATGATTATAGCACCAATATTTTCAAAGGTAATCTGACTGAAAGATCCTGAGGCTGAACTTTTATGCTAGCTGTTGAGATTTTCTCCTAATGTCTGTCTCATTATTCCTTTTTTGAACAGAGAAGAAATGCAATGACACAGCGTATGCGTGCAACAATGGAAACTGTATCAATGAAACGTTGCTCTGTGACCATAAAGACGACTGCGGCGACGGATCGGATGAGCTGAACTGCTTCATAAACGAGTGCCTGAACAGCAAACTGAGTGGTTGCACCCAGCTCTGTGAAGACCTTAAAATAGGGTTCAAAGTATATGAGCTACATGAAGTTATGTTTTGATAGTCCACTAATGGCATGAATGGCTGCTTATCTGCCCTGGGCTTTGCGTCTTCACAGTGCAGATGCCATCCTGGCTTCCGTTTGAAAGATGATGGGAAGACATGTGTGGACATAGACGAGTGTACAACCACTTATCCCTGCACGCAGCGCTGTATCAATACGCACGGAAGCTTCCACTGCCTATGTGTGGATGGCTACGCTCTTAGTCCTGAAAATCCCACCATATGCAAATCAACATCTGGTAAGTACATAGCAAGACTAACAACATTCATGATTCCTAGGATGTGGTAAATTATCTCACATCCTAGGATGTTCTCCCTGCAGACGAGGAGCCCTTCCTGATCTTTGCCAACCGCTACTATCTAAGGAAGCTCAATTTAGATGGCTCCAATTACACACTGCTCAAACAGGTGAGACTTGCACATTAAGTTTGTCCTTTTGAAATCTTGCACCAGGTTTATCGCTGGCTCGGACTCATCCAACCCCTTTGCTTTGACAGGGCTTGAACAATGCTGTGGCTCTGGACTTTGACTATCGCCAACAGATGATTTATTGGACAGATGTGACCACTCACGGCAGCATGATTCGACGGATGTACATCAACGGCAGTGATTTTCAGGTGAGAGTGTTGTAGGTGGATTGTGGACAGTGCTGATTATACCTTCTTGGCTCTGGTTAACTGACAGATGTGGGAACAGTAAAAAACCCTGAAAAATGATGAACTCAGAGAGCATACACTGCTTGCTCATTTGTTAGGTCCTTCATCGCACATCACTCAGCAACCCAGATGGTCTGGCTGTGGATTGGGTGGGAGGAAACCTGTACTGGTGTGATAAGGGCCGGGACACTATTGAGGTTTCAAAGCTGAATGGAGCGTACCGGACAGTTTTGGTCAACAGCGGCCTGAAGGAGCCACGCGCTGTTGCTGTGGACGTACGCTATGGGTGAGAGTCAGATGGCACAATGCTGGGCAATATAAGCACATTCATGCTATTCATACTTAGACTGCTATTAAATACTAATTTTGGGATTTTGTTTTCTTAAACAATCTTGACACATTTTGAAGGTGTGATGTTAAATCTTATGAACAATTAAACCTCACAACCCTGACAGGTACCTATACTGGTCCGACTGGGGTGACAGCCCACACATAGGCAGGATTGGGATGGATGGCACCAACCGGACTGTCATTGTGGAGGATAAGATTACATGGCCCAACGGGCTGACGCTAGATTTTGTCAATGACCGCATATACTGGGCCGATGCTCGAGAGGACTATATTGCTTTCGCCAGTCTGGATGGAACCAACAGACACACAAGTAACACAGACTTTTGTCTCTTTCTGTGCTTTTCCACACTTACTTAATGTATTACCAATATTAATTTGACTTTGCGCTTGTTCCATTGTAGTTCTGGTTCAGGATATCCCCCACATCTTTGCAATGACTCTGTTTGAGGAGTACATCTATTGGACAGATTGGGAGACAAAGTCAGTCAACAGAGCTCATAAAACGCAGGGGACCAACAAGACCATGCTGATCAGCACCTTACACAGACCGATGGACCTCCACATTTACCACCCATACCGTCAGCCTGAGGGTAAAACCATTACTCACAAACACATATAAATATTCATTTATCTGCTCATTATTTTACTTGTGTGAACATCCTGGTTCTTCAGTGGCAGACCACCCATGCCAAATCAAACAGGGAGGCTGTAGTAACCTGTGTCTGCTCTCACCTGGAGGAGGCTACAAGTGTGCCTGCCCCACCAACTTTTATCTAGCAGCTGATGGTAAACAGTGCTTATCAAACTGCACTGCGAGTCAGGTGAGCTACCAGGAGGCTATTGTTTTAGATATTTGTTTGTAAGATGTTACAATGAAAGAATTAATACATTCCCCATTGACCCTTCAGTTTGTCTGCAAAAATGATAAGTGCATTCCATTCTGGTGGAAGTGTGACACTGAGGATGACTGCGGGGACCGATCAGATGAGCCTGCAGACTGCCGTGAGTTGCAACAACATATCATTGGTAAAGTATGCACTTTGTTAGATCTGGTTGCTAATGGGCTGTGTTGTGTCACTGTAGCTGAGTTTAAGTGCAGGCCCGGCCAGTTCCAGTGTGGCACAGGAATCTGCACCAACCCAGCTTACATCTGTGATGGAGACAATGACTGCCAGGACAATTCTGATGAGGATAATTGTGGTACATGATTTTCCAGACAAATTTAAGTGCTTTTTCTTAGGTACGATCTTGAGAACCATTGTCATCTGTGAAACCACTTTTTTTTTTTCTCCCAGACATCCATGTGTGCCTGCCAAGTCAGTTTAAATGTAGCCATCCAAGTCGCTGCATTCCTGGCATCTTCCGTTGCAATGGACAGGACAACTGTGGAGAGGGAGAGGATGAGAAAGACTGCCGTGAGTTCACTTGGGCTTCTGTTGGCCCTTTGTTATACACTACTCAAAAAAATAAGGAGAACACATAATCATCACAGTGTAAGTCCCAGTCAATCATAACTCCAGGATATCAACATGTTCAGTCAGGAAGCAATAATGATTGTGAATCAATTTATGTGATGGTTTCCCAGGTGGTGGCCACAGACAATTTCCCTCCTCATGTTTTCTGGCTGATTCTTGGCTAGTTTTGCATTTTCCCAGTGCCATCGCCACTAGTGGTAACTGTCAGATACAGACTCCAAGAGGGTGGTCTGCAGGCCCGACGTCCACAAGTGGGGCCTGTGCTCACAGCCAGCACGGTGCAGCCCGATTGGCATTTTCTAGAGAAACGGAACCAGAACTTGTATATCTGCCATTGGCGCCCTGTTCTCTTCACGGATGAGAGTCTTAGACGCTGTGGAGAACGTTCTGCTGCCTGAAACGTCCTACAACATGACCGGTCGGGCGAGGGGTCAGTGATGATCTGGGGAGGCATATCCTCGTGGGCCGCACAGACCTCCACGTGCTAGCTAGGGGTAACCTGACTGCTCTTAGGTACCGGGATGAGATCCTCAGACCCATTGTCAGACTGTATACTTGTGCAGTGGGCCTTGGGTTCCTCCTGGTGAATGACAATGCCCGTCCTCGTGGCTGGAGTGTGTCAGCAGTTCCTGGATGATGAAGGCATTGATGCTATTGAGTGGCCCGCCCGTTTCCCATAACTGAATCTAGTCGAGCACCTCTGGGACATCATTTATCGTTACGTCCACCGCCGTTACGTCGAACCACAGACTGTCCAGGAGCTGACTGATGCCCTGATCTGGCTCTGGGGAGAGATTATACGCTGTCTCATCAGGAGCATTCCCAGACGTTGTATACAGACATGTGGAGGCCATACTCACTACTGATCTAAATTAAGAGTTGGGTTGAGGAAATTCACAAAAGTTGGATAACTCTGGGATCTCATTTTCCACTTTGATTTTGAGTATGATTCTGAATCCAGTCCTCAATGGGTAAATTGTTTTCCATTGGTCATAATACTTACGTTATTTTGTTTTCAACAAATTACACTATGTAATCGATAAAGATTTTCAACTGGAATATTTCATTCATCCAGCTCTGGGATATGTGATGTAAGTGTTCCCTTTATTTTTTTGAGTTGTGTATTCAAGTTTCAGTGTATTCACTATCCATTTTTGATAGTGAATACACCAATCATGTGTCTGATGTTCGCTTATGAACAAGCAAGACATTTCTACAACTTGAAGCATGATTCATTTCTGTCCCGACCAGATGAACCCTGCTGACTTAATAAACCCTGTGACACTTCTTCAATTCCACATATTGTATCTTAACACCTCATTTGGAGAAAGGACAATGCTGAACACTTTGGGACTCCCCAGACAATCTCTGTCCATTTTGGAAGTTTACTTTTGACATCTCCCAC
Source organism: Lophius americanus (assembly GCA_037951165.1). Classification (NCBI taxonomy): domain Eukaryota; kingdom Metazoa; phylum Chordata; class Actinopteri; order Lophiiformes; family Lophiidae; genus Lophius; species Lophius americanus. The sequence continues at coordinate 3,435,152 of JBBDHG010000140.1, read as the reverse complement.
TGGTCAAAGGATGTCACTCAACTTCCATGACATTTGCTGTGTACATTCATCCTCCACAGTGACATTACATGACCTGTTCATTTGTACCATCCTTACGTTTTAGCACGTTTAACTTCAAAGTTGTAAGAATGATAAAGGCACCATGATTCTCTGTTATAAGATACATAACATTCCTTGGGCAGGTAGGAGTTTAGCATAATCACTTTCATATATGAAAACCTGTAATCTATCTGACTTCTATACAGCGGAAGTGACATGTGCCCCCAACCAGTTCCAGTGTGCTATCACCAAACGCTGTATCCCACGGGTGTGGGTATGTGACAGAGACAATGACTGCGTGGATGGATCTGATGAACCGACTAACTGCAGTAAGACACAGCTCTCTATGACTGTTCAAAACACCAACCCTTAAAACGTCTGTCGGATTTTTGTTTTAATCAGCCAAACCCTATTTGACTGAATGTTGATTTTCAGTAAATGTTTTCTTTAGCTGTTCTTGATTATTGGATTGGTATTTTAAGCTAACTTATATTAGTGCCATTATCTACTACTGGTTTTCATGTCATTGCTTAGCAGAAACAAGAGAGAGAATGATTCCATGCAAAGTATGGATATGTCTAATCCACTGAATCCTTTATGTTGCAGCTCAGATGACATGTGGTGTGGACGAGTTCCGCTGCAAGGATTCTGGGCGCTGCATCCCGGCACGCTGGAAGTGTGATGGAGAGGATGACTGCGGAGATGCTTCAGATGAACCCAAAGAAGAGTGTGGTAAGACTTTGTTAGATGGAGAAAGAAAGGATATGAAGAATGTTATATGGCCGTGCTTATTGTGTCTTTTGGTTTTCAGATGAGCGGACATGTGAGCCGTACCAGTTCCGCTGTAAGAACAACCGCTGTGTGCCTGGCCGCTGGCAATGTGACTATGATAATGACTGTGGGGACAACTCAGATGAAGACAAGTGTGGTATGCGCCCCCTTGTTTTTCTATATCCACTAACAAATGTATTTATTAAAACAATAAGTTCTAACATTAGATGAGCTCTACTGAGCATAAACATACAGTTCAGATGTGATGGCCTCTAGTGGTGAGCAATGTATCTCCTTCCACTGCACGTTTGTCTGGTATATTGTATTACTCTCACTTATGAGGCTTTTATTTCATTTTGTCTTAATTAGTTATGTGGCCATATGCACATCTCACATCATCTCATGTCTATTTTGCATTTCACACTGGCCTGTTGATGTGAGCCAGAGGTAGGTGTATTCACAATTTCAGCTAAACCGTCAACTGCCTCCGCTTCTCAATCCTCTGAGCTCTGCTCCCATTTTATTTCTGTGACCCACCTTTCCTCCCTTATCAATTCTTCCACTCGTAGAGTGCCAAATGTCTTACCATCCCCACCTGTGTAACCCATGAGTAAATCCTGTATTATAAGAGTATTTTTTATTGATTTATGTCAGGCTCTTAACAGAGCTCCCTGTGTTCTATTTGCGATCTGCTAAATTCCCACCTTTCTCTTTTCCTTCCCCAAGCATCTCCTTGCTTCTTGCATCTGCTCTCTGCTCCTGCTTCCTTAGTCTCTCTCTTAACCTGGCTTGTCCCTCTCCTCAGTGCCTCGACACTGTTCAGAGAGTGAGTTTTCCTGCACAAATGGTCGGTGTATTGCCGGGCGCTGGAAGTGTGATGGGGACCACGATTGTGCCGATGGTTCAGATGAGGTACGCCTCAATCTCCTTTCTGATCAACATTCTAATTTCAAATTTTACTTACAACGGATGCTAACGGAGACATTATTTGCTTTGATCCAGGATGGCTGTGATGTGAAGTGTGATAGTGATCAGTTTCAGTGTAAAAATGGCCATTGCATACCCATCCGCTGGCGCTGTGATGCTGATGTTGACTGTGCGGATGGCAGTGATGAGGAGAAATGTGACACTGGTGGTGAGAAACACAGAAAACCACGGATGCATTTAGCAGCCTATTTATCATTCATTCTTCTTTCCTCATGTCATACTATCATGTTTCAGTGGGAAGACACTGCCCCCTGGATGAGTTCCAGTGCAATAATACTCTTTGCAAACCTCTGGGATGGAAGTGTGACGGTGAGGATGACTGTGGTGACAATTCAGACGAGAATCCAGAAGAGTGTGGTAAGAATCTCTGCGTTCTACTTGAGTAGAGTATCTCTGAATACCAGTTCCTTTTGTATTGTACTCTTTCCGTCTTGACGTTTCTTTCCCTCTCTCCTTCAGTTAAATTCCAATGTCCCCCTACAAGACAGTTCCGCTGTCTTAATGATCGTGTATGCCTGCGTTTATCAAAACGCTGTGATGGTTTCAACAACTGTGGAGACAACAGTGATGAGTTCAACTGCCGTAAGTTTTACTTGTGTTCTATGAAGTTATACGGACAAATCTAAAAACATTTTTATTGATATTGCAATATGATGTGACCCTAATATTCATGGACTGGGCTGATTTTCCATGGGACAATTGGAGTAATTACCTTTCTGTCACTCCTACACTCCTCCAGAGGCGAGTCCGTCCACACCAGTATGTCAAAAGGACGAGTTCCAATGCTCCAGCGGTCGCTGCATCAGCTCTGTCCTGCGCTGCAACTACTTCAACGACTGTGAGGACTATGGTTCGGACGAAATCCAGTGCAATAAAAAGGGTGTGTTGTGTTGCAATACAGTTGTCTTTACAGTGGATCTTCTGCAGGGTTGTCTGTGTAAAAGAATGCTGCTGTTTTCTGTCCTTTGCAGACACAGTGCTGAATGACTGTCACAGTAACAGGACAGTGTGTGGAGATGGAGATGAAGCTCATTGTGTGCTGAATGGCACTGACTCTTTCTGTTCCTGCAAACCTGGATTCCAGTCCAATGGGCGTAACAGATGTGAAGGTATAGTTTTCTTTGCCTTTCCTCTACTTTGGCTATTTATGTTTTGTCTAAAGTCTTCTCTTAAAGACTTAAACATGCCTTGGTTTTACCTTTATAATTGGCTTTGGTCTGTTTCACAGATAAGAACGAGTGTAATCAGTTTGGAGTATGTTCCCACATCTGCAACAACACCAAAGGTTCCTACAAGTGCAGCTGTCAAAAACACTTCACCAGAATCAATGAGACCTGCAAGGCTGATGGTGTGTACTACGACAAGAAGTGAAACTTACCTTCTGAGCCTTACTATTCAAGCCTTTCTTCATGTCTCTGCTTTACTACTTCACTTTTTGCCCAGCTCTGAGGCAAGTTCTCTACATTGCCGATGACAATGAGATCCGTAGCCTGGACCCTTCAATACCAAACTGGCGCTATGAGCAGCTCTTCCAGGGAGATGCTAATGTGCGCATTGATGCTATGGACCTTCATGTCAAGACAAATCGCATTTACTGGACCAACTGGCACACAGGCCGCATTTCCTCCTACGATTTGCCATCTTCCTCCTCCTCCCCTAATAGCAATCGTAATAGACGGCAAAGCGACTTAAGGTTCACCAATGTGGAGGTAAGTGCGCATATGTTTGCTTGTACTTAAACTTTGTATGTGATGTAAACTTTATTGGAGACAGGTAGAGCATTTAGGTCCAATCTGAAGGTTCTTAGAGCTGCTTTTCTCTTTTTCTATGTCTAGATCCCTGACCTGAAGATGCCGCGAGGCATCGCTGTGGACTGGGTGGCAGGGAATTTGTACTGGACTGACTCTGGTAGAGATGTCATTGAAGTGGCACAACTAGGTGGAGGACGCCACCGTAAAACCCTGATCTCGGGCATGATCGATGAGCCTTATGCCATTGTAGTAGATCCCCCAAGAGGGTAAGTGGGTCCTGTAGAAAATCAAAAGAAAACAAATGAAACGATAAATAAATGATAAATGGAGATTTCCCTGCCCATCATCAGGAAAATGTACTGGGCAGACTGGGGGAACCATCCCAAGATTGAAACAGCTGCAATGGACGGAACCATGAGAGAGACATTAGTGGAGGAAAACATCCAATGGCCAACTGGTAAAATATTCATTCATATACATAATAATTTGTTCTATACTTAGTAGTAAAGCATAAAATATAAGGCCTAAATCTTTTCTTTTCTACTGCTGCTCTCTGTCTAAAGGTCTTGCGGTGGACTACTTCAACGAGCGCCTGTACTGGGCCGATGCTAAGCTGTCATTGATCTGTAGCGTGAGGTTGAATGGCAGCGATGCAGTTGTGGCTGTAAACAGTGTTAAGAACAGTTGAGTGGCACATGCTCACAGGGGCACAACTTGTGTTGTCATCCATACTAATAAACAATCTTTAAGGGTCAGAACTCATTGACAATTTAATGTGACTGTCATTAAATAATAATAATGATTATAGATATAGTTAGAGACAACTATATAACATGTCCCCTTTGCTTCGATGCAGAGCTCCAACATCCTTTCAGCATTGATGTCTTTGAGGACTATATCTATGGCGTCACTTATATCAACAACTACGTTTTCCGAGTCAATAAGTTTGGCAAAGGTGCCATTGAAAATTTGACAACTGGAATGAACCATGCCACGGATATTGTTTTGTACCACCGCTTCAAGCAGCCCGAGAGTGGGTAGAATACAGACAAATATCTTACTACATACTGAAAACAGTTTTTTTTTGATAATTCTGAACTTGTCTTTGTTTTGTTAGTGACTAATCCCTGCGATAGGAAGAAATGTGAATGGTTGTGTCTGCTGAGCCCCAGTGGACCAGTCTGCACTTGTCCCAATGGACGCACACTGGACAATGGCACATGTATAGAGCTGCCCACTCCCACATTGTCTCCCATTTGTGAGTAAACACAAGCTCCCACATAGCAAACTAACACATTCAACGGCATCTAAAACATTCTGCATGACTGAAACTTCATCATCTACAGCTCCTCCCAGCGGCCCCTGCTTGGTCCAGTGTAAGAACGGTGGCAGCTGCTTCCTGAATGCCTACATGCAGCCCAAGTGTCGCTGCCAGCCTAATTATGGAGGAGATCAATGTGAGATTGACCAGTGCAGGGACTACTGCAAGAATGGAGGCACATGCACACCCTCCCCTACAGGTAGTGTAAAGACACTACAAGGTGGTTTGGGTTATCTTTAACTTGCTTTCATAGCATTGAATAGTATTAAACGGATCCATTCACCCCAACTTAGACTTGACTGCATATTTTTGCATATTTGCATGTTTTCAAGCCTTGAAGAAGAGGAGGTGGTTCGGCTCACTATTTAGCGCTTAGCTGCCAGCTTATTACTGCTGCCCTCATGAACCTTTCTTTTTATATCTATGACTCACTAAACTCTTATTTACTAACAAAGTACAAACAGATATCAAATAATCTCACCAGGATGAACAATCAAATTACAAACATTGACAAAGGAGTCGTGAAGGTAGAGAGATACAGTGGTCGAGAAAAACAACACATTTTTTAATAAAATGTACGAATGGACTTGTGCTTGGCATTTGTCCTCAATATTTAAATAAAATATAAGCATGAGGATAATCATGCTTAAGAAATTAAATCTTTCTTTAGCTATTTATCAAAAATGGGAACATTGCAAGTTTTCTGTTTGTGTCGATCACAATTACATTTAGTGGGACTTGTTTATGTCGATTTGCTTTACAGTATATTCTGGAATTTGTCTTTTGCTCTGGGCTAGATAGAGATATGCATACTGAAACAATATATTGTGCAACCTACTTTACTACATTTGTACTCATTTCCGTTAGTTTTATTATACCTACTGTCTCTTTTCTTAAGCTATTTGAAACACAGAGGTAAGTAATATGTGAGGTTTAATACAGCTGCTATTTATCTGTCTCACTACAGGATCTCCTACCTGTCGATGCCCGACAGGCTTTACAGGACCAAACTGTAACCTGCAAACCTGTAAGAATTACTGCAAAAATGGAGGCAACTGCACAGTCAGTACTGGAAACCAGCCAACCTGCCGCTGCACGCCTGACTTCCTGGGAGACCAGTGCCAGTACAGTGAGTGTTCACTATGCTCACTATCTAGCCATTCATTTAATAAACTAATAAGGACTGTGACCATAATGTCATAATTGTAGTCAGAGAGCATGTAGTAGAGTATGATGTGGCTGGTAAGCAGTGTGCTTCAATGTTTGTCTTTGTGTGAGCAGGAAGCTGTGAAGGCCACTGCCTGAATAAAGGCACCTGTCTGCAGAGGGAAAATAACTCCAAACTGTGCCGCTGTCTGCCTCAGTATACGGGCAGCACATGTGAGATTGATAAGTGTCACTATTGTCGTGACGGCGAGTGTATTCCCAGCAACAGTTTTACATCTATGGGGGACTTTACCTGTCGGTAGGGACATTGACATCTATTGACTCAACAGTCCAACAATCACATGAAATGCTGTTTCTCTCACCGTTAGTCACATTTGCTTCTGTCTTGTATAGTTGTGCAAATGGAAGGGTCCAGCCTAGCTGTTACACATGCAATACGAACGAGTACTGTGCAAATGGGCAGTGCTCTATAAATCTCGTTACCAGACTTCCAGAGTGCAGGTGAGAAACATCGTGTTCATGCATAAATGTTGTTGTAGGAGTCTTAATATCTATAATGTAGCTCTGCTTAAATGCATTTATCCTATTTCCTCTCTTATTTCTGTCTGTGTGTGTGTGTTCAGATGTTCACCTGGCTGGGCCGGGCATCGCTGCAAGTCTGTGGCAAACAGCGAAGGCGGTTCAGGCTCAGGTGGACGTAAGTTGACGCTGTTAATGTGCTGTCCATTATAAAATTAGTAAATAATATATAAAAGAATAGAACACATTAATAAGTTTAAGGAGAAGTTATCTGTATTGGACTTAATAATAATACATTTTATTTACAAGGCACTTTATAATTAGATAAAATCTCAAAGTGCTAGATTTGGTTGAAGCTTCTCCAATTGTTGAAGTTATGTTTGTGTGTGTGTTTGTGTATGTGAATCCAGACACAGCTTCCATAGTGATTCCTGTGTTGCTGCTGTTGCTGCTGGTTCTACTGGCAGCAGGAGCGGTGTTCTGGTATAGAAGAAGGATGAGAGGGTGAGTAACAGGAACATATATAAAAACAAGCAACAGACACAATCTTCCTCTTCCTTGATTTTCAATCTCTACCTACATCTTTCTCTTCCTGTGTTGCTTTCTTCCATCTGCACTTCTCCTCTCCTTCCTTTAATGGCATCTCTTCTGCTCTTCAGGTCTAGCCAGCCCTGCAAAACCGGCTCCACACGTTTGCGGTAATGGTGGCCAGGGTTGCACTTTGCTTTCATTTATGTAGCCATAATGACTTGTCTTCACTTTGCCCATGAGCCATGGTCGCTGTGCAGTGTTTGGTCCTGTGGTAAACTGTGCTTTGAATTATCTTAGATGTTGATGGCAGCTGTAGCTCATCCTGCTCTCACATTATCCCAACTTCAGAGTGACTCCAGAGCAGATCTATTGAAAACATACATTGAATAGATCTGCCTTGTCAATAGTGAGAGCTGCAGATCCATCCTCCTGTTCCATATTGTTCTGATTGTACTGTGCTGTGGTTTGTATTGTGGTAGTGTTTCTTGTAGTGAGAGAGGTCAGGCGCCGTTCTCCTCCAACCTCCGATTAGAATGTGTAAAGTCCAGTCTTTACCTAGAAGAAGATCCACAGTTGACACGCATGTTTGCTCATATCTATGGTGGTTTTATTGCTATCTTAAGTGATCATCTTTGTCAATAAAGGTTCAGTGTGTAGGATGTATGGAGTCGCTTGATAGAAATGGAATATAATCATCATAATTGTATTTCATTTTCTTAGAATTACTTGAACAATTGTGTTTCTGTTAACTTAGAGTCTTAGAGCCATTTTTATCTACAGGGGGGTGGGTACATTTTCACAAAATCACTGTCCTGTTTCTACCGTAGACTTGAATGGACAAACCAAATACTGGCTCTATAGAGGGTCTCTCATGTTCTGGTGGGCTGCCATAGGTCCTCTTGGTGAGAGGAGGATTGTTCAGTTTGTTGCAGTCTCCAACCGCACAACTAGACACTACTAAATTCTACACACTGCTCCTTTAACAGTCCTTTATCCAGGTCCAAAGTATCTGGAACTTTCCTGACCTACAAGAAGGCTGGGTTTGTGTTGCCTCGGCTGTGGCTTAGTTCCTCCACAGGCCACTAAGCCACAGCGGAGATTAGAGTCCTGTGACGCTCCCCTATTAGAGTGGCTGTGTCAATACTTGCACGGTTTAGGCTCTTTATAAAATCTAAAAAGACACAGATGTTTGACTCTGCTCTTAATGTTTTCTGTAGAGCCAAGGGCTTCCAGCACCAAAGGATGACCAACGGGGCCATGAACGTGGAGATTGGAAACCCTGCCTACAAGATCTATGAGGGCGAGCCTGATGATGATGCTGGGGAGCTGCTTGACGCAGACTTCACGCTGGATCCAGACAAGGTCTAGATAAAACACTAGGCATCCATATGTATGAAAAACTGTTATTCCCCATCCACAAAATAATTATATGTAATGGATCATTTTCACCTTTTCCAGCCCACCAACTTCACAAACCCAGTTTATGCCACCCTGTACATGGGAGCTCACAACAGTCGCAACTCCCTGGCCAGCACAGACGAGAAGAAGGAGTTGCTATCTCGTGGGGATGAAGAGCCCCTTGTGGACCCCCTGACATAGAGTGTCTACTGGCCTGAAGCAGCCTATTCCAAACACAACCCTCTCCTTGCCTTTTTAAAAGATAAACAAAACAACAAAAAAAAAGATTAAAAAGTAAGACAAAATTGATTTAAAAAGTGTGAACACTGTATAAAATGTACAAAAATGAAGGACTACTTTTGTATGTGATTGCAGTATTATATTTTGTTCTTTTGAGATTCCTCTGTTCAAAATTTAGTAACATTTTCTATGAGAGATTTTTAATTTACACTTTTTCCTTTACCCTTTACCTAAATAGCCACTACCTCTGTGCAAAATGAAATGGAAACAAGAAAATCAGAAGATACTATATTCGGAGCAATTTGAATTTTTTTATTTTTATATGAATTGTATAGATAAGAGAAAAAAAACATTGTTCCATTTCACGAGTGCCAACTGTGTGTTGTTTGTGTTTGACCTTGAGCAGGAAAGGCAAAACTCAAAGGTTTCTAAATCGGTACATATTTTGTCTCGCTGATTTCTTGGTGAGATTTAGTGAGACAGATTATTGATCGCACCGTTTGTGTGTAGCACATGTAAAGTGTCAATACCAGATGGCCACTACAGTATTTCCACAAAACAAAAATTCTCAGAGAACGAGGTTCAAGAAATTATTGTGTTGTCTTCCTTGCACAGAATTCATATTCTACATTATATGGTAGACTGTAAAATGTAACACAGGTGTGATTGTTTTAATCTCACTGTTTGACCGTTGGAGCTGAAGTGACAAGATGAGAGGCGTTTGGCTGCGTGATCCTGGAGTTGGAGAGTGATGGGTGGAAATTACAGGTGAAAGGAGAATGGTGGGCTACGTGCTTCATACAGCTGGTTATGAAGAAAGGGGTTTTTCAGGTACAAGACTGTTATGGACAGGATGTGTGTACTCCATTCAGTTGTCTGCTACGTGGATCTCTGAGGAAGAAAGGCTGCAATAATTGTAAAATGTAAGGACAAAATATGAAGGAGAACGGTTTTGTTTTTTCTCCACCCTGTTGTTTTGTAAAAACCATCCGGCTGATGTCATGAGTAGATTTATCTTTCTACCTTCAGAGGATCAAACTTTGTACATTCAGTTTTGTATCGGCTCAGTCTTAAGTGCATTATGCTCCTTTGGTCCTTATCGTTTCTCTGCTAACTAAGCTCTTTCTAATCTCTTATTCTCTGCGCTCTGCTGCTGCTAATGCTACCATTCTGGTTGCTTTGACATGTACTTACGCTCAGCCTCTTGTCCCAAAATGCTGCTTCTGTCAGAAATGTGTCAGCCATATCATAATGCATGTGAAAAGTAACATCAATCTTAAGTTTAAGTGACAATAACACGTTTTTATCTTACCTTCCTGTCGATAACTGTTCTGTTATGCTGTTGTATATGTTTTGTCTTTAATTGAGAGAAGTACAATCATTTTACCTAAAGAACATTTTTGAAAAATCATACATGCATTCTCAGAACTGTCTTTTTGATTAGTCCTTGTGTTTTTTTTAATGAGAAATGACACAGAGATTTTATAGTACACAATGCATGGAGGCTCAGACTTTCTTTCAGATAGAGAATAATGTTTAATTTTTGCTGGAGTACTTTACAAACAAAATAACAGATATTGTTATAAATAAATTTTAAAAATTGTACAGAAAACAAACTGTTGTTTATTGAGTCCATTTGTTGACAACATGAGATGATGAAATGAGGGAAACTATTATGACAACTGAGTGTGGGTTGTGGTCATCATTGTTGGGTAAACAATAATAAAAATTGTGTGTTGTGTGAACACCTATTTAAATTTAGTAAAAAGTCTTATTTTTGATCGACTAAAATTATTAAGCACATTCTGCAACAAAGAAAAAAGACGTTTATGGTAACGTACGTTGCTGACCATGAACTGGTGAACCACGAGACGAACCTTATTGATAATGTTAAGAATTTATGGAGAAGAGGCGAGAAGCTTTGCATTCTCGCCTAGATATTTGTCATATTTAACATTATGGTAATTTTGAATAAGAAACATATCTGATATTATCAGATGTAAGTAAGAGCAGCTTTTCTCAGCAACTTTGTCTTGCTTTCAGCAATCAGCTGTTCTCTGGCTCCATTCAGGATATCCTAAATTCTGGGAACAGTTTGGATGTGGGTCAGAAATACACTGATAACATGTCGGTACACTTGATATTGAAAAAAGAACATATTGAACTGCTGTGCTGCTTTCCATCCTCGGTTGTTGAGTTTTGGGAGAGCTTGAATGTTTTTCAGTTCCCTGACTGATCACTGAAGTTCTCCAGCAAGTCACTGATGTGGTGATTCTGTAGCCTCCGCTTAAAGATGAAGATGAGCTCTGGAAGCACAGCTCTTTCATCAACGACTTTTACAGCAAGCTATGACTTCTACGTTAAACCCCACTAGTCCATTAGCTGGCATTAGCTATGTGCTTGTTGTTGGAACTAGGTCATAGCTCATCAGTATCCAGCAGGTCTCTTCCAAACTTAGTCCCCACAGGGGAAGAAAGGCTCTTCAGTGCAAATGTTAATTGATGTTACATTAGATGCCTGTGTGGACTCTTAAGGTTGTCTGTGTTGCATTTCAAATCTGATGACTTTTGTCTTAGCCTGGGTGAAGGTCTGTAATCAGAGGGCAGAGCAGAGGTGTCACTATTTATAAGATGTGGCCTCACTTATGAGTTTTAAGTTCTTTAGCAGTGGATTCATTCCAATTCAATTGCAATGGAATATCTTTTTTTAACTATATGTAATGCATCTTGCCTAAAAATACAAGGGCTGCTGTCCAATTCCAGACACCACGGCAAGTCCATGCACTGTAGTGTGCGCGTCATAGCTGGTGCTTTGCTGTGTGCACTGAGCAATAATAATAATAATAATAATACATTTAATTTATAATGCACTCCATGTATCACGCTGGAAAAAGACTCAAGACTGAGGAATCAAAACACGCTGAAGGTATATCCAACCTTAAAATAGCTCTACCTTTTTGAAGGTCGGAGCCCAACAGGTTGATTTGATCCCAACTCATCTTGTGGCTTTTCATCTGATTGGTTACTAATTATACATGTAAGAGTTTAAAGTCAGCTCTTTGGGATGCTAATCATTTTCAAATATAACAACGATAACTGGAGAAAAGTTTCATTTAAAGTTATGCATTTATACTTTAATTAAAATTGTTCACAAAACTAATGAAATGATTGTTTGCTTGAAATGTTTGCGGAGCTGTAATTCTTTTTATTATTCTTATTGTTATGAAATGCAGAATAACAAGCATTTTCAACAGATCTTTTTTCGTCCATTTTTTTTAAATTTAAGATATAATTCAAAACATGATTAGGAGGTTCATAATACATATAGAAATCTAGATTTTCATACAAAAAAAATAAATCCAGAAGTTGCTCCCAGTTCCATCAACATTAGCAGTACTGTTGTGTGGCGGACGCTGCACAGTGGACTCATCACTCACCATTTCATACATGTGGTAGACGTTCCTAAGAATTGAGATCTAAATAACTAGTGTCCCATGTCTTGAAATGTCCATGGGATAGTGAACACAAATGCTTGTTTTGGGATCTCTGAATGATATTTATTGTCTTCCAGCTATTCTGGATCCGCTGTGTTTAAAGGAACAGGAAAGCCTCTGGATGCAGGTGAGAATATTTGGATAAGGTTAATGAGTTCAGAAAAGGAATAGCTTTGACTTCCTCATCTTCTTCAAATGTCAGCCTCACTGCCAGTCCAAAAATATGGAGGGTCTGTCTTTCAGGCAATAGGTCATAACTTTCAGGGGTTACGAGCTTCAGCCTGCCTTCTAGCCCCTGTGAGAGTGTGAGGGGATAGTCTGAAATACATTGAAGCAGAAATACTTTCTTGCAGCAAATAAAAGAAAATCACAATTTCACATAATGGTTTGAGATCCAGTGCCGAATGTAGTCCAAGAACACAAGACTGGGTTTAATTTAATGTGATAAATGTGTACATCGCACATCGGGGGCATTAGAAAATGAATTTAAGCCTGTTTGTGTTTATTTTCTGTTCAAAGCCAAGTACCCATGACCTAAGGTGCTTGGCTCTGGTGTAGCTCCCCAGTAAACTACATGAAAAGGTCATACACAAGGTATGACCTAAAGATATAAAACCTCTTATCCCATTTTGAAGATGTTTTTACATATGTTGAAATAAGTATTTTCATAAAAATTTTCATTTCTTCATTTTTACCCTTACCTGTTGACGTGTTTGTTTAAGCAGCAGCATTACTGATGGACTTTGACAATAAGAACGTAATAAGCCCTGGTTAGTTAGAGCTAATCGTCGACAATAAATGCATGCAACAGGAATTTATAACATATGATTTTAATAACTGGACCCAATTTATGCCCGTGCAGCTTCCTATGTATCCTAATCTATTTTTCCAAACAGAGCCTCAAATATGTTATCTTAATTATTGTTCTTATTTCTTGTTTGCATAAGAGGTTAAATTCCTGCACGAATATTGAAAAGATATTGTCGGATCCATCATTTTGAGTCACACTGACTGTATTGTGCATCATGGCAGCATTGTTTCACAAAGAATGGCTCAGACTCTCTGTCCTTTCGTATAGCTTTTATAAAACATATGGAGGCTGTGCCTTTTTCTGAAGAGAATACCTATTTTTGCTGTAAAACAAACTATAATGAAGTTCTATTGGGACGTCCGTGAAGAAGTCCAACTACATCATGGCACAGTCGCGAAAACATTATTTCTCAGACTTTGTTCTCCCTCACACATGCTGGTCTTAATTCTCTGCTTGTCCACTGCCTGTGAGTGACCTGGAGATCTTGAGACTATCCTTTCAAACTTATGCTCATGCCATTATTATCCTCTCCTATCATGTAAGCTCAGTTCCAGTTACCTGCTCAACGGTCTTGTGCATCCATTGACATTAGCTGCGCTCATTCAGTTAGCCTCATTCATCCAATCACAGCCACCCCTGCATGCTTAACCCATCACCATCAGCTGCTGTCTCTATATATGTCTCCCTCCAGTCATCTAGTTCTTGCTTGCTGCTGATTTACAGGCCCTACGCCTCCTTATCCCCCCCCATGAGTCTGAGCGCCGAAAACTTTCTAATCGACTAATTATCACACATCATCGGTTGTAATAGATCATTCATCTTTTCTTCATTCTCTGTCTTATCTCATGGAACTGGCTATTTAGTTAAAAGTTAACAGTCTGGTATGAGACAGACAGAAGAAACATTGAGGGATGAACCAACCTCAACCATGAATTCCCACAGTAGGCGATGAGTCTGTGTGGGTTGGCCGCTGCATTTATTACGTTATCTGTAAAATTAAAAAAAGTCTACTCTATCCAAGCAATATCAATGATCAACAAAAAAAAGATCAGATCCTTCAGCAAAAAAGGGTTTCCCATAATTGGAGAAGATAATACTTAACTGTTACTTTTAACTGATGATGATAATAACAATTACAAGAGAAGAGGACAGAGGGGAAACAATGAACTGTGGATTTTAGTATTCTTTTGTTTTAAATAATCGTCTAAACTCTTTGGAATGAAAAGAGGTATCTTCTTAAACACACTGTATCATAATCTTCACTTGATGCCTTTGGCCTTCAGCTCTTCTCGGACTCTGCTCAGGTAACCAGGGTCAGGATAACCAAAACTGTGAAAAGGCAGAAAGTGCAAAGGTCAAGGACATTTAAATAGACTTAGCATCAAAATAAGTCTGTATATCCAAAGTAACTAAGAGATTTGTCTACTGTACTTCTCTGGCCCCCCGGAAGAAGAGGTCTTGTGATGAATGTCATTCCAGGTCACCTGGTTTTCCTTTCCTGTCGTTCTAGATGTTCCTACAGTAAAAATGAGCTTCTGGTCAAAAGCCTTCTCCAAGAGGCGTAGCACATCTAGACCCTCCCTGTTTTTTGGAAGATACGCTCTTCTGTTGACACCATAATAATTCGTTCCAGGATTGGGATGCTTCATCTGTTAAAGAAGAGGAAGTCACAGACATAACTCACAATGATGCAACAAAGAGACTCTTTGGCATACTTTGTCTGGAGCCACTTACTGTCTGTCTGCCATCTGGAATAGAATAGGTGATGATGATTGTCCCACAGTTTGGGAATCCAGGAAGGTCATAGGACGCTGATTGTGTTGACATCTTTCCATTTGGCTGGTTTCCTTCCATCACACCAAAGACATCTTTACATAACGGACAGATGGGTCCTATGCTTTTCATTGACAGTTCCAGGCATTCTTTGCAAAACTCATGTTTACATTTGAGCAGTTTCTTATTCATTAATGTTTCTAAGCATATAGGGCAGCTGTCTTCGCTGTCGTTCCCTCCTGTTGCTCCCTCTCCTGTGGGTGCTTCAGTGTTTGGTGTGCTGCATCCAGGATGGCCTTTCACTGCAGGTCGACTGGAGGCCCCTTCATACCGATTAGAACTGTTCGAGGTCCACAAAGAACTGATGAACCCCATGGCCCCTCTGTCAGCATGATTCTCCATCGAGGCATTCCCTTCAGATCTTTGGTAGTGAGCTTTGTCTTTGACTGACCCTCGATTGAAACCAGATTTCTTAAAATCCACTGCGAACTCTGCTTTACTTTTGTCTATTTGCTCACTGCAGGAGTTGGTCATCCGTGTATAGCAGCTCTCGTCCGTGGTTAGTCCAGCAGTGACTTGTGTGTCTTTGATACTCATACCACTTTTCAGTGATGTGACTTGAGATGCCCATGATTCTCCCCAAGAGATGGAGGTGTCAGTTAAGGATTTTGGTGTTGTGTTTGAGAAAAGACATTTACTGATGGCTTCTTGACTCTGTCTTGGCCCACATATGGTCATTTCTTCAGAGGAGACAGCAAGTAAAATCTTACTCTCAGGTTTTTGGATAGTTTTAAAAGTGTCCCTCAACTTATCTGGATCAAGGTACTTGAGAGAAAAAACTGAGCCTTCGGATTCGCCTAAGCACTTCTGTGCAAGGTCACTGAACATGGCGAGTGCTTTGTCAGAGCCTCCATCATTCTGTCCTCCTTCAAAAGTCACATTCACTGCTCCCATGATTCTGACTCCATTCTCTTTCTCAATGCGTCTGATTTCTTCCTTGTAGATGTGGTTCACATACCAGAAATGGCCCACCGGGACCACACAGTAACAGTTCTCCCCTCCTGCTGCAAACGCTGCTGCTGAACCGCTGTAACTTTGCTGCACCAGTTTTGTTTGCGCCTAAATAAAATACCTCTTCATTTAGTAAAAAGCATTTATTCTCAATGTGTAACTCCTACTTATGTAAATTAAGGCACTTACATTTTGTGTGTCTGACGCATTTGAAGGAGGAAGTTTCAATGAAGCCTGCTCAGGTTTCCGGGGCTGTAGTGGTGATGGAATAACAGAAGTTATTGTGACTGAGTTCCCGTCTTTCCTTAACAGCGTTTGACCATTCAGGTCCTGAAGTTCACTCAATCCTTAAAAACAAGATAAGAAACAAAAAAAAGATGAATTAATTTGCTAATAGAAATAGAAAAACACTATAACTTACATTAGCAATTAAATATATTGACAGAATCCTGCTTAAGAACATTTTAACAGGGATGCAGTTTACAATAAGAATGAATATAAAAACTTTAAACTGTACCTGGAGCTGGTTTAATGCTTATGACAGCTCTCCCATCTTGGAAGACGCATAGAACTGTGTAGTCCCGAGCTCTATCGCCTGCTTTTGCATAGTTATTGGCCCAAGTTTGAAGGGCTTTCTGCAGTTCTATTATACATTTTTGTGGTTGATCACCTGACCATTTCAAAGTGAGAAGGAATTCCTCTTCAACTTTGTTCTGTGAAAAAGTTGGTCAGAGCAAGCAAAGATGTTACAGTTCAGTGATATGTGTTATTTACCAAATAAACACACACATATCTATCGCTGCACACTCATGATGGGATTTACATATATATATATATATATATACATATATATATATATACATATATATATATATATATATATATATATATATATATATATATATATATATATATATATATATATATATATATATACATATATATATATATATATATATATATATATATATATATATATATGTAATAAAAATGATAAACTACAGCCAATATAAGAAGACTTTTTTTTCACTAGATGACCGTAATTACCTTTAGTACATAAAAAGTTTTGGGGAATCTATTTGATACCTTTTTGAGAACAATTTATTTTCATTAAAAAATTGACCTCTGATTTTATTCTCAGAATTTTGACTTGCATTTTCATTTGGAATTAAAAATATGTGATAATGCGTACATAATCCTTTTTTCTCTACATTTGAAATAGAATTACTGAATATATTTGATTCATTAGACATTATCTGGAGCAGTATCTGGATGCACTTTTCTGATGACAAAAAGTAAAGCAAAGTGTAATATTTGCCAGAAAAATGTCTCATTCAAGTCCATGTCAACAAATAATTTGTGCCTCCACTTAAAAAGGCAACACCCGACAGTGAAAGTGGCGGAGGTGAGAAAAGAACAATGATAGTGACCATGAAGTCTCCATCACTGAAACTAGTCCACACATGCCAAATTAAATTATTATCAATATTACAGATTAATACAAACTCAGATATTCCACCAATGGAATATATATTAGTTGGATGTCTAAATATGAATGATTTTGATCCAAATTTTACCCTATCATTCCTCCCAGTTATTTTTTCCCGGATAAAATGAGTCCCCCCCCCCGGCTGACGTCTTAAAAATAAATAAATATAAAAATGAGCCAGTCTTTTGAACGGCTCTTTGAAAGGAACGGATTCACAAGATCCGGCTCCCTTCCAATAGCTGTAAATCCCATCTCTAAATCAAATTTGTCTCGACCACAGTCCGCTGGGATAGGCTCCAATGAACAGGATAAGTGGTTGCAGAAAATGAATGGATGAATACTAAAATGACCTTCATACATGAATGATATTTTTCAGAATAATCTCAGATTCCCCCTTGCAGTAACACAAGAACCCCTAGGGTTATGAGTGCTCATTAAAGAAACACTGGTTTAATGGTCGGAGATAAAATTTTTCATCTCTATAGCTTTCCATCACCTTCCTGTGACGTCATCTACTACCTGACTGTTGCATGACGGTACTCACTTCCATGGTCTCCTCTGTGTGTCCTGATATTTTCACAGAATTCTCCCTTTGAACATAAAAAACGGTTTGCAGTCAGTCTACAAGTTACAATAACCAACATTCTCTTCCTGCAGTAGTTACATAGTTTTCGGTTTACTTTCGGTTACGAACAGCTCGCGGAAACTATCAATTTAGACCACCATTTCTCTCATTTTCTGACGTGAATGTTTTGAAACAGACAACCTGCCAAGTGCATATATTTTGTAATCACATATACAGAGCGTAGAATATTACTTACTAATCAACATGACCACATTACCAACCTCCTGTCTGAGCGCTTCAACCACCGCAGTTACTTCCTCAGAAAGGAAAGTGAAAGTTTGGGCGCGTCGAGACCTGTGACGTCACTCTGATGAAGATAATGGCTTCTCAAACAGAAGTATTCCTTCAGAAAGAAGAAAAGTATCCAATATAAACCTACATATTGTTGGATATAATTATTGTTGGCATCACTACGTCATGACGTTTGAAAATAAACAAAGAGGTCCCTATACTTTGACAACGAGATAAGTTGTTGCCAGGACTAATTATCTCGTTCCTCATAATTGTTAAGTCTTGGCCGCGAGATAAATTTTGTTCATTTATTTATGTTTTTTTTTTTTTTTCTTCAAATGTCACCAGTGGGGTTCCATGATTCTGAGCTAACTGAGATCAAAACAGAGATCAAAAGAAGGGTCTGGGGGCGAAGGTACCTGAGATGCTATTTCAGTGACAGGGGCTATGGCAGCAAGACATAGGCTGCTGCAAGAGGCTCTAGATCTGTTATTCCAAGACGAGGAAGCATTTGGAGGAGGATGTCAACAAAACAAGCTGGGAGAAAACTTGGAGGAAAACTCTGATTACAGCCCCTCTGATGAAGATGACTCTGAGGGAGAGGAGCAGGCCGCAAGGGAGACATTTATGTTAGAAAAACAATGCTATCAGTTGGTACTCACTTCTACATCAGGTGAGAATGGGAGCCTTGAGTCCAGGTCCACCAAGTCTGGCTATTCCCCATGCATCTGAAATATTGTCAACATTCAAGCTCTTCCTCACTCCAGCCATTGAAAGAATTGTCATTGAAATGTCAAACATGGAAGGGATTTAATTGTATAGTCAAGAATAGAAAACCATGGCTGTGACTGACTTACATGCTTTCATGGGACTTCTACTACTGACTGGTGTGTTCAGGTCCCGAGGTGAGGCTATTTCGTAGTCCGTGGAATACTAAGACAAGAATACCAATATTTCGGGCCACCATGTCCCTGGACATTTTCCGAACCATAAAAGTTGGGCTCAGATTGCTGCGTGTCTGACAAACTGGCAGCAATCAGGGACGTCTGGGGAAAATAACATCATTACTTCAATATTGGTTGTGATGTCAAATGGTCAGAATCCGATCAGGTTCACTTTATTTGTCATTTCTTATGCACTTCCATACATAAAAAATGAAATAAGGTATCCCCTGAAAAACTCCTCCCAGGACAAAAATAGTGGTATTGCAATAAATAAGAAGATAGATAAAATAAAATGATTACTAAAAGCTTTTCCCCTTTTTTGTATTTTTACAGGTCAGTATCCTTTCCTCCAGTGCATGCCTAGCAAGCTAGGAAAATATGGAATAAAGTTATGGGCAGCCTGTGCTCCAGTTATGCTTGTAGAATTGACATATATACTGGGAAACCAGCTGGTTTGAGCCCCGGAGAGAAAATAAGGCATTTCTATTGTGTTAGAGGTGACAGAAGAACTAAGAGGACACAACTTGATGTGTGACAACTTCTTTACCTGTCATGACGTTGGTCAGGTGCTCCTGAAGAAGAAAATCACAATGGTTGGCACTGGGAGGCAGAACAAGGCTGAGATGCCACTCTGATTATGACAAGGGAGAGAGAGAGAGAGGTCTTCTCTTCTTCATGGGTGAAAGTTTGCTTTCAGCCATGACACCACAGTCTCATATATGCAGAAGAGGAAAAAGAATGTCATCCCTATGTGCACATCGCATACGCAAGGCTGCACAGTTCAGAAAACCAGCTATCAGGCTCAACTACAATGCTAACAAAAGATGAGAGGACCTTTACAATGTAACAGAATAAATCCTAACAGTTCCAGAATGTTTTTGCCATTTTCTCTTTCGATGAAATATATTTAAATTATCATCATCATGGCTTTGTTTCATGTCATAGGTGAAACAGGACATGATATTGTGTGATAGTAGAGGTTTATCCAAAGAGATTAAATAAGGATTAATCATCCGTTCATTAATGTCAGATAGGCTATTGATATATTCTAAATAGAGCTGTAGTTCAGAATTTGATATTGACTCTTAATTCCTTAATTCTTGCATACCGTGAAGGCATGAAATACATGCAGTATGTTAGGGTTAAAAAGGTACTGTAGCCTATTATGTACATTTTAGATGCACTACTTATTTTTTATTTATTTTTCTCTTTTCCATATTTTTTTAACAATAAAATAAGACAATAAAACAAAATAGTGATTTTCTAACAGCCAAAAATGATTCCAGAAAAACGAAAACTGAAATGTTTGGAAAGTCTTTATTTTTCTGTTACCACCTATTACGTATGATCAAGCTTGCAAATATACAAGAAATTGTTTCATTGTGATGTGGGTGTTACAAATAGACAATTTGACTTCTTGTAGAAAAAAAAAACCTTAAAAAGCAATTTCAAACAAACTTGGCAAAGTGCTGTGAAATACAAAATAACTCGAAAGCCTTTCATTTATTATTTTTCAAAATACTGAAATGGCATTAGCATTCCTGAATTATACATAAACAAATGTAGGATTCAAATGATTAATTCACGTCAATCATTATAAACATTCTTGCAGCAAAAACAAACAAGCAAACAACCAAACCACACAAAGTAACAAACATGACCTCAATTTCTCAATTTCTGTGACTATCTTTCACTTGAAAATTGGCATACCTTCATGTAATAAAGTGACCTTCAGTCAATACAAACCAACATTTTAATCCTGTCAGCTCCTTCAGCCTGGTAATCTTTGGTGAGAGTATTGATGTACATGAATACATAGTGCAGTTATTTTATGCTATATGTTCGTACAAAGATGAGTGGGTCAGTACGAGTAAGGCTGTCACGGTGACACTGTATGCAGAGCTGGGAAGCGGAATGCGACTTTGTGGACTGCAGCGGTGGCACTAATCCTGGCTGAGCGATAGCATCATCATCATCATTATCGCTGAATCGTGACATCAGCAAGAAGAACTATTCAGTGTCGTCTTTCAGGGTGAACCTGGAGTAAACAGACAAATCAAAGTAGAATCAAAAATTATTAACTAAATATTGAGAAATTATTTATTTAATTGTGATTATTGAGTAATGACAAATAGAAAAGTGTACAAAGACACTTCTCTGACTGCTTTTCTACAATAAATGACTTCTCAGCTCTCCATATGTATTATATATTGTTAGAAGTAGTCACAGTGTCTTCACAGTATTTTAATGAATTCAGTTTCAGACATTTAAAGGCTCTAAATGGGGGCTATGAAATAAAATTAATTAGCCAAGACAATGAGGTTTCAGGACACAGATGATGACTTTACCATAAGTAAATACTGCGACTAGACGCCTAACAAGGAGAATTTAAGCTGACCGGCAACCCGTCAATCTGTTTATTCTACGACATAGGACAACGTGTCCTCTAACTTGGTTTCTCCAGCAGACACAGGCCAGCTTGTAGACAAAGGAAGGCCACTGGGCTTATGTCTGGCACATTTACATCAACCCAAGGATGTAGTTATAATACCTTTACTGAGCGGGCATGTGTAGGTAAAAAGTTTCACAAAATATCATAAAAACAGGAAAACCGCAGAACGGTTCCCACACAGCAAGGGTGTCCCTCAGAGCATGACTGGAAAGAAGTGTCTGTAGAGCCAGGACTGTACCAGCATATGAGAGAAAATAGGATCATGTTGGCATCTGAATAAGAGAATCACTCGTATGTATAAAAACTGTTTCGCAGAGGCAGTGCAGTTATTTGATATATTTTTGGTGAAAACACTGAACTGATCGTATCTTTTTATAACGGTCAGAAAAACTTTATGCGGTTTAATGTGTTTGTTTTCTATCATGGAAATCAGTTAAATGAATCAAGATTGACCACAGCCTCTGTTTTCTGTAAATGTGGAATACCAGGACCTGGAAACTAAATGATAAGTGTAGAGCATGACTTAGACATGGAGACAGGTTTGAGAAAATTCAGTCAGCTCTGCTCACCATTCTGTTACACCAGAAATCAGATCAAACTGAGCCAGCTCGATCTGCACCTAAGAATAAGAATGACATATTAACATGTACGTTAGTCACATTTCTTCACGCATTTAGTCCACAAGATTGGAAGAATCTATAAGATAGGAGCAGAGGTATAAAACAGACATGCACACCTTGTCAGAGTACAGAGTGCCGTAAAGCAACTTCACATCTGTACACTTGTAGTTTTAAACAAAACTCCTTAATATGGGTGTGTTTTGGCGGGATCACTTGAGATTCTGGGGAACCATGATGCTTGAGTGTTGGCATTTTTGCTGCCATTGGTATTTGATGTGGACATTTTTTAACCGTATTTGGTTACAGGAATGGTGAATGCACTTGCTCAAACCAACCTGACCGATGACATCTCGGCTCCTGAAAGAGGCAGAGTTATTCTTCACTGACACACCGAGGCGTTTGAATCTCATCTCTTCCTCAGGCAGAGCGAACTCAAATCTGAAATAAAGACAAGGATGATCTGATGTGTCAAAGAGCTTCAGAGATATTGAAATAACTGCACGGGAATATAAACACGATAAATGTTAATTACTTCTCATTATATTCTGGGTTGTTGTCTCGTTTCGTCACTGCTGTCTTCCTCTTGGAGGCCTTGCTTTTGTCTGGTAGCAGAATGAGGGAAACATAGCTGTCCACGCCATCCTTACTTTGAGACAACAGACCTCTGTGCAGAGTAAGGAAATGTATCTTGTGATTTTGTATGTCAAATTGAAAGATTATTTGCAAGTTCTAGTACAAAAGAGCAGTTCAAGCTGTCTTTGTAAAACGGATTACTATAACGCTACACACGGGGTTTTCCCAACGGGTGTTTATTGAGCATCGACCTTCTGATGCCCCTGTCCCAACTTGATTAAAACACATTGCTGTCATCAAATTCATTAAAAAACATTTTTTCAACAATGCCCTTCTTTTTTAAATATAACTGAATGTGTGAAGTAGAATTCTCTCTTAAGGAGTGACGTCAGAAATGTTCAGACTCAAATCTATTTCTGTGCATCTTAGAAATTAAGAATCCTTCTTGCGGTATTAATTTCAGATAGAAGAAGGTGCGATAATATAAGTGAGTAATATCTGACTTTTCTGGCCAACAATCCTAGAAGTATTGATTTCCTGTAATTGAGAGAAGATATTTTTACAGTGCTCTCTCTTGATATTGGTTGAGAAAAATTGCTGCTGCAGCAGCTTCTAAAGCTTCTCAAAACTGAAGCTGATTTTTGTTGCTGTCGTGATAATATCGCTTAGGAAATATTAGGTGATGAAGACTGATTTGAAAAAACAAATAGGCCTGATAGGGAATGTAAACGCTCCCTTCGCCCTACTTGTTTCTGAGCTCTGTCTTTATGTTATGTCGCGCTGTCTGAAGATTGCGACATAGCAGCATGTCATGACTGTGTAAGCATATATCGTGCTGCTGTATCTAATCGGCTAAATATCAGAAGGAAGCTTGCTGAGATCCTCTCTGTTGTAACTGATCTGTTGGCAATAAAACCGTACATTTTAGTAAGACACCTGAGGCACTTCGAGTTTATACTTGTTCCTAAAATAATCAGAAGACAAGAATATTTTTTCTTCATCTGGGGCTCTTCAGTTTAGCTTACGTTAAATAGCTATGATTGTACCAAAGCTGTATTTATGAGCGCACATTCTGACAGAGGTTTTTGGCCCACTATTTGAGGAAAAATACCTGCAGGCATGGACCAAGACGGTGAGCTGTTTCTTCTGTGAGTCATATGAAAGGGACATCTTCAATTGTCCATTTCCATAGTCAGAGACAGAGCAGGGCAGAGTCCCTTCATCGATCAGATCCACCATTCTGGACTCTAGAACCTATTCAAAGCAAATTCATAACAGGAATGAGTTGCATTTTTAACGCATTGTTATTTAATGCCAAAAGAGTGTGGGTATGACAGTGTGTGCGTGTGTGTGGGAGTTGGTGGGGCGGGTGTCTGGTATCCCACCTTGATTTCAGCCCGTAGCAGGATTTGACTATCTGGTAAAGCACCGTCAAGATGGAACCACTGGTCCAAAACTAACTCTGGCTCTGCGATCAGCTCCTTGACTGGCACCACCAGAGATCCCATTGGCTGGTCCCAACCACTGCTCAGCTGTGAAGCAAGAAAAGGAGGGAATTAATTGCTACCTCCTCTTTTGATGATAAATGTGACACATGGATCTTTTAAACATATGCTGTTAATGTGAATAAAATGTCTTGCCTTTATAACAAGCATCTGATGTTTAGGATCATGGACCAGGAAGGAGAATGATTCATTCCACTGCGGACTGGTACTGCGGTCACACAGCTTCAGAAAGATGATAGAAACATATGATATTGGTATTACACCTCCAACTAATCTATCGGACTGACTTTACAATACATTGCATCAGGTTTCTCACTTTGGTTTTGCAGATTGCTTCACCCAGAACAAGTTCAGCTCCTGCTTTGGGTTCCTTTCCACTCTTCTTCAACTACCAAGGAAGAGAGGCATTCAAGGTTTATTACATGAGGAACAGGATTTTGTTAACTAATTCACAGAATGTAGATGAGCTGCAGGTAACTTACAGGTAAAGAGTGTGCTCTCTCTATATGGACAAAAAGCAGAGCAGCAGCAGGGACAGCTTTGTTCCTATAAGTCTGGAGAGATTGAAGCTGAAGTACCTGCAACATGGAGCAAAGCCAGATGGGCCTGATTATTATGCTGCACTGTGATTCATGTCGCCTGCTCGATGGAATATCACTCAATAGCATCATTTTTGATAGGGGTGTCAAACTCTATCGCAGAGGGGGCTAAAATTTAGTCATGAGTCCACATCGAAGGCCGAACAGGACTCAAACTGGCCATTTTTTATTTGGGGTATTATGACAATTTTATTCTTATTTGATTTACTAATTCTATAGAATTCTTAAAAACCAACGGAAAACAAAATGATAAAATTATAGATAAGATTAAAAAAAGATCAGTTTAACTAATTTGTGTCTCCCTATCTATCAGCCTAGTTTCACAAAATAATTTTGAATTAAAAGTTTTTATTCACAGGCATCAATAACAGCCCCAAAACTATATTTTACAGGTTAAAAATTACATCCAAAAATCAATCAGTTTTTAAACATCAACAAAAATGAACTTTAAATGGCCCTTGGTAAATTACTTGAGTATTTCAGCCATTTCAATCTTCTGTCACAATAAACCAGTAAAAGTTAAAAACAGTCAGGTGCATGAAAAGTCTAACGGTGTATTTCACATTAAATGTGAGAAACTTCGTGTATTTTTCTTGTCACATGTTGAACCGCTTGAGGACATGAACGCACCTCGACAATTAATGAAAACGTGCGTTCTATTGACTAATACGCGCGAGAGACTTACGTAGGATACGTTTATTATTTATTGTTTTAAAAAAAGATTTATCAACTATATCTCCTCCCGTTCTCTGTAGCATCTCCTCTAAGGATTAGCAGTATGTTAATCAGATTGACTGGATGAACGCTGATAACTGACTACAGAGGAGCAGGGAGAACGCTAGTGTTATTGATTGACGTGCCGGCTCTCGCAATGCATTCTAGGATTTGTAGTATCTGTGGTCTTTTGCTATATAACAGCGGGCCAGTTATTATAAATATTAAATATTGTCTTTCGGGCCGGAAATAATTGTTGTGAGGGTAAACAGTGAGACTAAGGCTAGTGGACCACAGAGGCGTTATCATTGGTAAAGCATTACCTGGTCAAGTGTGACCGAATGTGACACTGTAGGAATCCATTCCAGTATGAGGTGAACCCTCCCAGACTTCACATCCTTCAGAGTGTACCACTGAGACAGAACAGAGAACATGTTCACAAGAAGAGAGGGCCTTCATGATCAGATCAGAAATAACATGGCATGCGATCAGCTTATAAATGATTAACTAACCTGATCTGTGTACTTGGATCTGATGACCTCATTCAACTTAACACTGAATCTGTGAACATGAAAATACATTTCAGTACAAATAATCATTGGGTCACATGTGTAGATCCCTTACAGGTCAGTGTAAAGAGGACTCTAAACATTAGAGTCCTCTAATGTTTAGAGTCCTTTTGTGACTAGAGTAATCAGTCACAAAAGTACTGATTACATGACATTCACAAGTAATCATGACGTATACCTGCCAAGGAAGTCATCAGAGTCTAAATCCTTATCAAATGCTTCAAATTTGATCTCCAGCTCACTGTCACTGTGCATCACAAACTATGAAAAAAAAAAAATACTTGAGCAAAAGTGCGGTGCTTGCAGTGAAATAGAGGAAGTATGTGATAGTGAAAGCTAAAATGCTTCATACCTCATACATTTCGTTCCATGTTGGGTTGAGATTTTCCTTGATAACATGACTTTTGAATGCAATACCCCCAACGTTCATTTTAACATAGGGGTCACTCTTGCCCTTCACCATGCCCCCCATCAAATTATCCTTGGCCACCAGATTCTGGGCCTCCAGGAGGTGAATCCTCAGCACTCCCTACAAGGTGAACATTGTTGATGTTAAATACAAATAGGAAGTAATAGAGCACAAGTGCATACAGTATGTAGCTTTATCCTGTGTCGCTAGTATATATGTGTTATTTTACGGTAATCTGGATCGTCAAGCTTCTGGAGTCTCCACTCAGAAACTTAAAATAATATGAACGGGACTGGATGAAATACTTTCCTTCTAACTTCGTCAAATTAAATTGGCTAAATATTAAATTAAACCTTTCTGTATTACACTACCTGGGGTAATTCTTGTTATTTTTAAATTCATCCACCCTGTAAAAATGGTAGCAACATGTGAGTACTACCAAAAATTGACAGTCCACTCTTAGAAGAATGAGAAATATCTTAGAAATATCCAACATTTACCAGATACTGCATATTTAAAACAATTTTATTAGAGTTATCTTAATTTGTAAAAAACACTCAGTAAGGAGAGTGTAAAGGCAAGATGGTAAGAGAACCGATGAATGAAGAAATGAAGAGAGAGAGAAGGTTGGAGAATATGAGAAATGTATATGAGGACGGTCACAGAATCAGTAAGGATGAAGTGAGAGCCGCTTTGAAGAGAATGAGGAATGAAACAGTTGCTCCTGAAGACATGCCGGCAGAGGTATGGAGGTGTCTAGGAGAGAAGGCTGTGGAGTGTTTAATACATTGTTCTCATGGACAGTAATAGGATGCCTGAGGAATGGATGAAAAGTGTACTGTAACTGATTTTCAAGAAAAAGGGTGATGTGCAGAGCCTGAGCAACTACATAAGCATAAAGCTGATGAGTCCAAAATAATTAAGATATGGAAAGAGGAGTGGAAGCTAAGTTAAGAAAATAGGTGACAATTTGTGAGGAGCAGTGACATGTGAAAAGTAGATCTGTTGGATAATCGATCCACTGACGACACAGCAAGTGTGTTCCTCTAACAGCACTTTTCTTTATATTTGCTTTATATCATTTATTAATGTAGATGTGTAATCTGTTCTATCTATCTATCTATCTATCTATCTATCTATCTATCTATCTATCTATCTATCTATCTATCTATCTATCTATCTATATATATATATATATATATATATATATATATATATATATATATATATGGATAGATGGAGCAGACAGAAACGAAGCCAGCAAAGAGAGGAGAGACGAGGTTTCTGGATGTGGTAAATGAGGACATGCAGTTGGTTGGAAGATGGAAACAGAAGATTTGCTCTAAATGGAACAGCAAAAAGAAGAAGTAAGGACAGAAAAGTAAAAGCCACTCCTTCAAGTCACACTTTGCATTGTAAACTATCTATTTTATTTTAGAATGAAATTCATGTTTTAATTTGACCTCCACTGTGGATATCTCTTTTTTGCACAACTTTGGTGGAACAAAAACCAAATCAAACAAACCAGCATGAAGAAATGAAATCCCCTAATCAGTACCTTAAAATAAACATAAAGACCAGATGAATTGGCACACTCATATCATTTGGAAAGAACAGTGGGAGTACTCATAAAATCCATGTGATAGACTGAGCCATACAAGTAATTAGTCACTGTGTGTTGATTAAAGTCTGTGAAAGACTGCAACTTATTATTGCAATTAGTAAATTATATGACATATTTTGGAATGAATGAAGGATCCTGGCATTTTTTGATTGTTTGGTCTTTGCTCTCAAATATATTGATACAAATCATGACATCATAATAACACCACTTAAGCAGCGGTG
The DNA here is from genome assembly GCA_037951165.1 of Lophius americanus. NCBI lineage: Eukaryota > Metazoa > Chordata > Actinopteri > Lophiiformes > Lophiidae > Lophius > Lophius americanus. The sequence goes on along the minus strand of JBBDHG010000140.1, from coordinate 3,406,765 downwards.
TGAAATGTACTGCACTTATTATACACTGCTGATGGAAGTCATTCTTTACGGTTTCAAATAACAGGTCAAAAAAGTATAACGATGGGGAACAATTACCTGTACCTTTTATAACCTTATTATTACACTTTAGCTGTGCTAGCCAGTGTAAAGATTTAACCCACCTCCTCGCCAAAAGCCTGGACTGGGGTGGTGTGTGATGGGAGAACAGCTTTGGGGATATCAGGGACCCTTTCTGGCCCCAGCGTGTCAACAGGAAGACTAGCCACAGTGGCCTGAGCGAGGCTGTCTGAACCACTGCTAAACACACAGAAAGCAGAAATTGACCATGTTTCTTTCCATGCTTCTAATTTATGGATGTTCAACAGGGGCTAAAGTGGGACTTGGCATATTGGGGGAGCCCTAAATTCCACAGTACTGGCAAAAGTCAGGCAATGTTAGGAGAATATGTAAACAATGTATTATAATACCCCTAACTAAAACTCTAAACCCAAACCCCAGAAATATCAAAAATTAATTAGGTGCCATTATATTAAAAGCAGGAAAACTGCCAATCCGAATCCGAATTATTTAAGAATATTGTGGCCCACTTTAACCCCTGATCTTTGAAATAAAAATGAAAGATGGGAAAGTGTAAATATAGTCGTATTTGCTATGTGGGGCTCACTCCTCAGTTTGCGGTCCAAAGTCATCTTTAACTGTTGAGTCTGATTCTGTGGGAGGCTCTTCTGGATCTGTTGGTTCCTCCACCAGCTAAGCAAGATTACACAAAAATTATGAACGTTGAAAATACACCAGATATATAAAATATATTAATGGCTGACGTACCACAGCAGCAGGGAAAGTATCGGGATCAGGGAGAGAGGCGGCTTGTTCAGTGGCTGTAGCATCCTCTGTGAAGTCTGCAGCATCTGCTTCTGCTGCTTTAGAGTGTTCGAACTGGCTATTTTCTGTAAGGAATCTGAAAATACATGCCGATTTTATTAAATACCAGGCTCCGGACAGAAATCAACAACAGAAAATATTAGCTTTTATTAGCTTCACTTGAATACAAATGCTCTTTCATTAATGCTTTATAGTTTCATTTTTTGCCTCTATAGCTCACCTTCCTACTCTCATTCATGTAAGGTTTATTAATGATAAATTAGAATACTATTACATGGATAATTGTACATAATCATTTTTACTACTTATTTTGCAATAGATATTAAAGACGATTTTCCTGTACAATTAAATGACAAGTAGTATGATTTTGTCCCAGTGTTGATGCTTCTATTATTATATCACACAGAACACTCACTCGTCTGTTGGCAGCACTGAGCTGATGATTTTATCCTCAGGGGCTGATTGGAATGTCTGCTCAGTAGAAATGTCCATCTCTTCTTTGCTTGAAACAGTCACAGAAGATCCTGGAGCTTCAGTCATCCTTGAGTTCAGGATCTGTTAAAAATATTTTTTTAGTAAGTTATTAGAATAGAATAGAACAAAACCCAATAGAATAGAATAGAAAGAACCAAACTTTTCCAAATAGGGAAATTTGGCCGATAAAGCAGCTCCAATGTTTGAAAAGTGACAAAGCAATTGTAGAAAAAATTATGAAAGGGAAAATATACGAAATACACATACAAAATTAAGAAATATTAAAGAAAAATAATAATGACATATATGGATGTATATGTATATGTTAACATATATAAATAGACACACATTAGTGTGTAAGTGTTTGAATGTATTCTCTTACTTTGAGTTCAGTCCTCAGGAGGATCTCACTTTCGGGTAAGGCTCCATCTAGAGGCATCCACTGGTCCAAGACCAGCTGTGGTTCAGAGAGCAGCTGTCTCGCAGGGACTACAAGCGATCCCATTGGCTGGTCCCATGAACTTGACAACTACAGAAATAAGGAACCATTCAAAATGTCAGCCAGAGGTCAGGATGTTCCTCATACTGGCACCACTGGCATAGACAGCGTGCTCACCTTAACTATGAGTAACTCCTCTTTTGGGTCGTGAACCAAGAAGTAGAACGCCTCATTCCACTGGGGTGATCTAGAGCGATCACATACCTTTAGATAGAAAAACACAAAGGTGCAAGAATTTATGCTTATGTGCTTTGATTAAGTTGCTGTTTGTTGAAGACTCAGGTATAATCATATGTTACAGTCAAGCCTTATGCCTTTCTCAATTACATAAAATTAAACTTGTAGAAACTCTAAGCATCAGTTTCTAGTCATTTATACCATAATATTCTGAACTACTTATCAACATACAGGTTGTGTCTGTGAACCTTAAATGATGAGAAATTAAATATTAAGAGAATATAATGACTGTAAGATGAAAATATTCCTTTTCACAGCCTAATTGCATACACTCCATGTGTGTGACTTCATACAAGGTGTAGAGTGTTTGTCACGTACCTTGGTTTTATAGGTTGTGTTACCAAAAACAAGCTCAGCCCCAGCCTTTGGCTCCTTTCCACTTTTCTTAAACTGGAGAGAGAAAGAGGAATACCAACATCAATGATTGTTGATCAGTAAACACAGTTTTTACCCAATCATTTATTTTTTTATTTAACTTTAGTTTAACATGGAAAAGTCTAATTTAGATTAAAACTCTCTTTTACAATAGCATTGTTGCAAAGACAGGCAGTAACAAACACAAACAAAAAATACAGTATTGCAAACATACAAATATGAAAATAACTTGAGAGTGAAGTAGGAGTTATAGAATCAAAACATTGAGAAATTGAGTTTTCAAGATGGCTATAGATACATCCAGGAGCCAGGATAAGGACAGCAATTTTTCAGTGAAGTAAATTCGAATGTAACTGAGTACATATATAAAGCACTGTATACTAAGTCACCCATTCACACACAAAACAACGACGCAAGGTGCTACAGGCCCATGCACAGTGAACATTTACACACCAACAGAACAGCCATCACAACATGGGGCTCAGTATTTTGCCCACACAAAAACACTTGGACTGCAGGGGGCAGTGCTTACAGGCAATGAGTTAGCTCTGTCCACATGGACAAAGAGCAGAGCTGCGGCAGGAACAGCCTTGTTGTGGTAAGTCTGGAGAGACTGCATCTGGGTCACCTGTAATAGAAAGTCAGATCAAAACGCATGACAATGAGTCAACACTGGTGTGCACAGTGAACTTCACAGGGGATAACATTCTAAAGAATACAGATGTAGAACAAATAGATAATGTAAATGATATAGATCAAGAACATATTAATGATAGATAAATCATTAACAAATTATACAAACTGCACTCACTTGGTCAAGTGTAGCATTATGAGACACTCCCGGCATCCATTCAAGTATCAGATGAACACGTCCCGACTTGACGTTATTTAGGGTGTACCACTAATACAGAGAATCACACTTACTGATTGAAGTTGCTATGATTACATTACAGCAATAAGGAAAGATACAATAAGGTGTGGAATGCTAACCTTGTCTGTATACTGGGAGAAGATGATGTCTGAAAGCCTAACTTCAAATCTGTTTGCAACGAAAACATTTGACATAATAATAACTCAATATCAATCTATTATCTGTAAAAGCAAAGCCCTAAAATATTAAATCAAAGTAGTTCATTCTCTTAAAAAATATTATTTCAAAAGCAATGTCAGTAAACCTTGAAGGAAAAAAATACTTCAATGGGTTACAGAACACAATACTCATTTTTAAATACAACAAATTCTAAAAGCGAACATCATATATTTTTCTTAATTTAATTCTAAATTTCTAAACAGTCAAATAACTAGCATGTGGAATCGGGTTATACCATGGTGATGGATAAACGCCTTCATGGTTAAACAAGAAACCTCCTCATTTCACCCATACCTGCCCAGAAAGTCATCTTTGTCCATGTCTTTGTCATACAGCTCTACCTGTAATTCCTCCTCTCCCGTCCGAGGCCTCAGGACCACCTGGCAAAACCAAGATCAGTGAAACTCAAAAAACGAATCTGGAAGTCTTTTTTATTTGAAATCATGGCCAGGGCAATTCCACGTGTACAATCATTCATACACACCTCGTACATTTCGTTCCAGACTGGGTTGAGGTTCTCCTTTATCACATGGCTCTTGAACGCATGCTCCCCAACATTAATTTTGGCATATGGGTCACTCTTTCCCTTCACCATTCCTCCCATCATGTTATCTTTGGCAACCAGACCGCAGGCCTCCAAAAGGATGATTCTGAGCAACGCCTAAAGAGAGGGATTGTTGTACTTTGTACTGAAAGATGACCTTGAAGTAATTGAGCAGTGCTCTGTTGCATCTATCCTCTACTGTGGATCACCACTTTTGATTTTACCTCAGTGGCAAAGTCTGGATCTGGCGAAGTATGTGCAGGTTGTGCTAGAAGAGGGTTTGGTGATTCTTCCACTCTCTGCTCAAATACATCGTCTACTGTTTCCTTTACCTCAACTTCTTCAGGTAAGGTCACTGAAGAGGACATACTCTCTATGAGAGGAGTGTCCACTGAACATGACCTACAAACACAGAGTCAGAATAAAACAGGTTTACGAAAGAAAGGAGGAATTAGGTAAGGTAAAAATGAAGACAGATTTTCGACTTGATCTCACCTCTGAACTGTGTCTAACTCCTCTTTCAGCTTAGGAGGGGAAGAATCCGACGCTGAGATGAACTTAAACTTATCAGAGCCACCTGAACATTTAGTAGGAATCAGCATCTGCCGAGATGTTTAGTTAACAGAAAAAACAAATATAGTTTCACAGAGTGAAAGAATTACAGATTTGACAAAGACTGAAAGAAATATTACACAAAGTAAAAGACAAATCATTTGACATAGAGGGAAGCTATTAAAAGGATAGAGAAATATACCAAATACACAGAAATGAAAAATAGTTGAAATTATGAGTTCACCTTGAGTTCTGCTCTCAGAAGAACTTGACTCTCAGGTGAGGCTCCATCCAGGTTGAACCACTGGTCCAGGACCAGCTGTGGTTCAGAGAGCAGCTCTCTGATCGGAACCACGAGAGAACCAATAGGCAAGGTCCAGCTGTGTGTGAGCTGCACATAAAAATTTGTATTTTGTCAAAATGACATGTTTGCATCTAAATTAATGGAATTTGAAAGGAACACTTTATTAATTATTATAATGCACTGAAGCCAAAATACCTTTAGGACAAGAATTTCTTCTGTGGGGTCTCGAACCAAGTAAGAGAATGCCTCGCTCCAGCGAGGTGATGTGGTCCGATCACAAACCTTTAGAGATGCCAGAATCAGTCAGTATCACCAAAAGACATCATATAATTATTACAAGTAGGCACAATATCATTAATAAACTCTTCACTCACTAAACCTTAAAAACTCTGAAGTCTTACAGTTGTCTTGTGGGATATTTCTCCAAGAGTAATCTCTGCTCCTACTTTTGGCTCCTTGCCACTCTTCTTAACCTTGAGAAGGACAAACAGGCAGCAATAATATAATTATATTCATTATGAACATGTGCTGCTTTAATCTTGATATCAGTATAAACCATTCACTGGTAAGCCGTCGGCCTGCTCGATAAGGACAAACAGCAGGCATGCTGAGGGAACTGTCTTGTTTTGGTAGGACTGTCTGGAATAGAATTGGAGAACCTGTAGACATGGGAAAGAACCAGTGAGTATGGATCATTCTCAAAAATAAATATCCATTACCACATGATTTATCTGGAAATACCCACTTGTTCCAATCTGTCAGACTCAGAAGCTGTTGGAACCCATTCCAATACCAGATGAACCCGGCCAGACTTGACATCACTGAGAGAGTACCACTGACGAAAGACATAGAGTAACTTTAAGAGAGTAGCTTCTAGGTATGGTCATAACAAAGGAAATGCTGATTTCTGGGGTTCTTTTGGTAACAGTGAGTCTGTGATGGTGTTAAACCATCACATATACAGTATGTGCTGCTTAATCTTTCTCCTCAACTTTTTCTAAAGAAAAATGAAAAGACACAAAGTCTCACATTGTTTCACATTACTTGGTCAAATAGGGACTTGCGGAACCACTGCCCAAGACATCACAATATAGTCTTGGACATCACAACTTTTTGAGTAAATGATTACATAAATTAAAAATGCAATGGATGTGAGAAAGGTTCTCACTTGATCAGTATACTGAGAAGTAACGATGTCCTTCAGATTGATCTTCAGCCTGCATGTTGGGATATGTGACATTAGAAGCCATCATTAATTGATTCATTTGGCTTTTAGAAAAGTGTATTATTTATAGCAACGATACCTGCCCATGAAGTCATCTTTCATGTCCATGTCTTTATCAAACACCTCCAAATGCAGCTCCTGTCCATGTAGCTCAGTAAGAATCACCTGAAGGTTAAACAAAGTCAGATGTCAAAAGACTCTCTAAAACTAATCATGAAGCAAATATTCATTTTATGTTATTATGTATCATCATTTATGCTTTACCTCATACATCTCATTCCAAGTTGGGTTAAGATTTTTCTTGATAACCTGACTTGTAAACGTTTCGCCCCCCATGTTGATCTTGACATAGGGGTCACTCTTTCCTTTCACCATGCCCCCCATCAGGTTATCTTTTGGAACCAGATTCTGCCCTTCCAAAAGGTGAATCCTAAGCAGTCCCTGAAAAAGATACACATACACATTTTACAATACCTACAGTACGTGCAATATGCAGAATAAATTCAAAAGTCCTAGGTCAAAATTGTAATAACAGTGTCCTGCGTTACCTCAGTAGCAAAGCTAGGATGAGGGGAGGTCTGCTGGGGCAGAAGTTTTGACAGTCCACCCTCCAGGTTAGATAACACAGCTGATGGAATATGTTCCTCATCCAACCACAGGACCTAGGTTTTAACAGTGTAAGCAAAGACAGAGATCAGCAAAAATAAGACATCCCTAAATTTCCATTGGAAGTACAATTAGTGTGCTGTTCTAATGTATCGTGGCTGTTCATTTATTTAATGAGTTATCAGGCTGATCTTTGTTAGTGGTTGTCGCAAAGTACTTAGCAGCTGTGAGAACCCTCTCTATTTCCCGTCGACATTTTGGATAGAGTACAGGTGATACCACTTTGGAAAAACAACCCTGCAGGTATATCCTTTACCTTTTCACCAGTGTGATGACCGAGACCATTTTCCTGAAACCTCCATTACTCATGCAGTTTACTGGAGGAATATCTTTGGCCAAACCAAATGTGGTTGTATTAGTGATTTCAGCGTGTCTTTGTGAGTTGGATGGATTCATTGACATGCTGCGCTGGGTCACTGTTATGAATGTCTGAATCGATGATGGACAATTCCCTTTAGAAACGTGTTTTTTTGTCTACATTCAGTCATTATACAGCAATTTGTGGTGTGTTTCCAAGGGGTTGAACAAGTTAGTTTATTTGCTTTGCAGCAAAGACTCCACTCTTAGCATGTTTTTTGTTTTGATTATTATCACTTGCCTTAAATACTTTCAAACAACGGTGATCTGCTTCACGGGAAACAGATCTGCATTCTTTTAGTGTTAAAGCTACTCGTATGGACGGAATCCAGGACATTTTTTGCACAGGAAGTGTGTTGTGGCAGCTATGAGCTATGATTGGTTAAGTGATTGCTTGATTTGCTTTTGCGGGGGGAGCACTGTATGGGTTGAGCCCACATTTGATAAATGTCATTATTGCTCAATCATGATCATGTAATTGTAGAAAGTTAAATCCTGATTTGACATTTAAAAAAAAAGTATTAAGTGTGCACAGAGTTTTTTATTATGAAATTCAAATTCTTGGTTCTACCATTTATAATGCTGTGGAGTTAATTATACTGTTTTTATTCTTATTCTGTCATACAGTGTAGTATAAGTTAATATGTGCCATTTACCCTAAGAACTGTGTTAATGTAGATCCGACTTGAAGATCCGGAATGGTCCAACTGGAACCACTGGTCCATACAAAGATTAGATTTGGACAGCAGACGGGACAAAGGGATTGTCAGGCTGCCCAGTGTCTGCACCCGGTCAGCGTCCTTCACCTAGTTTATTCATCATGTGGACAAATTATGAGAATAAGGCTACAAAATGTCATCTTCAGCATTCATCTTCAACACAAAGAAGCTCTATGAGCAGTTACCTGAATATCAATGTCTTGATTGTGAGGATCCTGGATAAAGAATGTGAAAGCTTCCTCCCACTCTGGATTAGTGGTTGTGTAACATGTCTAAAAGCAAGAATAAATAGAATGCATATGAAATAGAAGTACGTAGAACACAATCTACAGTATTGTAATGGAGTTTGCCCATAGATATACCTTGCTCTCTCTAGTGATGTCCTGCACAGACAACTGCACCATGGGGCTGGGCTCTTTATTTCCCTTCTTCATCTAAAAATACACACAGTTACAGGCTAATCAATACACATTATGAGCATATGAACCCTCAAGTATGAATATACATTAAGAGCCATGAGCAATGACATTCTGTGACCAATGAACATGTGGTTGATTAGAATCTTAGAGGATATAAGGAAACCATAGCAACAATACAAATAGCTGGCACGAAACACCAAAACACATGGTATAATCAGGAAGTAGAAAGCTGCATAGAAAGAAACCACAAAGACTTTATTCAACAGATTACATGACTGCTGCTCTCTTCACAGCACAGCAGGACATGTGTGTTTAACAGAGTTGGAATAAGTCAGTCACACTCATCCATACTTAAAAAGGAGAGGGTTAGAGGCCGAGGAAAAGTTTTGTGTAATGTCAGACAGGCGGCAGTTACAGCTGCTGAGCTGAGCGTAAACATGTGCTATTGAGATATCTCACTCACAGGAAGTGCTTCAGCCTTGTCCAGATAGACAACCAAGATGGCTGAAGAAGGTGGATCGCCCGACTCACTACTGCAGCTTTCATTCCTCTTTAAGGTCTGGGAGAATTGCAAACAGATTTTACTTTTCAGAGCAAATGCTTGACACAGTGGTGGTATGATGGTGTTTTGAAGGGCATAAATCTATTTAATTCTAGAATCACCTCATCAAGATCATGTATTAATGGAAAGGAGTAACTCAAACCTGTTCCAGACGATCAGCGCTAGGCAGCAAACTCAACCACTCCAGTCTGAAGTGAACCCGTCCAGACTGGGTGTCTCTCAAAGTGAACCACTGAAAAGACAGAAACAAAATTCAAAGAGAAAAATTTTGCTAAAAATAGCTGTGAAAAAGATGATATTTTATGACTAATTACTTACATCGTCGACAACTACAGATGTCTTGACAATGCCCAAGTCCAGTTTTGCCCTATGTGGTGGAGGTAGGATAAAATTAAATAAATAAATAATAAATAAACAGGAAATATTGACGCAAAGGAAATAATCTTTGCTTAGAAAACAGCCGCTGTAACTTAATCCCCATGAATGGGGATGAAAAGTGACAATGCGAGATTCGACAAGGTAAACAAGGAGGGAGGGAAGGAGGGAAACAAGGGACATGAACTATTCATATGTACCTGCCCAGGAAATCATCCTGGTCTGGATCTTTGTCATAAACCTCCACTTCTAACTGTTGACCAGGCACTTCATGGACAATGACCTGATGTATCAGACACACACACACAGGGACATGATGACTGAAGGTGGGTTTGGAATGGATGCTAGCTATGTGACCTGGACTGAAAACATACTTTCTCAGCACCGAGACAGACAAGTCCCTCAAATAAAAAACAACCTAGCGGATACATGATCGACACAAAAAAGAATACCTGTAACATCTCCACAAAGAAACCCTTCTTTGTACCTCATACATTTCTTGCCACTTGGGAGAGTCCGTGTTGTCATTGTGTTTAGAGGTGAAGGTCTGAGGGCCAACCCTCAATATGGCATAAGGGTCAGACAAGCCAGCCATAACCCCTTTCACGTAGCTGTCCATAGCAGCTAAATTTTGTGCTTCAAGCAGGTGGATGCGTACCACACCCTGAAAAAGTCCAAGCATGAAATGGTTAGTATTCCCCACCATCAGTCCATTTAATTAATAAAAGACCATTTGAGAGAATTGTTTAAGTAGTCACCATTAATTGCAATTTTTTTTAATTTCAAATGAGAAAAATCACTTTCACAATAAAAAAAAAACCCGAGTCTAAACAATAAAATGATCAGTTATTGACTTATGACAAATCCCTCTCACATTTATTTTGGAATAAATTCTGAATAATTTGAATATATTCCTAATTTGAATTAGGATACATTCACATGAAGATGACGAAAAACAAAATAAATGCTAATGATTTAAATTCCTTGATAGAAGAAACCATCACTTCAGTAATTACATCATCTGGATAGAATTTTTTTTTAAAGAAATTACTATGTAGTATATCAGCTCTTGTCTGGGTGTCATAGTGCCACCCTGCTCTGGATCTCTCTGAACTGAAGATTAAGTAATCAGTCCTCCTTAAATACTACTAGTGTGGTATTCCTAATGTGTGTTTCTTCTCTCATCTCAGATATTCTTGTTCCTCAGAGCTTCATGGTCATTCATGACGGCATGCCTGCCAACTCATCTATATTATCCTGGATACATTCAAGGTCAATCAATCAGCCTCAGCCCAGACCTTGATGTTCACAACAAACATCCACTAACAACCAACACCTCCAGTAACTACGAAATCTTCTGCGACATACTCCCAACATCCTACATTGTCAGTAATCCAAAGAACCTTCATTGAGCAGTTTAAACCTTTAAATGTGTTTGAGTATTGCTTTAGGGGGTTCAGCCTCTGAGCCAAACCTTTACACCAGAAAAGACCCCAACTACCAGTATAAGCCAAATCCAACTTCTCACCTTTTGAAGTGGAAAAAATGAAAATAATACAAAATCCCAAATAGCAAAATGCATCACTTCAGTTTTTTTTTTTTTTTGTGTTGACAGTTTTGTGAAAAAATACTAATGTCTCTGCTACGCGCCTTATAATAGGGCAGGATAGAACCCATTTTGATATCCCCCTTCTTCACTTTGTTTGTTGTTGGGAATTGAAAAAAGTGGACAAACGTTTACTGGTGTGCCTGAGATATGAAATCTAAAGTGATATGAAAGTCTCTCTCAATCTGAAAGTGGGTATTCAGTCATTACCCTGGGTATTGGAGAGCGGAGCTGGGCCAAATGTAGGCCCTGAACCAGTGGAACAACGAGGCGGTTGGGCAGCACCATGAAGGAAGCGATGGCATCCATAATCATGCTGTCTGACATGACACTGAGACAAAGGACAGACAGCATTTCAGTGGAAGTGAGCTACTGTACTTAACTTAACTTAACACTTAAATAAAATGTTATAAAGTTGTGTTAATTAAAAAGTATTTTATAATGTGTCATTCCATAAAAGGCTATTTCAGCATGACTCACTTCAGTCCAGGGATATCCAACAAATTAGTCAGTCCAGTCCAGTTGATGTCAAGCCTCTGCCAAGAGATAAGACAGAAGAATGTGCTGAATGTTGCAAATTAGTGAATATCAACTGGAAATCAATTACACAAAAGCATGCAAGAATGCACTGAAGAACTCGGTGGTCAGGAAAATTGAGGTGGGTGTAGCTGGACATACAGGCCGCTGGATGAAAAACATGGTGACTGCACCCACGATGGGCACATCCCCAATCAGAGGCTCCAGAATCACCCGCATCATCCCTTGTAACTAAATACAGAGGAACAGAAATTATGTTTGAGAAAATCATTTGTAGATTTCAGAGTGGCAACATGTATCATTAATAGGTTACTCTTTGATCCGGTCAGATAATCTTTGAAGCTTGAAAAGTAGACAGACCTGTATTCCTTTGACTCCAGCTTTGCAGAAATACCTCTTTACCTCAACGTTGATCTCTACATTTCCAACGTAGCTAGGTGTAGAAGAACAGAACTCTCAACAACGGCAACTCTTCCAGAAGCTGTTACACATAAATGATGTTGGTTTGCAAATCCAAAGAGTAAAACATTTGAGAGCCTTACCTAATATACAGATCTAGAAGAACTTGTCCTTTGTTATTCTCTGTGTGAGCCTTGATCCCGACAACCTTCATGGCCTGAATAACATAAAAGACAAATTTGCTTTAACTGATTTGAATGTGGGATCCTTACAATGGAGACATTTTATAAGTAAGCTATCTACGGCATCACCTTGTCTCCCATGTCCACCTTAGTGAAGCTAAGGGTCTGTAGGTGGGTGCTTGACGCTCTGATAGATGGGGCAATGGTTTCTACCAGCAGCTTCTCAAGGTACTGACCCACAAAGGGCCACACCTGCTGCAGCACCTAGTCAGGCCAACAACGACATGGTTATAAACATATTTTATTAGTAAGACACGTAAAAAACCTCATCACTCTTTAAACAAGAGACTGTGTCTCTGAATAAGCTTTGTCCGTTTGGTCTCATGGTAACAAAAATATTTGTCAAATGCTTTGGCTTCCATAAGCAATAACTGAAGAATGCCGGAGACAGCTGTTGCCATTTGAATCTCCTCAGCTGTTAGTCGTCTACTTTGAGTCCCCTGTAGTACACAATAAATCCCATTTTCTACATGTGCTCACTTTTTAAAACAAAATATGAATGCTTTAAATAGATTCTGAAGTCCGTCTTCAAATAGGAAGATAACTACAGTCAAAGCACTGTTTGCTTGTGTAGCTGTTGGGGGAAAGAGCTGGTTTACAGACTGGCATAAATGGGAGACGAGTCATCGGCCTCCTGCTCTTGTTAAAGAACAAGAACAGAGGAGGAATCTACTGACCTCCCCCTCCGGTAACCAGTTTCAAATATCGGCTTTGTCTACCCATCAGCTGCTCGAATCTTGTGATCTTGTTAATGCAATACTTTTATTTTCGTATTTTTATCAATACCCCTAATTTCTGTTGGCTCGTAGACTAAAAGAGGTGGGGGAAATGCCTTATTTTTTATAGTTTGGGGGGCAGGGCAGCTCCTCCTCCTGACCAAGACTGCAATGGAATGGAAATTGTGAGTGGGTGCTCTGGCAATGGCCTCGCTCTTTGCAGTACAGAAGGTTAGTTACATGAAAAGGGGTGTGGCTTTGTTTTGGAACATGACAGCAAAGAGTATCAGTGCTACCTAGCTAGCACCAGCTATTACTGTCGCAGACTCTTTTGAGTGTCAATCAGCACAGCAGCTGGATAATTTAACAGGCCGATATGAGTGTATTCTCTGGGCTTAATAGGAGGAAAAACTAGTCCCTTTGTGTTAAGTCGTGTGTTCAAAAGGTGTCATGAAATGGGTAAACATTCATTTTTTATTACAGAGCTGCAAAATATACAAAAATACTGTAATAGAAAAAAATGAATACTTCTTCTCTGTTCTCTGCGGGTTCTCTGTATACCTCCCAATGTCTAATATCATGTAATATAGGTGAATGAGTGAATCCAAATTATCCACTCAAAGTTCTTTTGAGTGGTTGTTGGTCTCCATGTTTTGGGCCGATGATGAACTGTCCAGGGTGTACGATGACTACCTGTGATAAGGATACATTTTTACAGATTATCAATGATCTTTTACCTTATTCAGCCACTCAACCTTCTCCACATCCGGGAAGTTAACCTGAGGGAAGGCAAAAACATTTGAGGGTGGCTGCTAAAATGTGCAGTGAGCCTGATAAACACACAGGTAGTAAAAATGCGTGAATTATTATGCAGACAGATATCTGGAAAGACCGTCAATACAACAGAACCACACATATTTACAAGGGAATTAAAAAAAAGTAGTCAAGTGCAACAAATGCCAATTCAAAACTCATATTGAACGATAAAGCTATTATGTGATTTATCTTTGCGTTAAGATAATGTGTGACAATACTAAAACAGAATGTGTGTTTCAAGTTACATTTTGATTATTATTTTTCTTGCAATTACCTCTTAGAAATTCCAGCATTTGCTATGCATATTCCTCTTGGATGTTGTTTGGGGAAGCATGCATGCTGTGCGGTAACTACAGCAAACATTGTAATTACTCTCTGAAAAAAACCATCCACCGGAACAGGGTGTGGCACTTTATTCTGAGTCAAAACAGCCCCATGTGGATTTCGGCATTTCTATTTTAACTACATAAATTCTCAGGATGTGTGGTCTTTAAAATCAAGATCTTACTTTTACAGTAAATTCAAGCGGACCAAGGTTTAAATGGCACAAAAGATAAGATGGCTTAAGTGATGTTGCTGAGGACTAAACAAATGTTTAGCTCCAGAATGTAATCTTCATACCCTCATCACATTATGTTATGTCATTATGCTTCACAAGTACTATTCGTCATTTACAACTTTTGGAGAATGACTTTAAAATCTACTAAAATATTCTACTGCAAGTGAAGTGGTGATTTATGAAAACAATTCCCTGCGTTCTTTCTGGCTCTGGCCTCGCGTTAAAAGTAGAGGTTTTACCATCGTGTTGATAATTTGGAAAATACCTGGGCATACAGAGGCTAGGGTGACACACCATTTAATTCAGTTTAACACACTATTACACTCTGCACGTCCATTAATGCTGCTGATATGATGGTGTTAAGTTTCTGCAGGCGGGACCAGGAATGACAGAGTTGCTGCAGGAAGATTTAGTTTCAGGTTTCATTACCCACCCACGCAGGAAGCTCTCGTCGTATTTTGGACATGGCCCTGGACGTGTGTTCCTCCTCATTGTCCAGAAACTGTATGGCTGACCTCAGGCGTTCCTCTTTGGCCTCCCTGGAATGCTTCCATCCTGTGTACACCATCATTCCGAACACTAACAAACTAGTGCTGACCCGGTAGTAACCAGCCAGGTAGACGGGCAGCAGGGCTCCCAGACATTTCCCAAACGTCAGAAGCACCGCCACGGCGCTGATCCCCTTGGCTTTGGGAGGTCCAGTCTCCTCGGTGGTGGGTTCTGTCTTCTCGGTATCGCTTGTGATCGGAGATTCGGCACCCTTTGGGTCAGTCGGTCCAGACTTTTCGCTTTGCATAGTGTTAAAAGTTATCTTCCGAAGGTGGGAAGTAATATGTTCCGGCTGAATTGAAATATCCCGTTATATTATCTATCTTCGCTGACTCTTAAAGTTTCATTTCTGCTCGTTTGAACGAACGGAGCGCTCCTCGTGTCTATTAACCGAGCTCATTCACTGCTATTCCATGTATATACGGATATTAGTTTTTTTTTCCAATTGTTGAGTCGGAGCAGTTTGATGGAATGAGCAGAGGTCCTTGAGGAGAGTCCGACGAAACAGTAGCGTCACCGAGTCCCGTTATCCGGAAGAAGACACGCCCACTGACTGACTGCAGAAGGACGGCATCAAAGCCCAAATCTGTTAGAATTACCGTAATTACTGCGGCGTGACCTGTCAGGTAATAACCGTAATCACTGTTATGTGTTTTCTACACGATATCCTCAAGTAAATTAAACGCACTCAAATGAAACGTCCATTCCATTCTATTAAACGTTACTGCTCCAGACTGGTGACGCGTCAAACATCATACAGCCATGTAGAAACGGCCTCGTGTCAGAGTTAACCCATCAGATGGTCCATCCTTCCAACGGATCCAGTTTTGTTTTAAAACAGCATACCATGCACTCCCCTCAATCCCTCAGTCCTGCCTGAGCGAGCAAACTCTGGACATACCTCCCAGTGCTTTGCAAACACTGTTTTAACTGACCCACGGATATGAAGCCATGGATGTAGAGGATGTTATTTCCATACTTGCACAATGTGAGTCCAGCTAACACCAAGCAATATGTCAACATTTATCATAAGACTGAGCTGGGAATACTAAAAGTGTGGTGGAAGAGGACAGCTATAAACACATAGCCATGACACAGGATTCGATTTGTGAATACCTTTACATTTTTGTTCAAATGTGCAAAATTAACAAATTCAGATTACATCACGCAATCAACAAAAATAAAAACATAATCCACCTCAGTTCCCCACCAATAATGGTTCAGCAGTCCAGTTGGAAGAGCTCAAACAAAGTCGATGATCTCACATATTTGTTTTCTGGTGCCTTTTTTTGGTGCATGTTCAAAAAGATCCCTTATGGTCAGATGACTGAGCATAGAACTGAGTGAGAGAGGCTTAACAGAGAATGATTTATTCTGCTCTCTGGTGGAGAAGCACAACATTACAACAATATTTCATTGTTAGAGGTATGTAATGTCTCTGATTAGTCATCAGCTACATAATAGTAGACCATGTATGGTCAAATTCTCTGTTGAGGATACAACAGTCTGATTTGTGGATACAACAATTCAGCACTTCAATGATTAGTGAGGCAGAGTCGTGATCCTCATACTTTGACTCGCAATGGGGTACGACACCATTGGGGTGGTGGCATGAGTCATAGTGATGCCAGGCAGAGGTTGAGTCATGGATACTGCAACTGGTGCCACAGATACAGCCACCTGTGCCAAAGAAACAGCTGGTGCCATTCCCTGGGCAATGGTCTGTGCAAGGGCGGCTGAAAGGGGGGTAATGTCAGGGTTGAGATGGGGCGGAGGTGCTGTAGGTTGGGCAGCATTAGACGGGGGCGCCGCAGGAGCACCAGTTGAAGCGACCAGCTCTTGTTGGGTGACAGGCCGAGGCTGCAGTCCAGCGCTGCTCAGTGTAGTGTGAGTCTGGGCAATGCCATGATTGTATGAACTTACTGCACCCACAGGGGGAGCCAGACTCTGTTCTGTGGGTGCAGGAGTGGAAGACAAGGTCATCACCTTGGGCTGGCTTCGAAACTGGGCGTTCTGCTCCAGAAGAACCTCATTTGTGGCAATGAGATTTGACACCTAAGAAAAACAAAGGAAGTGAATTAAATACAAGAAATGTCTGGGAACTGCATTGCCAACCAGGGTCAGAAAGATTTGATCATTTATCAAAAACAAAGCTCTAGCACTATTTCATAGCACATTTAATACAAGAGAGCTATTTTCCATTAAGAATTGGTTACCAACATAGCATCGAAATATCCAGTATGTACACTAATAATTATAATTTATCAAGAATTGTTTCATCAGGTTGGTGTAGAATGATCACAAGAACGTCATCCTTCTCAGTATGTCTGTGTCTTATGATACAAAATGCCTTTTACTTTTATAAGTTTTCCTTTAGTTTCACTGGGGTTTCAGTCAGCTGACTGTGAAGAAAAAAAACTTTATAAGTTAGCTGTCTTTAAGGCATTTATAATAAATCTCTGCTTATTTGTCAGTCGGTCTTTGTGACAACATTTTTGAAAATTTCACTTGTCTGCCCAAGTCGTCGAGAAGAAATACTTTCTGTGAGGTTGTTCCATAACAGATTACTTTTGATAAATTTGTTCTAACCCTAGAATGCACGGTTTTCCCCTGCATTCCCCTATACAACCTTAACCCTGAAGGTATTAACTTATTTAATAGCGCATACATAAAAAGTGCATTTGCTTTTAATGTTGGACAATAAAATGCAATGCTTACCTGCTTGTAGACTTCATAATTTTATAGACTTCACTAATACATAGAGCATGGAATCACACCTCAGTATATTGTTTAAGGTTGTTGCTGTTCTGATATTTGTATATTAGCTGTTAAAGTAATTGTTATTTACAAATGCACATTTAAATTTGACCGAAATTATATTTATTTTTGAACAGGAAGACCAAACCTATATCATTTCTAACGAGTCTTTCAAATAATTCACAAGTAGAATAATAAAAAAATTGTTAGTGTTTTTCATCTTTCTCATTCCAACCTGCTTCTTCAACTCTTCCACTCTCTTTCTCAGTAAGGAGTTTTCTTCCTCCAGGAACCTGTACTCCAGAGGACGTGATGGCAAGGGGGCTTGGACTCCCAGCTCATAGTGTCCAACTCCACTTCCATCTGCCAGGCGTATCCCCTCCAACCGCCGTCGCTTAAACTGCAGAGCAGTGTGGTCCACAGAGGGCTCCAGGGAGCCTGCATCAAACAACCCACTTTCAAGCAGAGGGTCATACACCGAGCATGAGGTCCTGTCATAGCGCCGTTGTCCTGCAGAACCTACAGACAGACATCCACTCATCACACCTCCACCTACTCCCCCAACTCCTGAGATACTTGGATCTCTGCACCCACCCAGGCTGGGGCAACCCATTCCAATCATATTACTCCCACCACCCACAAGTCCTTGCATTCCTCCACAGGCACCACCTACTACACCCCCTATCACCCCCCCAGCATTCACCATTCCACTGGAGCCTGGTCCCACAACACCACCCACTACAACCCTGGTTGGCTCATATTTATAGTCTTTTTTGACATGGCGAAATTTACATTTATTGCCCCTCTGGCACTCTCCTTTCAGAAAGTCTCTGCAGATAGGGACCTCCCCACGACTGTGGGGAAGATCCATTGGGGACAGACCCAGCCGTGCTGCAACTTTCCCTCTTAGTCTGAGGGGTAGCTCTCCTGTTTTCTTGTAATAGTCCTCATCCTCTTTAGTGCCATGGACAAAACGGCAATTGGATCGCATACACTCCTTATTCTGATGGTCATGACAGAAGATGAATTCATTCTTTTGCACTCCCAAGTCTGGCACCTCATTGAAGTAGGGGTGTCTAAATCGGCAGCGCTTTCCTCTCTTGCATACATTACGTATGAAGTCTCTGCAGACACCATCCAAAGCCACCCCTGCACCTTGCCCCCCGCCACCACCGTTCCCACAACTGTTACCATTTCCGAGAGCTCCTCCTCCCCCCATGCTCCCTGAACCAGAAACGTTTCCTCCGACACTTCCTCCTGAACCTCCTCTGCCCTCAGCCAAACCCGCTCCCAAGCCAGTCCCAGGTACTCCTTCCTCACCTAAACTACTAGCACTCCCACCACTGCCTGACAGGTAGGAACTGTCCCGGTCAGGCATGGCGCTCGACCCAGCGCGAGGAGAAGACGGTACTCATCTGTATGAGTGGGACCGGCATGCCCTGACAAACATTCACATGTAGAGAAGTCATCAATAACTGATTCTTCTGGAGAAGCAGTCTCCTACTCTGAGATCTGCAAGATAAAAACAAGAACAAAATTAAACAAGGGACATGGAAGTAAAGGATAATAGACAGTAAAAAATAATAACATATCTAGATTCAGGCCTGCCCCTTCCTATACGAAAACTACGCGCTTGCTTAGGGCATAAAGGACCGCGGACAAACGGCAAGCCACTGGCCTACTCCAGTAGAGAGAGGCCGAGCGTGCGAGACAGAGCGAGAGATATAGCACACGCGAGATAAAGGGGGGCAGAGCTTTACATGCAGATATTTCACAATTCACCACAGGTTCACCACAACACTAGACGAGGAGAGTATCTGTTTCAGTTTGTGCTGGACATTCATTCATTCAGTCTCTGTAACCATTCAATCTGGCTATTCAATGAAGCTGATTTTCTGGAGACTGATATCATTTTACATGTTTTTCTTGTCACTGCACTCATGTCTGATGAACAAGAGGAGAATACAGACTAGCTGGTGGTCATAGTCATGGTCAAGTTTGAATTTATGGTCTATATTATAACTATATTTGCCTGTAATTGGTTCTTTTTTTAATTTTGATATCAGTTGATAGGTTGAATTCATAACAGCCAGAGGTTGTAGAATGCATTACATGTTCAGGGAATAGTTGACAGAGAAGTACAATCAAGCAATAAAAATATAATCATATTATTATGGATATTATTATTTTATTGTTATACGTTTGGTTGATAATGGTATATTAAATTATTATTATTGGTAGGATAATAACAATCTATTTGTCAGAAGGAATATATACTTATTATAAATGAACAAAACAAAAACAGCTGGATTATATATACTTTTATGTTTATATACATTTTAGTTCAAATTGATTAATTCTGATTATGTTATTCAATTGCTGTTTATTATAACAAATTCATTTGAGGTTGAAGTAAATTAAATTGAACTTTTTTTAATCAAACATTTATTGATTGATTGAAGTAGTTACTTCAGTTGTTTTATTTACTTTATTTGTTTATGTTCGACATAATATACCGTTATGTCAAATTACGCACACGTATGTATAGCCATAAGAGGTTCCACTCAAGGCACTTATTAGTCTAGGGACCAATATAATTCATATTCATCGTTCATATTGAAGATAGTCGAAGGGAAAGAGTGTTTCGTTGTGCTAAGAAGAGGTCTGAAAAGGCTGCACGTGACAATAGTCACTAAATAAGGCTAGCATTGGTTCCACCGGATGTTGTGCAGCAGCCAGCACGCTGGTAATCCAACTATTAAAATTCGGTCTATATCGCTCATAGTTGAATTCATTTTTCGTAACACCATCATTAGCAGCTGGCCGCTATCGATCGTTGTTTGGCTAACTAGCTAAAGGCTAATATTACCTTACCGAACTTAATCTGTGGGCAGGTTCCAGAGAATAAACGATTAGATCCCACACAGAAACGTCTCCCTCTGATATGGTGTAATCTACGTATGTTTATTTAGGCGATGCTTCAAGGCCCCGATGCTGTTTACCACATTTCTTGGGCAATTTCTTTTTGGTCTTGTTTATTTAGTTTTGTATTTCAATACCATGTTTTATCTGCATACCGCCACCTACTGTATCGGAGTATGTAAGCTGGGATCCAGTTAAGGCGAGATTGTCGCTCTGCCTTTCTCACTCTTTGCTACTATCTTCTCCCCTCTTCATTATATTTAACACAGTGTAATGATACTTTTTCCTTTATATTATAGTGAACGCATACTTCTGAATTTTCCTTTCCCAATAGAAGCAGTGTCTTGTTCAAACCCGTCGATCAAATCGTAATATAGTTACGCTACCACCTCTCTTCTACTTCTGCTGTTAACAAACTGTGCTTTAACCGTCTTTTGTATCATGACCATTATATCCCTGATGAAAATTTAATTCAGGGCTGTTGTATCAAACGTATTACTTTTTTTCTAAGTGGGCCTCATGAACTTGCATTGCTGGTTGTCAGTTTAAGTTAAAGCAATAAAGTTGTTTTCTTGTATTTTGCACCAAGGACAAGAAGAAGCTATAAACATTAAAACCTTAAAACTGCCACCTCCGATCACCCTGACAATGAACAGGAGGGTGATCTGCTTCTCACTTTTACTGTTCTCCGCCATGACGTCGATGAGACTCCCTGTGTGAGGGGGCCATACTCCCACTGGGGCTTTAACCAGGATGGTGGTCCCCCATATGAACATTACAGCTTTGAAGAACCTGGCTTCAGCTCTTACTTTAATAAATAAAATGAAAGTGTATCAGATAACTACTGCTATATATCTGGTATCTGTAACATGTACATACAGTATAATATTTTTTAATACGATGTATTTATTTTCCAATGATAATAAATACTTCAAAATAAACTGCATTTAAGTATTTGTGTCATGTGTTTCCAGGCCGAGCTGAATTGTCATGTGCATACTGGCTCTTTTATGATAACTTGTGAGTGTAATGATTGTTTCAGGTGTCGGAGGTTGTGCCGTTACAGTAGGGGGATCTTATTGGACCGTTATGCTACTTTTTCTGTTTGGGTGTGTCCTGGGTTACTGACTAACACACCCTTTACTTATCATTTTCCCTGCATCAGCACTTTATTGGCACTGTTTAACTTCATCTCTCTCAGGCGCATTGTGCACTTTGACCCAGAGGATATCCTCTGCCTGCTCAGCAGTTGGAGCATGAGTGCACTACAGCTAACATAAGACAAACGATCTTCACAGCTTTTCTTAGTGGAGATGAAAGAGATTCAAGCATTAAATCAAGCAGATAAAAGACTGGAAACATTAACTTGCAAGCTTGACAATGATGGTAAGTTTTCTTGATAATATGATTTCTTACAACTCTTGAGCATCATGTGATAGTTTTACAATCCAGACAGGTCTCCACACACGCAGTGTGGTCAAGGTGGTTTTTACTCATTGCTATTACATTAATAAAAGTGAATTTTTTTTTTTTTCTCCAGGAAGAGGTAAAAGAAGTGGCATCTGCTCTCAGCGTCGGTGGTCGAACCATCAAGGTTACAGAGGTGCTGAAAGATGGGGACACCCTCACCTTCCTCATTGTATCTCAAAAGGTGAACAAAATAATTATTTAACTGTTATTTGCTGCATGCTTTAACATTAGATCTAGCTGAATGCAACTCCATGCAAGGATAGGTCAGTTGAATTGCCTGAATTAGGATATTACTATTATTATTATTAAATAGACAGTTCAGATAACACATTGTCTCTCTTGTCTGTGCCAGCTGTCTGGGACAGGGGAGTACCATGTTCACCGGACCTATGATGACTTTGAGTGGCTCCAGCATCACCTGTTCTATCAGGAGGATGTACCAGGCATTCAGGGAGTCATAGTGAGTGATTTGCAGTAATCTTCATTCAGACAATGAAGATTACTGCTGAAATATGTCTGCATGTAGTGCATTGTGTTCTTTTTTGTATCTGCTCCAGCTTCACAGATTCATGAGTTAGTAGGTGATGGCGTACGTTTCTGCCTGTGGGGGCTCAATGAAGTGAATGCCACCAAGATGATAATTGTTCCAAAATAACTTCCTGTGCTCATTTGTTAGCTACTTTGCTCTACAACAAATAATAAAACACCAGCATCACACAGTACTGAGAGGGCCATAATCACATAAAATGAATACCAAGCTGTTGATTTATTACTGGTATTTATCACACAGTATCTTATTTTAGGGGGGTTCAGCATGGAGACTTTGGATGACACTGGTGTTTCAGTGCTTGAAGTCTCTGGGTTTCTCATGGAGGCCTGCATGAGGTTTGCATGTTCTCGGGTGCTCCACCTTCCTCTCACACTTCAAAAACATGCATTATATGTCACTTACCCGTAAGTGTGAGTGATGTCTATGTGTTGGTTCTGTGATGAACCGGCGTCTTGTCCATGGTGTAACCGCTTCTGTGATAGGTGGGTTAGGCTCCAGCCGCTGGGACACTGCAAAGGACAAGAAATAGCAGGAAAAGGATGGATGGATATTTTAATAGATATGCAGAATACAGTATACAAAAAGATGGAGACTGATTGATTGATTGACCTTTTTGTGGGTGCTCAAGCATGATCAGAATTAGAACGAAACTGCGGAATTTAGTTACCTACTAGAGCAATTATGCATTATAACACATTATTTTTAACCCGGAAAGCCACAAATCAAATCGTTGACTTAAAAAGCGACTCTGCCATTAGTATAAGACAGTGCCACTGCTATCCAAGTTGTTAGGAGCAATTTGTTTTTATTTAATATCTCCTGTCTTTTCTTTGTACTCATGTAATGGATGATTATGGTGTGGTAGCTGGCCCAGCACTGGAGCATTATATGTGGAAGCTCTGATAGGATGTTTTTCACGAGAAAACATGAAACGAGGAAGTATTTTTGTATTACTTCTTAGTATGACGGTGTGTTAGTCATATATTACACAAGTGAATGCTGTGTAAAAGCTGATTTGTGCATTCTATAAATCCAGCACTGAGCTGTTGAAAAAGCATAAAACTTAATTTGGTACGTCTCTAAAGACAAGCAACTAACAAAAGCAAGTTTTCTGCTTGGAAAGGAAAATGAATAATTTAAGGAATATGGCTTTCTAAAAAACAATATTCGGGAAGTAACACAATTACGCTCTGTTTTTCCTAGTTTCCTCCTCTTCCTGCAAAGGTTCAGGGGAATGCATCTGCTAAGGTCGTCAAACAGCTTGGTGAGTACATTTGAGGACCATCTATAAAAATATCTAAACTAAAAAACATAAAACATTTAACGCTCAGCCTTTGGCCCGGTGCAAAAGAAATGGGTTTAAGAGGAGGTGAGGTCTGGTGCACTGTGGGTGCATTGCTATCTCCAGGCAACAGAAAGCAATTTTACCTTTTAACAATAAAACATGGCCTCTTATATGTGCTGCAGTTTTTTCCCTGCTTCCTTTCGAGGCTCATAACATGCATGGACATTTGGGTTGGCTGTAGCTCAGTAGGTAGTGTGGCCGTCTCCCAATCTGAAGATCGGAAGTTAGCCAGTTCAAGTCCCACCAGGGTCCACTTGTCATAGGGTCCTAGAGCAAGACCCTGAAAACTCCCCGGGCGCTTCAAAGGGGTCGCCCACTGCTCCCTCAGGGATGGGTCAAATGCAGTGAAATAATTTCACTATGTTGTGCTGTGTATGACTGTATGTGATCAATAAAGAATTTCTTCTTCTTCTTCACTTCATATGTACCTGAGGATTTGTGAAGAGGACGGCTTGTATAGAGTCTACTGACAACCCCTAAACACCACATTCTTGATGTGTAGTAACTGTATTTTGGCATACTAAAATACGCTGTGTGAAAAACACCTGACTAGAGGTTAAATATCCGACTCCCCACCAGTCATTTACAACTGACTCTGGGATGAGAGGTGAAACGTTTTCAACTTCAAGTTGCCCTCGAAAATTCCTTTGGGTTTAACTTTCAACGATGAAATGGATGATGAGAATATATACATATATTAGTCTTCGAGTTATAAGTTCACCAGGAACCTGGACTGTTTTCCTTTTAGATGTGTAGGAGACTAAACATTTATCAATATTAGGTACTGTTAGCCCTAAGTAATCTTCATTAATTAATAAAGGTAGGCTTTATTATTCTTCTGCATATACTGTACAGACAGCAGAGATATACTTTTTGCTGCTATTAATGTTATTCATATTTTCATCATTAATGATACATTATCTTACTCGCATGAATCCCGTCTGCTATTAATGACAATGACGTTTTATATGACCTTGCCATCTTGAAGTAGAGAAAACAGACACACTCACAGGCTGCACAGCCCGCCCCATTCTTAAGTGTTGGTGCATTTGCTCACATGACTGTGACAGAGGAACAGGAAACAGTTGGGGTAGAGGGTACACCAGCCATCTGTTCCTGAGGGAGAGAAGAGTGACTGAGGAGGATGTTTGTCAAAAATACTCCTGTGAATAATCCCGGGACTAAATGCAACTTCCTTTTGTGTGTTGTTCTTTCCTTGCGCAAAACAGAGTTTGTCATAGACCATGCACTTCAAAAGATCATTTGAATAGGGCTATTATATGTTGTTTAATGTATTTTACATTTCACTGTATTTTCTCCTGAGCAGCTCTGAATGTGATGTGACATGTGACAATCAAAGTGTTGACTGTTTTCTTGTAGGTTTCCTAGGTTTTGGAGAGTGGCGGCCATACTGTAAAGCACTGGAAACTTTCCTCCGGCAGGTCGCTCTACATACCATACTCAGCAAAAATAAAGCTGTGGAGATGTTTCTGACCAGCTCAGATGTAAGTGGACACAAAGAGCCTTTTACTGCTGTTTTTATGATGAGTCTCAGTGAAAAGGAATTTATGTCACGTGCGATTTGCAGAGTGACACTCTGTTTTTAGTAGAGAAATGCATGATCAATTTTTAACTTTTCACTGACACAGATTCAGCAGAGAAAATGTGCACCTGCACTTTCACCCACATCAGATCTGCAGAGCATTCACTTTTGTACCATTACAAATATCTTCCTTTTGTGAAATGGAACATTTGTCAAGTGTCCAAAATGTATTTGTGCTGAAACTTAGCTTAGGAGCAAAAGGGAGACAAATCCATGGAGTGTCCAACAGAGAGCTCCAAAAAAAACGATTCTCCTTCAGTCCTATCTGACATCACAGAGAGATAATCCCTAATTTAAAGTCATAATCACTATGAATTAACAGTGATACTGTGACTCCATATGAAATATTTCTTGTATAATGAGTCAAATTCACAGACAGATTCGCCGGACTCTCATGTGAGCCAAGTTGAAGAAATAGAATAAATGTGTTAGATAAATACAGATTTGTCATAACTACTGAAAATACTTCTCATATGCATGAAACATAGAGAATATATTAAGAGCCATAAAAACACATATGCCTTTAAACTGAGATTCATTATAAAGACTACTGAGATAAGAGACTTAAGTTATGAAGAGAAAATACTAAGTCGAGAAAGATTTCTAAATTTGGATCTCTACAGTCATACAGTAGAGCTCACAAGGCCTAAAGATCTGGGCTTTAAAATGGATAAAGTTTATCCATTTTATAGTTGTCCTTTCATGTTAAACATGCTCTCATATTGTGGCCAAGCAGTGTTTACCCTAAAGTTGTTCAAGCTTATGTTGTTTAGCCCCCAGGCAGACAAAGAGTAAGGAAAAACATTTTCAACCGGCTGAGTCACGCTGTAGAGGAAATGAGGAAAGAAGGCCATAAGGTACAGCAGTGGGACACATGAAAACAATCATTTATAGCATCTGTATGTTGGGCTCTAATACCGTAATGTATACAGGATGTGGATGAGTTCTTTCAAAATGAACGTGATCGCAACCTTGCTCTGACTGGCTACACTAAGGCTGCAGCTGAGGTGAGTGAGCTATCCGTTAGTTGGAGTGTTTGCCCTCAACCCATTTTTTTATGTCACATAACCACGCTCGCTGTCCTGAAGGTTTTTGAACCTCTAACCTTTTCTGGTTTTATTTGCAGAGATTCCTGGATGTGGTGCAAACTGAGGAAAGTAAGAAAATACTGTGTTTGGGAAGACAGACAGGAAGTGCCCATTAGTGGGTTCAGAGCAGTAGATGTTTATGTAGTCCATTAGTGCCTATCCAGATTAAAAAATATATTGCATTTGACCCACACCTGACTTAAATGTGTCCCTTTTTTCCCTGCAGAAATAGCAGTGGCTTGTGGGCATTTCTCAGCCACTCTGCAACTTTGTGTGGAACCCGGGGACGATCCTGACAAACAAGCTTTCTCTAAGTGAGGCAGTCACAGTAATGGTCCCATGTTAATACTACGTTAATACCATCCTGTATGCACATTCAGTTCATCTTCAATTATGAAAACTGTTGACTAATTGACAACATGTTTTTCTTGCAGGGCTTGTGTAAAATTATCAGAAGTCATTGATTGTATGAAAGTAAGTGGTTTGGCCTTTTTTTTAGCTTCATATTTGCAATGCACTGTTTCTTTGCCAAATTAACATGCATAATCTGTTTGTGTGTGAGCAGAAAAATATGACAAGTGTTGCGAAGAATAATGCAAGCACTCTTGGGCTCGGCCTGGATTTGGACACACGCTACCTGGAGGCAGAAAAGGTATGACATGTGGCACTGAAACATCTGATTAATGTTCCTATATGTAACCTTTCTATTCTGTTAAATGTAGGAAATGCTCTTCAGGAGAATCTGCAAACTCATGGAGTTAGAGACTGCCAGGAGGAACGCAGAGAAGGCCAAACCTGTAAAGAAGGCTGCTGTGAGTATCTACAACCATGGTGTAAAAACGACACTATGGTATTGTTGGTTGTGGGTTCAGTTTTTGAACATTTCATGTGATGTCCACATTTAAACACACAGGATCCAGCAAGCCTTCTTTAACAATTTATTTATCTTCAGTGGATGATAGGTGAATGGTAAATAAGTGGGTGCCTAAAACAGTTTTGTGCGATGGGTACGCGTATCCCCAGGGCTACTGCAAGGGGTACAAGAGAATCTTTCAATTCTAGCTTGAAAAAAATCAGTCACAAATTATTCCTAATTAAAGTCAAATAAATCAAATTCCATGTTTAGTTTTACTAATTTAAATGCAATTGTCTTTTGCTGAAAACTGCATGCAAAAAACACAGTCACACTTTGTGAGCAGAAAGTTTTCATCTTGAATGAAAGACAAATATTTTGGTTGAAATGCAGCAGATGGAAAGTGAAAAGGAAGTAAAAAAGAATAGAAAGAAATAAAACTGACATTGCTGTTTAATTCTTATTGCATGATGGTTTTCCATGAGTGTTGTGATAGATTGTAAACATTTGAAATGTAGCAAAGAAAACATGTTTGTGTGTAATAAATCAGACACCACTGACACAATGCTCTCCTTATGAATGCATTTTCATTCCAAAAATGTTTTTGTTCAGACCAGGGGATACTAAGAAAAAAAAATGAAAGGGCTAAGGGTTACTTTATTTAAAGAGTTTTCAGATCAACGCCTCCAACTCCTTATGTTATACCTTATCTTGACCAGAAGATGTCAGTAATACTCTACTGAAGATTTTAGTAGCGTGCACAATATTTTTATTCACTCTGATTAAGCATTTGATGAAGATGACCTGTTTTCTACATTCATCAGATGGAGGAGTCGAAGAAAGCAGCTGAGACAGAGTTTGATCACATTTGTAGAGTGGCTAAACAGGAGGTAAAACAAATGCCTTACTCATCTCAAGTATATTGTGTAATATGACATGTGGTGTTATCCAAATACTATATTCATAAGTGTGCATGATATACGTTTCTCCCAGATTGTGCAGTTCCAGAGAGACCGCGTGGAGATGTTGCAGTGGGCTCTGGTTCAGTGGTGTGAGACACAGATTTCTACAGCCAAAGAAAATGCTGACCAGGTCAAGCAGCAACTGCAAGCGTTTAAAGGGATGGTCTAGTATCCCCACACTTAATGAAGCATTCTCAATGTGTTTAAACCCAGACTGAGATAACATGGCCATTACCCCATAGTGCTTTAATGTGACAATAAAATCATGTTTAAATCAAGAAATGTAAGCAAAAGAATGGCAAATCATACCAATAATTTGTTTACACACTCGCACATTTGCTTTATTTCAGTCTCGCACCTGTCACAGTCATACCAATAGATCCCTTGCAAAGACAGTGGTTTTTATTTCTTTGCAGTATCTTCTACTATGGGTTTCGTGCTGTGGTGTTCTGTACACTCATTCATTTGTGCTGAGTCTATTGCGTGGCTTTCTAGCCTCAATATCAGCTGGGGTCACACAAATAAAGTGTGATGAATTGATTCCTAAAGTACCTTCTTGCCTTTGTTTGTGTTTCTTACTGCTGGGTCATTAATCAGTTGGCTTGACAGCTCCTACAAGGACATGGCAGCAAGGGCACCCTGCACTGGCTTTTCAGTTGAATTTTTAAACCATCCAGTAATTATGTCTCTCAAACGCATGACACCTATAGTAAGGTCTGGAATAAAACTATGACACGCTTATTTAAAATTTTGGACAAATTCATCTCTCATTTCTCTGTCTGCTGTGGATTGTATGTCCAAACGGCATCACCACTGTGAGCTTCATCTCATCTGTTCTGACCTGCAATCTCACCACTGGGTGAACAAGGAGTGCTTCCCATTTGGGGGAATGAGTCATAGAAAGATAGATGACAGGTCTCATAAGAGGAGAGGATGGAGAGGAAGTTTGGCTCATTTGTCAATGGGGTAGATAAAAGAATATCATGCCATAAAAGAGCCAAAAGTTTATTTTCAATGATAATATATTATCAAAATATTTAAATGGACTATTAATTGTAATACAATGTGGTCAAATATAGACATTGGATGATGTGTTTCTCTAACCTGATACAAATATTTCCCAGGATGGTAGTATAACCTGATTTTTCTTAATCTCTCAATACTACAGCTCTACATCCGCCTCAGATTAAATCCCACAACCCTTAGAATCAACAAATCAATTAATGAAAGACTCAATTAATGTGTGCTGTATATAATAGGAATGATATTTTTTATGAGAGTAGAGACTTTGGTCAAGGTCATCTAGGTCATAGATTCATGCCCATGTGTGGAGTTTTAAAGTGTAGACATTACTGTGTATTGAGCCAAATACTTATACAGGAATGCTAACATACATAATGCCTTGCTGAAATCCTATATGTTAATCTAAACTATGTTCATGTCCCTCTTAGTTCAAAGTTTATGAAAACATTTTTGGTACCAAAATGCAGCTGATGTTTATGGAAATGAATGAGGCCCATGTCAAATTCTTTAATCATAAGCCAAATTATTGGAGGAATTGGAAATTTTCCCAGTTAGTTTTGCGGGGAAATATGATGGATTGATTGAAATTAATGTAGCTCTTCTGTGGAAGAGTAACGCCTGTGCCAAATTCCAAAGATGTCCATGAACAGCTGATGACATATCTGACGCTCCAAGCCCCACATGACCCGATGATGCCATTAGGGGAAAATTAAGAAGATCACAGACATTAGGATTCTTTTATTTCTTTCAAGCCATCAAATAGTTATTGAGATATTCCAGTCTGGATCAATGTGGTAGACTGACACTGAACACCGACGTCACCAGAAGCTCCAACACATGTTAATAAAATTGCGCCATTAAAAAAAAACTTTTTTCCATTCTCCTGCGCATTATTCCTTTGTGTATTTCTTAAAAGTAATATTGATGTGTATTTAAAGCCACATGTGAGCCACTGAAATGACGGTCTAACTTTTTATACCTCAGTTTATTTTGCTGAGGTTGTAACGATTAACTGCCATTATTGTACTGCTCATTTTTATTGATTATATATCAATATAATCAATAAACCAAAAAATTGATCAAACAATTTCATCGTTTCGGTCTTACATTTCATAATTGTGATATGCTGATTCTAATGAATCACAGTAAAAGTTTACAAAGCATGATTTGATGATGTGTTTTTATGTCTGTATTGAAGCGCTAACTAGTGCAGAAGTGCTGAGAACACAACCCTGATCAAGAACGGGAGATCATGGCAGAGCTCTGAGCGTGTGTTAGTGAGTGTGGGTGAGTGAGTATGAATCTAATTGAAAGCATGCACTTAATGCTGAAATGCGGAAGAAGCTCATCACTGATGGAAAGGCAGCACTCCACATACCACGCATGGCCAGAGACTGTCTTGTGTGAGGTTATGGTAATAGTCACTGTGAGTGGGTTGTATGACACAGCAGCCCCAACAAAGCGATACCACTACCATGTTAGTGACAATATGTTAGATTATAAGAATATGGAGACAGATAATTAAAAATTACCAGCTTTAGTATGTGTTTCTACAGTGGATGCTTTATTATTGTTTGATCATTCTTTGAGTCTTAAAGCAGCACTGGGGGATTTATATACTAATCCGCCACAATATTAATTCCTGGTTCTAATGTTGTGGCTGATTGGTGTTTATCACATACTTCATCACTCATAGCACCATAGCATTGTGACGTTTGTCTGGATGTGTGTCTTTTATCTGAGTTCTGTAGAATACACGAGTATTGTTTAGAATCCGTTAACGTACAACCATCAGCCAAAACATTAGAGCTGGTAACTGCGCTTCAGGGGGGCGGTGTAAGATCTAAAACTAGGCTCTAGTTTAATTGTTTTGTAAGAATGCCTTTTTCTGGAAATCTATTCACCTTCCCCAGGACAGAGTGAGGTATTTTTAGATCCCAGCTACTGTACTGTATCGTTGACACTGCACAGGATCCACAGACTCCACAGTTTTGTTCAAGGACACCTCAACGGGTCGGAGCTTGTGTTCAAAGTGGCTAAGTCCAGGGCATTTTTACTGTAGTTGGAGGACAAACTGTTCACTCTGTATTCACAACAAACAAGGGCAAAGCAATCAGAAAGTCACCACAGCCCCACATCAAGCAGAAGTAGAGCATCTGTTGAAAAGATTTATCCAAACCCACTTTAGAACACAAGACAACTCTTGCCTCGCCTGTCCTGCTGTTGTTCTCTCTGACTCAGACTCGGCAATGAGATACAGAGGGATTTCAAATGCCCTCTTGGATACCGCTTATTAAATTTCACTTTGAGATAGTGCATGCTACAGTCTCATTAAATCCCTGTCAGA
Source organism: Lophius americanus (assembly GCA_037951165.1). Lineage (NCBI taxonomy): Eukaryota > Metazoa > Chordata > Actinopteri > Lophiiformes > Lophiidae > Lophius > Lophius americanus. The sequence goes on along the minus strand of JBBDHG010000140.1, from coordinate 3,375,141 downwards.
GATAATGCAAGGCAAACCCCCATTATGATTTGATTAGAACACAGAGCCTACAGTCGTGGTGATTGCGTTTTTCTAATCAAATGCTTGCTGCTGCTGAGAAAACAAAACCAAGGAGAAGAAACAAAAAAGAAGCAGCAAAGAAAAACAAGTTGAGCAAGCAGAAATAAAATATTTTCTCTTAGGAGAAAAATGAAATAATTGTAAAGTTTTTTTAAAATTGGTGAGCGTTTATGAGAACAGTTTTAAATTGAGTATTTGTTTAATCAATTTTAAGATCAAAATCAGAATGGTTTCAAAAGAATAATATCAATTGAAACCTCACACAGATCATTACAGCAGCTGTTTTATGTTAATCAATTTCTCAATTTCCCTATTAAACCAAAAAATGTGTATGTACATAATCACGGCTCCAAATGGCGACCAAGGTCGCTAATGCCACTAACGTTTTAATTTTGCGACCTGTAAAATTATTTAAAGTGCAAAAAGTTCAACATATCTCTAGCCTCTTAATTTTGCTCTAAAAAAGTGCTCCAGATGAATGCATTCAACTTAAAAGAAACAAAATATTCTTCCAGAGGAGCATGCCCCCTAGAACATTTGAGGTTAGCCCCAACGTTTTTCTAAATCATGTTCGAAACACTAATACCTACAAACTAAAAATTATGAACAGAGTTCACTACCAGTTCCAATCGTTTAAATAAAGAAACAGTGAAGAAGCATGTTGACGGCAAAAACGCCAGTGATGGTATCACTGTGGGGCTGGGAGATACAGACATAGACATAGATACAGACTCAGAGCCTGAAAAAGCAGGAAGAACATGACTCTAAATAGTTTAATTAAAAAAATAAAAAATAGACTTGACATTTAATTTATGCATTAATGGTGACAAGATTGCAGCATATTGGACATGGCGTATATTGTGCAAAGACTATATTGTGCACAATTCAATGTGAGGCAGTGTAAACAAAGGTAGACAGTAAAGAAGAAGAAAAAAGGTAATAATGATAATAATAATACATTTAAAGGCAGACATTTAACATTGTACTCTGACATCGATGTATTTTGGCTACAGAAAATTGCATTTAGCTCCTAAATTCTTTGGAGCCAATGGCTCCTAGGGTTTTTTTTGTCCTTGATAATGCAATACATTGCAGTCAAGTATGTTTGAATTTCCTGTACTCTCACACACACATACTCCAGCTATATTTGAAATTATAATTAATTGATAATGTGGTCATTTACACACTAAGCTACGGGCTGAGACCTCACGCAAAAATTAAGATCAGGGAGTTTCAGTCAGTAGGACTGTCTCCTTTCACACTTTGGCCAGAGTTTTATTACTCATACTACAGAGTCATTCAAACCTTTTATGCATGCTCAGTAATTACCTGCTTCATGGTCTGAGGCATCAGCAAGTTCTATCCATATCACGACGACACCCTTACATAGTTTACCGATCATCTTGCTATTGAGGATTATCTCCACTCATTAAATTCCTTCATGCTACTGTTGCTCGCTACCTTTAACTCCCACCCAGTCTTTGAAGAACCTTCAGTCTCATTATTCTTCAGTCTCAGCAAAGTCATCAACCACCATCACCAGTATCTAGACCCCAATGGATGTATCCACCTTGCTGCTGCACAGGGCTGATATGCTTCGACCACAAGACTCATAAAGTGTTCCAAACACTTTCTGACGGACTATTAATAACATATCATCTGTAGTAATAAACATCATCATCTTTACTTCCTCTCTCCCGATTGAAATGAAAATAGCTCATAAAACCTTGTATAGAAGGATAGGGAGTACACTTACCTCTATCAACATAAGCTGTATCATCAGTGTTATGATGTTTGAACTTCTCCATACTGTAATAATGAACAGTGCTCAAGGGAACTAATCCTTGGAAAGCGTAAAATAAATAAATCGACGAATCAACTTTCTCAGAATGTTTCTTATGAGCACCCACAAAGAATGATGGCAGTTTTGTCTGATAGACACATTAAATAACTAATGCTGATTCATCCAGATGGTTCTGTGCTTTTTAAAGGACCGTGGAGATAACCAGGGACGATTCAGCAGCTATCTCTGCTCTTCTGCTTGTTCAGACTTAGTGATTAATTATTACTTCCACCCTAGTTATTGTAGGACAGCTGCTCAGCAAAGTCGTATCAAGAGCTAAGTGTTTCTGTATTGCTTAATATTCCATATACACACATTGGTCTAATTGGGCTTTTTAAAGTACATTACAAATGTCTTCCATCTCAACTCAAACACTATAATAACAACAAAGGTTCTCAGGGAAAAGTAAAAAATGAGAAGCTGGGTGAAAGAGAGAACATTTGACTTCCACAAAGACAGGCCCAATGACTGCAGTGGAACCCTGAAACCTTTTTCCTGTGAGGTGAGGTGTTCACCACTGCACTATTGAACCGCCGCCCATTTTCAGACGTTGGAAGTAACACTTTCACTACGGTAAAGAATTTCAATCAAAACTCCCCATACTACAGTCATTAGAATTTATGACCCTTAGCCACCTTTGCCAATGTTACGGTATAACTGCTATATAAAACACAGGATACCTTTTTTCCTCACAACCATCAATGACCATCATCATCTTGGACGCCCATGACCTTCTTGCAGGTTCACTTGTTGGCTTTCTTGAGACCATGTTTGGTAGATTTAGCCACTGCAGACCGGGAACACCCAAAAAGACCTGCTGTTTTTCAGATGCACTGACTCGGCCCTCATGGTATCAGAATTTGGCTCTTGTCAAGGTTACAGTCAATCACCAAAAATATTAAAGTATTAAAGTATTTTAAGACACAGCATACCTTAAGGGTGGTGTTAATATGAGTAAAACTACATTCAATTTTTATCTCTTCATTAAAAAAAATAATCAGCCTAAATGCGCCAACGCTCCCTGATCTGCTTTGTGCAATTAGGATATGAATATAGATGAGAGAAAATAATATGGATAAAGATTTCTTCTCCCTCTGACTTAAGGTGTGGGGACACTGTGTGATAACATCATCTTAAGGTAGCGGTGTGATTAGGAGGGAATCTGTTGCTCTCTGTGGTATACAGCACCCCCTCAGCATATCTATAAATGTGTGTTCATACACACCAATCAGCCAAGACAAATCACTTCAATCTTGCTTTCTCCCTAATATATCTCACCCACAGAAAAACTCAATTTAATTAGACAATCAAAGTAATTGTGACTGCATACCACTGATTTTTGAGCTGCTGATTGAAACTCTTTATCAGTGATTGTGGATATGTGACCCAGCTTTGATCTGTTCAGTGTAACACAACAACCTGTCCCCTCCTCTTTGAATTCATTTAGAAATGAAAGCCTCCAACCGAATGGGGACTCTTAATGCCTCATTACAGGGCTAATATAGCATCTCCGGTTCTTATTGCTGTGGGATCGTTTACTATCTCTTTACCTTGTGCTTTACCCCGCTAACCTGGACCTTCCAACGCCAATTATGAGTCAACAGGCACCAATGATTACATGGATCACATTGGTCCCCCACCATCTGTGGGATTTGGACTGTGAAGTAATTGAATAGATTAACCAAATTACACGTAAAAATTTAAGTACTAAGTTTAAAGAAATGATAGTAGGCCGAATTTTTTTTTTTTTTAAAGTTTTTGGCAGAATCAGGATAGCCATTTACTCCTGCTCCCAACCTTTGAGCTAAGCTAAAGCTGCTTGTTTCACTTATATATTGAATGGATTTTTAAGAGATGCAGGTTGTGAAATGTGGATTCTAAAATAGTGGTTAAGATCCTACTCTAAAAATGTTCTCCTCACAGTAATAGTCAAAATTCTATTGTTTCTATTTGGGTTCAGGCTTTATTTCTATATGTTGCATGTGGCTGCTGCTTGTGAAGATAAAAAAAGTAAAGGTTTTTTTGATAATAAGGTAAAAGATTATGTATGGTTTTTTTTGCTGTTTTTCTCTGTGATCTGGCATGAATATTTATTCTTCAGCACTGACGGAATTTTCACAAAGAGAAAGAGGAGATTTCTACATCTGATGAGAGAGAACATCCAGTTGGTTGGTAAGATGGAGGGAAATGCAGTGAACAAGAGGGAAGATGGATCCGTGTTGGCAACCCCTAAAGGGAGCAGACAAAAGACGAAGAAGAAGAAAAGTGAATACTTCACCTTCAAAAACTCTCACTTCCGTTAAACTTCTCGGCTGTCACTTCTCGGCTGTCACTATGACAAACACAGTATAGACGGTAAGAATCCTTATGACTATTATGATGGTGGTAATTGTGACGTGTGTCTGTGGGCGTAGCACAGAGGAGTAAGACAGGCCAAGATAGGACTGTCTTCCTCATGTCATGAGATACAAGTTGCTTAGTTTGTGAGAATGACACACTAAATTAAACACTGTTAAATAATCATCTCTGGGAAGAACATCCACTAAAAATGGATGAATCTCTTGAACAAATCCTTGCTGGAGGCTTTTAGCCTACCAGAGGTGGCTGTTCTCCGGATCTGCAAGTGGTTCTCTTTTTTTGCTTTAGATGCATTCAGCAAGCAGGAAATGGACAAGATGATCGAGAGCCCAAAGACTCCATCAGGAGCATCTATTAATTAGGCATGGTAGATGGAGTGTCCTAAATGAAATCCTTGACCAAAATATTCAATTGGTAAATTGGCTCTAAATACAGACTTTAGCGTAAGTTGATAGATAAGGATAGATATTTTTAAAGTGCAAATTTGCATCCTTAAACTCAATGAATCAGAACGTTTTTCCTGGCTGAAGTGTAGAGACAGTTAGCCAAATGGATGTTGAGTGTTAGTTTCACCCTGGCTCATCTCCCCTACTCAGATAAGATCAGTAATAAAGAACAACCATGCTGATATTTCTGCTATCACAGTAGTAGCGAAAAAAAGAAAGCAAAGATTACCTCTATGGAGTGCCATACATACTCTTATCTACTCATAACAATGAGAACCATTTAAAACTGAAACATTAACAGTAAACTGGCTGTGTAGCCACTTCACTTTCATCTTTAAAGGTAGTATGCTGTAAACATCAAGCATTTTTCCGTGCTGTATCCATTAGATTTCCAATAATAAAATACTTCACATACTGTTCTAGTAAGTTATCTTACTTTTTAACCCTTTCATGTCCTTACCAAGAAAGAAAATACAATGAAAAATGTTTGCATATACTTCTATTTGCATATTTTATTTCTTTGGGGCATTTTTTCATTTAATATCTTGGACAATTTAAATTTACCATAACGTTTTTCGGTAAAAGAAGAAATAGGATTTATAAACTGATTTCATGGTATAAGTTTGTATTTCATGGAAAACAATCAATTTTAATTAGATTAGCTCAACCGTTTGGTAAAGTATGTTTTTAGAAAATGATGAGACCCTTTTTTGTTGTAATAAGTTACATAATTCTGTTTAGTATGTCTTTGCATACTTGCATATTTGCATACGGAGAAGAAAATTCTGACTTATCCAATAGGACTTTCTCAATAGCTACAGTTATTGTCTCCTCAGTGGCCCCTTTGACCTGTGGTGTCCGCCCAGGCTCCATCCTTGGCCCTTACTTTTTGGCATATACATGCTACCACTGGGTCATAATATAAAGAGCTTCATTCACGTGGCACACATTTTTCGATAAGAACTAGTGACTCAAAATGTACTCAACCAAACAGTTGAGCAGGACATTAAATGTTCATTGTCATCTCATCGATCTAAGAGCATGTGTTGTAAAGATGATAACTTTAAGGGCTTCTCCACGTATATTATAAATTGAAGGAATGGAAAGAATTCTTTTTGCAATATAATGACAAAAATGACAGCATTACATCTTTTAGTTTTTCACCAAAAGCTGTACGAAAAACATAACCAGTGAAAAAGTGTGAATCTGTAAATGGTGGCACCAACTGGAGACAGGACCAGAATTAACTTTCAGATGTGCCGTGAACACACACTCACAGCCACAGATAGCTAACTTAATAAATCACTGCAGACCAGGGCAGCTGCTTTCGTAGTTTTGGGCCAAACTGTGGCGACACAAACTTTCCTGCAGTCAGGTTAAATCCCGTTTACAGTGGACCAAAATCCTTTTGACATAATGTCAGATATCCTGCAGATATCACACACACAGTCTAAGAAACTAACGGCGGCAATAGCATTACCTCCTCCAAGTGTAGTTGACGGTGGTATTAAAGTTGCAAACAGTACTGAATTGAGCAGTAAAAATCCCATCCGCTGGATCGTGCGCCAGCCACAGCCTTGCAACCAGACATCTGTAGACAGACACAGGTCTGAATTTATGTCACTTATTGTGCAAAGAATACAATGTCTCTTTCTGCATCCACTATATGGAGCTAGATAAAATCGTCCTGTGAATGAAGAGGACACCATGAAATAAGTCATTTCCTGCTATACTTCCACTCTTTGTTAGAGTGGAAATTTTTGTTTAAGTGCAGAATCAGGAATCCAACTTTGGCTTCATGCTGTGCTTTTGGAATACAAAACAGAAGCTGCACACATTTCCTATATTTCACTGTCAAATGTTGCCTGACTCGACAGCAGGATCCCCAGCGCACATGTCTGAGAAGGCTGGTTTGTGCTACTGAAATAGTAGAGCTTCTATGAAGATGGTTGTTTTTTGTTATATTTAAACTATACATATTTTATATTTGCTTACAATTTGCATTTTTACGGAGACTTCCAGAACACTACATATGATCTTTCTAAACTTCGTGGTCTAATAACTTGATTTTGTGATTTCATATCACACAGTCAAATTTATCATGGTTCTTTCAGGCACTGCTGAAATATTTTAAGAACAGATCAGTTACAATGACAGTGTGTTGGGTCGTTTGATAAGTAGAAAAGACCAGCAAAAGTGAGAATGGAAACACAAAAAAACTACAACAGGTCAAATTTACATTTTTAAACCCTTTATTCACCAATCATAAAGACTGCTACTGAAACTATTCAGCACGAACAGAACTCAATGCCTTTTAAACACTGTGATGTTGACATCGTCTGAACTTATAAGTTCTATTTCTCTGCTTCTTCCTTTCATTCCCAAACCCGTAGCTTGTAAAGCTTTGTGTGTGGAGACAGATGTTAGCTTCCACATGATGCTCCTCCAGAGCCTGGGAACTTGTGGGAATGCCTTCAGTCAGAGGAATGGGGCACTCACCCATTGGACTGTGGGTGGGGGTTACTATGGCTGGTGTGGTGCTTCTTATTTAGTCCTCCTCCATATACTATTGATGAACTAAAGGGTCCGGGTTAAAGATCAGTCCTTCAGATGTGGCGGGGTCAAACTTCATGTCATGAATATCCCCCAAGCAGGGCTTAGGGGACCATCTGGTTGTCCCTAATGGAGGCTAAACAAATGAGCTTGTTCAGACGATTCCACATTAGTGCAATTATTGTAGATTTCCCATACCTAAAAACTGCATCAACATTTACTCGTTCCCCCGTTGCTTTCAGAATCTGCATGTGGATGAAGAAAGACTGAAATAAATGAAATAAAATGTCATAATGTTTAAGGATACAGATATTATGACAGTTATTGTATTTAGAATAGTCTTGCAATACAATCTATACTTTAACTGATGCTTTTGTCCCTGCTGTGTTGGCTCCTCCAATGGGATTATGTATTGTGGTTTCTGAAAATGGAAAAATAACCAGGACAGCATGACTGTACATTATATGTTTGAAAGGGTATGTCTATTCACATCTGTGTAGAAGTAAGGGAAAACAGTTCAGTGAAATTATACAAATGAGTTTAAGGAGCCCTAAAGGTTTGTATCTTATAATTGGGTTTTTCCCTTTACCTTTTTTTTGCATTTCAGGCCCAGTTGAACTGAGGGCATTGCTGGTGATAACGTGAGTGAGTTCTAATGTGTGCACTACTTATGTCTAAACAATTAACCTTTATTCCGAGTCACAACATTGCAGTATGATTGTAGTTTTTTCTTTTTTCCAGGCAAAGAACAAAAATAACTCATACAAAAAAGTTTTGCTTTTACAAATTAACAAACTAAACCATGGCCCAGTCAGCTGGGAACGCATATGCCTCAAGTTAAGCACAATGTCCCTGAAAGAAAAAAAAAAGTTTCTATTTAGTACAGAAAACATAAGTACAGATGTATAGTGAAAACAGCGCCAGGTGCCCATGGGCCAAACTCTTTAACTTTTAGTCCTTAAGCTGATTCAAGGACTGGATTGGGGTCAGTCATATCACTGGTCCAGAGAGTAGAGGGAGTCAACCATGCAACAGGGCCCACATCAGAGAGCTTCAACAAAAACGACTGGATCAATGGGGTTGTAGGAGAGTATTGCTTTGCAAAGGTAATACACACTGGTCACATTCAAAAACTCCACACAATAAAAAACCCCCACTGCATTTCTTCTCACAGCAGTTCATCTTTATCCATCTTGCCCTGTCCTCTCCTCTCTGTCACACATACCAACTGCATGTCCTCTCTCACCAAATCCAGAAACCTCCTCTTAGGTCCTCTCCTTTTTCTTCTGCCTGGCAGCTCTAAATCTAGCATCCATCTACCAATATATCCACTTTCCCTTCTTTTCACGAGTTCAAACCATCTCACTCTGGCCTCTCTTACTTTGAATCCAAGATGTCTGGCATGGGCTATCCCTCTGATCACATTTCTAATCCTGTCCATCCTCATCATTCCAAAGAACATCTTTACATCTGCCACATCCAGCTCTGTCTCCTGTCTTTTGGTCGGTGCCACTGCTATCACTTTGTCCTTGCTAATCCTTTGAATTTCCCAATTTACGATTTTTCTCTCTCATTTTCTTCATTAATCAGTTCTTCAAGGTATTCCTTCAGTTTTACCCTCACAATCTACTCATTTATTAATACATTTCCCTGTCTATCCTTTATCACACTAACCTGTTGGACATTCTTCACATCTCGATCTCTCTGCCTCGACAATCTATAAAAGTCATTTTCATCTTCTTTAGTGCCCAATCTCTCATACAACTCATAATGGGCTTCTCGTCAAGCCGTTGGTGCCTCACTCTTCACCTTACACCACACGTCTTTGTATTCTGTCTACTTTCTTCATCTCTTGTCCTATCCCCTCTCCCTTTGCCAACCTTTTCCTGCATCCTTTTCCTGCAATACCTCCTCATTCTGCCACCAAGACTCTTTTACAGGTTAAAAGATACTTTTACCTGTATTCTTTTTTTCTTTTTCTGTAATTACCAAGTCATCCGGCAGTTCTTCACTTCCACCCAGAGTCCATCTCAACTCTTCCCTGAAGTTCACACAGCAGCCTTTTCCCCTCAGCTTCCACCATTTGATCTTCTGCTCTGCCTTTGCTCTTTCCCTTTTTCCACCAATCGTGTTACGATTACATCTTCTGCATTAGATGTAGTATACCTGCATGCTCTTACCTCCGTTCTTATAACTCACCCTGTGCTCCTGCCTCTTCTTTTAATATGTATTCATCACAGCTTTTTCCATTCTTTTTGGGAAATCTACCATCATCTTTTTTTCCATGTTCCTATCCTTAATGCCATTCCTGTGCGCCACCTTCACTCACAACAGATTTGTGGGCGTAAGCACTGATCAAACAGATTAGGTGTTGATTTTTCTCACCACCGTCCTGGTTCATCGATCTCGAACTGACTGCTGCTGTCAAACTTTGTGCTGCTGCACTCACCTTTTAAGAGTCGTTTCTTCTGCTGGCTAACTTTTAGCCTCCAGCATTAGCTTACGACTCATCGTCGTCCCTGGACCTTCTTTTGCCACGATTACTGGTTTCTGTCAGTCAGTGTAATCACTGTCTCCGCCAATCGGCTAACCAGCTGTTAGCATCAGCCGGCTAGCTGTGCCTCCGCCAATCAGATGTTAACCTCCCGACATCGGCCGGCGATGATCTGTTGGTTCTATCGCAACTGAAGATCATTCCCCCTCTATACTTACGACCAACGTCAGACACTGTCACCGCACTATCCCGACCTCGTTTGGAGTTTAATTAACTAATTCGTTTTGTGTTTTCAAAAACAGTTTTGAGTCCTTCTGTTTTTAGCAGGATTCATTGGTTCTTTAGTCTTGTATCACATATTTATATGTATGTATATTATATATATATATATATATATATATATATATATATATGTGTGTGTGTTTCATGTAAGTTAATATACAGGCATAAAGTGCATGCAAATATAAAGAAAAAGGAAAGAGTCCAATCTAAGACGGATAAGATATATATGTAATTTATTGAACAGACAAAACAGAAAACTGCTCATTTTAGGTGAACCAGATTTGTTTTGCATGTTCTAGTAAAGGTATTATTTTCTTATGACAAAACTTACCTTGTGGCTTAATAATTAAAGTTTCAGAAATTGATTAGAATTAACCATTAAATAAGAAATTAAGTTCAGTTTTTTCACATTTGATGTGCTATGGTAATTTGTGTATAGCTTAAAACCATGTGCAGCAAAAACTATTAAAAAAAACACCCATTCGTTTTTTAATATATATATATATATATATATATATATATATATATATATATATATATATATAAAGATATATAAAGATAAAGATAAAGGTTACAGCAGCAGAGCATGTTACAGAATACGGAATAATATATATATATATATATATATATATAATATTTTAATTTTTTAATAGAGGTTTATGAGGGTAGGTTTATGTTAAGAAGGGTTGAGCCTGGAGCTTGCCTGCCAGGCTTGGTGGCACTTCAGACTCATAGCATGAATAAATCAACACAGTTTGACCCATTTAAATGCCAAATAGAACCACATTCTGCAGTAGGGAAGAGCAGCCATGCCTGAGCACACTGCTTTATTTCCATAAGAGAAAGCAGAAAGCACCCGGTACACGGAAAGGCTGTGGAGTCACAGTATTATACAGTAGTTTTACTGCAAGTACTTCTTTCATGACTGCATTGAATTTGCCTCTTTCAGTCATCTTGTCCAGGAGCTACAGCATCAGCCTTCAGCCTTTTGATTGGCATGACATCATCATAAATTGCGTAACCATCTAAATTACTTTTGTTCACTTCCCTTCAATATGTTTGACCAACAAACCAAAAAAACTATGATTGTTTGATGAAGAAGAATCTTGTCTTCTGGTGATTTGAGGAAAAGGAATTAACTCGAGGAGTCTCGTGTTTTACTTAAATATATGGGTCCCGTTCAAGAAGATCTGTTATAACATAGAAGAATCTGGCATGCTCAGGTGTGAAAAACTTGATTTTTCATTGAAGCATATGCAGAATGCAAAAGTGTGCCACTTTTCTACACTGATATCCTACTCCTTTTGGAGGGCTAAAATTTAAGGACAGACCTTCGGCCCTGCTATTCTTAATCAAGCCACGTGGCTCCAAACAACTGGTTTAATCTCTGAAGAGTCGGCTTTGATTTGAACATCGATGACGTACAGTTTTTTGCCTGAGTTGGTTTCCCGCAGGGGCCACCACTACCACCTGTGCAACCATCCCACAGAGTTTGTCATCTCGCCTCTTAACTGGTTAATATTTAAATTCCTTGTTTGTCAAGTTGTCTACATGTGAAAACCACAATACTGAAAGGGAGAGGTGCGAAACAGGCCAACAGCAGGCCTAGTGATAATACGCAGTTCATCACTGACATTAACCTGAAAATATTTTTGATTTGTTTTGGTTTTATCCGTTAGAAGGACAGAGATGGAGACTTCTCTGTGGCATTTTTTAGGTATATACAACAAACCAATGATGGCATTAAACTGCCCTGGTGTTTGATTTGAGGTTGTATCTATCCCACTATTAGAGAGGTGTGATGTGAAACGCAGTAGGGGAAGAATCTAGTTCACCTTCCTGGCCTTATAGTGGGCAATCTCGCTGTTTTTAGAGGGTAAGGAGGTCCCGGACCTCACGTGACTCTGATTTGAAGACGGTTTCTATTGACTTTCTTCTCACATTTAAAAACATCAAACTCCGCTGACGGTACTAAAATGGTAAACATTGTGCCAACATGTTCTCTTTCTGCTCACATTCTGCCATCATATAAGTCCAACAAGACTTGCAGCCCACCCTCACCCCTTCACCACCTCCACCCTGAAACAACTGTCCATCTTCTATCCAATCATCTGATCAGAAGTTTTTCCTCATGAATTCATCCCAATATCAAGCACCATTACTCATCCATGCTCTGGGAAAAAATTTCCTTCATACTGGAAGCAACTTATTGCTCAGGTGGCTTCCCTTGATGATCTACTTTGTGACTGGGAGCGAGGGACAAAGACTAGACTTCCTGTTCACGGTATATTTAATCTTTAAGCTCTCATTCGTATTTGTTCCTCTTTTTAGTCTCTTTTGGCAGAACTGTGTTTTCTGATGGATGAAGAACTCATTTTGACTGCGTCTTCACATCCATTTCCTTTTTCACACTTATTTCTTCTGTTCTCTTGTTTTCACTATGCTGTTTTCATGGGAACAGGTTAGATTTACGTCCCTTGTTCCCCTGGACTGAGGAATCTGAATGAAATGATTTACTGTGTGATACCCTATTATTTTTTAATCATGTAGTAACTATTACCATGTTAATTAAAGGAAGTATGACTCCACAGTGACCCTTAAGACTTTTTAAAGAAGCATTGGTTGGTGAAACTGAATGTATCTAGTGTCATGTTTCTTGACATTTGTATGTACATGTGTATGTGATTTATATTCCGGGGAAATACACAAAATATAGGACATACTTTGGAGGCGTGCTTGTTCTTTGCACGCAAACAGGATTTGATGGCGTAATTAAAGAAAGCAGGACACATTGGATGGTCTAGTTCTTCACAGCAGCAATTGATTTGTTTCTATTTTCTTTATCTTTTGTTGTTCTTTGATTTCTCGTTGAATATTTCAGGTCATTTAAGTTAAATGGTAAATAAGAGCTTTCTGAGGCTGTTGCCACATTGACTTTGGCCTACCATAAATTCACATGCAAACCCTCGATTTGTTTACATAGCATATAACAGCATCTAAGGTTAGCTTAAAATTGAGCAAGCACATCTCTCAATCTGCAGCTTCCTCTCTCTTGAATCAGCATGATTTATAAGGGCTAATAGCCACCCACTCTTTATTCACACTCCTTAACTCTCCATCTATTAAAATTAGCCTGCTGAGAAATGAAGCTAAATTATGCCATTCACTAGGTGACCTTAACCGTCCAGACGATTTACTCTCTAAGGGACAATTTTATTCATTATGAAGTTACACATTCTAACAGGTCTAAACCCGTGACACTTATAAATTAAATGTATTATTATTATTATTATTATTATTATTATTATATACATTGCAATTGAGTTTGATGTAAATTATCATCCAAAACTAGCACACAAAGGCCAGGAGACCTCTTAAGATAGGGTGAGAAATTGGTTAAAGGCAGACAAGGAAGCATTTCACAGGTGAACAAGCTAGTAAACGAGGCAAGCCAGCGCCCTTGTACCCCTTCTACAACATAATACCGACTGAACTGACTGGTGAAACACTTTATCAGCCCCAAGCACACCAGATATTTCATATATGGACAAAAAGTGTGGGGCAGAAGAACGGAAAATCCATCACTCTCCTCCTCAAGGAAATCCTCTCCCCCTGCTCATAACCACCAATGTGTTTTTATCCGCCTAGTTTGGTCCCAAGTGGGGAAACCCAGCATGCTACTAAACCCAAGAACTAATGCATAGTAGGATTTTTTTTTTATGTCGCACAAATAATAGCACTGGCAGGGATGAAGTTCTTTGGTGTGTGCACTGCTTGTGGGCACTGTATCTCTGACAGTTACTCAGGAAAAAAACAGCACTTTGTTTGAAAATTAGATATGTAGAAGAGAAAGGTGGAGTCTTTTCAGCAGGAAAAGATGCCGGGGAAGTCATTAGTTATTATCTTCAAGGTTATTTTCTGCCCCCATCTCTGCTGTGTAAAATGTACACACATACAGACACCAACACAGACACACATCATCAACATCTGCGTGAAGAAGAAGTCTCAGCCAGAGCAGGCAGCTAACAAAGAACGGTTGTCTTCGTTCCGCTCACCCACAACAGGGAGGGGTGAACAAGGAGGGATAAGCGTGGAGGATGGGGAGTATCACAGACTTCCCTCTTTTTTGTTGTAGAACACAAAGGGCAGACAATCAAAAAATACCCCACTAATGACAAGCATTCAAAATTCTGTAAGCTTGATCTACATGTTCTTAAACACCTCACTGCTCACTCAAATGGGACACGGTGAGATATCATTTTCATAGTACAGTGATGTATACAGCATAAAATATTGCAATATACACATTGCCCTTGTTTTCTTTTCTTCTTTTTACATGCAATATATTTCTGCTATTAAAATTGCAGCACTGCCGTCCCCGACAGAAAGATTTTATCCGATTGAACTCCTAAAACCAAATTATAGTAATATTCGAAATACAGTGATTTGTAAAAAATAAGGTAAGATATGATCTATTAGAGTAAACTATGACGTATACAAGATAAAACACTTTGGGTCGATTCATATGAACAAAATTTTAACTAACTCGGACCAACAACTAGGAAGTTATGTCCAAAAAATATCGTTTTCATAAAAAGCTCCCCATAATGAGTAAAATATGAACTTCTAGTGGTAAATCACAGTGTTCAAGATGGATCTTTTTGAGTTGATTAAGTTGCATCAAATGTGGATTCAATCCTGTGCTAGTGTAACCTACAGACGCAATAAAGCCAACTTATTCCATTATTCACTTCAAACTTTTCTGTCTATCCCTGCCTGTCTGTGGACACAGGGAAGCCTGCATGCTTCCATGATCTCAACATACTGTTGATAGTTATTTAATGATGATAAACAGATGGTAATAACCCATTTAACTCTAAACTGTCTGTAATGTTGATAGATTTCATAGATATATAGTTTAATTGATTAAATACTTACATTCAATGGAGATTTCCTTCAGCTGTCTCTGAAATAGGAAGTTGAAAATCCCAAAAATTAGGTGTTCTCTTCTCTTTTTTTGTGAAACATTTATTGTGGTGTTGATGTCATGCATGGATTGGATATTGATTGTCTAGATTTTTTTTTCAGGATGAGTTGAGGGGAAGCTTTTTATTCTCTTAGATGGAAGATAAGACATCTGGATAAACAACACATGTTATCAAGCAGCTATTTGCATTATTTCTTTCACTGGACAACAAATATATTCTGCATAAGGCAGATAAGAACAAACCACTGCCTCGTATAGTCATGCATTTCCAAATAACCAATTAATATTTAACTCGGTCTCAATAAATCAAGCAATGCCTGCAAACCCAAATGATAACCCATCTCTGCTTAATTGCTTTACTCAGGAGCAATTATAAAGGGATCTGTTGATTTTGATTTTAATTGGTTGAGATTGGTAACGGAGTGGCAGGTTCTAATGTGGACAGTAATTCAAAGTGACATGTGGAACAGGAATCAGGACCTCATCACCTCTGTGCCTGCTAAGACCAATTTAGTGGAGATATTTAACATCATACTCACCTTAACGCTTGGCAGCACAGCTGGACGGTAAGAGTCATTGTTGAGACTTAGGGAGAACGCTACCCTAATTACTTTAGAGGATGGGGACTCATAGACAAGCTTATCAAAAAATATAGAAATAACTATACACAATTCCAGAAAAAGCGGATTTCCCCCCACAGCTAGTCCTCACGGTTGTTCGCTCTCTATTGCATTCCTGTAGAGCTGCCTAAAGCTCGGTGATGGTGCTGTAAAGGGAGGCAGTACTGCAACAAAGCTAAAGTCAAACATTTAAATGACATGGTACTTATGTCTAAAATTATTAATTTAAATCCATAATAACATAGAGGGCACTAGGGTGGTGTCATGGGTGGCACGACTTCCACACCGGCCAAAATCATGTAACAAAAGGTGAAATGGTGACTCGGAATTGCAAAGTTGTGAAAGTGATCGTGAATGATTGTTTATCTGACCACGTGTTGTGTTGTGTTGTGTTGTGTTGTGTTGTGTTGTGTTGTGTTGTGTTGTGTTGTGTTGTGTTGTGCCCAGCCTCCCACCCAGTCTACTCATTCTGAGGCCCGAACGCATTCTTACCCTCTTGATCAGCAGCAGAGGAGAGTTTTTCGCTGTGCTTTACAATGGAACAGATTTGAGATGATGCCACACAGCTGGAAATCATCCTCTCAGCCTCTCATTAGTCAGAAGAATCTATCGAAAGGCACATGCACTGCGAGTTTTTGGCTAACAACAACAAGAAATGCTTTCATCAAGAAAAGACTAGACAGATAATAACAAAAGTCCTGTAATGATACCAAAACGCTTGATACAATTGGGCAACCATTATATTCCTGGCACAAAAAAACCTTTTGCGTGTAGAATTATGTCTTCTAAAGATACTCAGTGATAGTAATTTTATGACTTATACGACATTTTTAACCCCGGGCTTAACAGGTGAAATACTATGCACTTGATTTTCAGAGAATGCTCCATTTAGATCTTATTTGTCCAACCATAGAGTTGGACAAGTTCCATCCGGCAAGTGAGAAACTTTAATGGCAAGACCTTCCTCCTTTTTTCATTATTTATTTTGTCCATGCATAAGATGTACTTGGACATCTGCAATGACTGGAGATGTATGCAAACTAAAAAGTTATAGCCTAAATGGGCAAATATTTCAAGGCAAACTACAACAAGAACTAGTGCATAGCTGACACCGTGACCATCCCTTACCTATTAGACTAACTTTAACCTGACGTGACCGTTATATACACCTATCAAACATTATTACTCATTTTAGGATATCAATTTATTCTCTTTCTTGCTGTGCGTTAGATGACAATAAGATTTATTTCAAATTGAAATTAAAAAAACAAAACATCAAACATCACCTCTAAAACTCATTAGTTCACAAATGATATGTCATACATCCATGAAAAAACTTAACATTGTGTTTAAGCTGTTCAGGTTACCAGGCAACCTTAGATTGCCAACAGGGTATCCTGCACAAAACAATTGTTAATTTCACAAATATAACATAACCTTATTCACTGAACTTAAGTGCTGCAAGGTAGACGTTAGGTCAGTGCAGATCCTTCTCCGTTCATTCCATATGGTAAGTCAGACTATATTAACTATAAAGAGCTAAAAGTGGTATTAATCATCTCATCTTATTCTTCATAAGGACCAAATTAAATCTACATATGTCAAACTATTTGTTTATCTTTGCAAAGAGTTAGCATTTGCTCAAGTAATATGCTTTGCAAACGAGCCAAGTGAAAGCTTCATGGGAAACACCAGCAGCACCACCTGCACACTCTGCTGCAATCCAATCCAAAGCTGTGCAATAACCTGAATCTCTGTGAGGCTCATAATGTTCAATTTGTGTTGAGACTGGAAGGTGCTGTTTCAACACAGAGGGGATTTTCTGAGCCTCTAGTTTTTACTGGGTTATATTGTAATATGTTTCTGTGTCCACCCCTTAGCAGCTGTTTTATTTGTTTCGGCGATCATTGGTTACCTGAATAAGGGGATACACAGACAGAAAGTTCAACAACACCAAACATGGAATAGGATAGAGGAAAAGGAAATTAGAATACTGAAATTTCTACTTTTCCAGGGAGAAGAATTGTGTTTTGTCATTAACATGCATTTGTGAGTTTGTGTGCCGCCGTGAAGCAGAATATGCAGTTTGTCAGCAGAGACTGCTATGTAAAAGATAGCACTGCTACCAGGTACTCTATGTCTGGACAGGCATCTGCACCTTAATGCATTAAATAGTCAGAATTAATGCCAGTTGATCTCAGATTTAATCAATTCAACTCAGTTTAAAACTTTCTTCAAGGACACATCTCATGGAGGGGTCCATAGCACAAAAAAACAAACATAAGCAAAAACATAAAAGCTAGGAAAAAGAGTCAAGAATATGAAATTAAAATTATGATATTTATCCTTTTGAGTTCTAATAGACATAAATTTATTCCACTGTGGGAGAAAGGTAGAGACATTCCTGATTCACTTGCAAGGGAGACTCGCCTGTCTTCAGTTTCCAATTAATTTTCTCTCCTGATATTCATCTCATCATCCCTTGACTTTCTTAATATATTTAGTGTTCTACACATCTATGATCGAAATCAAGCTCCCAATACAGTAATAGATCTCTTCTCTTCTCTTGAGCAGGGTGATAGGTGGCAGAATGAAGAGAAGGGAAAAGGGGAGGGTAAAACGTAGGGCACAGTTTTCTGTGTGACTCTTTTTCCCAGATGGCAATGTGGAGGTGGCTGTGTGATCAGAGATCTAATAACCAGTGGATATGCTGCATCGCCTTTGGGAGGGAGTTGTTGCCATAGCAACCATACCACAAGCACTGCAGGTTAATGGTGGGAAATTATGATTTGCTGGTTGCTAACTAACACGCAAGCAGGTAGAATGATACAAGCAGTTTCTGCAGAACCACCATTTTATTCTAATGCTTTTGTCTTCCGAAAGGTTTTAGACCCTAAATGCACAAAAATGTTATATTCAGAGTACTTCATGTTAAAATCCAATAAGAGTTCTTATTTGAGAGGCCAAAACCTGCCTACGAACACCTCATCATCATAAAAAAATGTTGGAGTAATTTTTTTCAATAAATGTGCTTATTAGCTTACTTTGTGAGAGTTATGAGTAGATCGATACCACCGTTATGTGTGACAAATATGCAGCTGAAAAGGCGTCTAGTTAGCTTATCTGAGCACAACCACTGGAGTCAGGAGAGCAGCTTGAGGACACACAAGATTGCTGAGTAAACAATTTATTCAACACAAAATTCTGTATAATAAGGAGGGTAAAAAAACAACACAGGAAATTGTTACATTTCTGTTCTTGCACAGTTGAGCCTAAGAGGTGGCAGAATGTGAATTCTGCTCCATTTAAAGATTGGGAAACCTGTTTCTCCAAGTTTTATGTCTTTGTATTGAAAGACTGCTGAATTATCAATGTTAATTACAAAGACACAAACATGAATTGGGGTAGATAAGAAATTCTCTAATTTACTCTTTTCTATAGAAGGATTGTCCCAGCATGAGCTCTCTGGCCACTGGTCTGTTTTATCTGTCTATGCACATGTGTACAAATCATCCCAAGGTTATCGAAAAGAAAAGTGAGATTTCTTTTTAAATATTTCATTTATTTATCTTGAAGTGTAAAGAATTGGAAAATTGGAAAAAGGACTATATAAATATAAGTGTTATCAGACAGAGACTCTTGTGGAAACAAGATCATAGGTTTGTTTAGTGATCATTAACATTTATCAAGGAGTTGTTGCATTGCAGAGCATCTGAAATTCTTGTTGTATATAACCAAGGACTAATCAATAACTGCACTGCCATAATTCAAGCTAAATCACATTGAATACCCAATGTTATGACTAAAATAATAACCAGTTTGCTGAAGTATTCAATGTTTCACTGTTTTCTGTTTTTGAAGCAACCTTCTTATAAACCTGGATTTACTCTTCGTGTATTTAATTAACACGGCAACTACATAAATATGTTGACCTTGACATCTGGATGGATTTATGTACTCTATAAGTTATAAAAAAAATCTATAATGATAATAATAATTGAAAAATAATCGAATATCGATAAGTCGGCTGACCTGTGCATGATTGTGTGAGAAAGAGAGACACAGACACGGGGGTGGAGACTCATGAGTCCTACTTTTAAGTTCATTTCATAATTATCATGAATTATTTACAAAGTAATTAAATGCATACCACATCTGGATTATGGCAGCCAGAAGCCTCCTGATATTTTCTTCTCAGACAGGCTCTCAGGCCTTCTTCTAAACTGATGATGATGATGAACATTAAAAACAGACTCATTCCGACGATGTCATGCCATTGGTTCCTAAAACTGATAGACCATGTATTTGCCCATCCTTGCAGCTCGTGGCCAGCTGGGTGGGCCCTCAGCCCCCTGGTGCTGATAACAGAACAGATGGCGAGGGTGTCCCTGTCACACCGCTTTCACTCAGAGTCGGAGCGGCTGACCTGCACCAGTCAGCTGCGAGTCTCTGGAAGCTGTGCGCTGCAGTCTTTCCTCTCCTGCAGCGGAAATCGCAGCAGATGTTTGCTTGTTTTGAACAGACATGATTGTTCGTGCCGGTGATCAGATTCTTCTCAGCAGCATCCCGTAGCGCATCATCCTGGTCAGACTGAGCAGCCTGCAGATCTTCAGAGGTGGGAGCAACGCGTTTATTTGATGTATGTGCTGACATCTTTATCCAATATCTCAAATGATTTCCTCCATTTATCGATGGACTGGGCTGAAAATGTGGATCCGGTCTGCAGATGTTAACGTGAAGTTATTATTTCTATGACATCAACCAAAATGCAACCATAACGCCTTCTTACACATTGGTGTTGGTTCTAGCGCAATTACGGTTATCTGGGTTTTTTTTAAGCTTTAACACAAAAAGATTTAGTTAAATTTATGTTTTCTATATCTATTTTATGGTCAAATGTAGGGGAATGTATCCTCAGCATGAATCTGCCATCTGTGCATTAGTGTTAAGGGTATCAATAAAATCCATGACAGGAGTATAACCTCTGCAAGGGCACAATGCTCTGCAACAATAGATGATGATTATTATGAAAATTTAGATTCAAGTCGAAACAGTTGATAAGCATGAGCTGATTTGAATATCTTGCAAAGCCTTTGTTAAGTTCAAATACTTAGCTTCTTGCTCTGTTCACACTTGATCCATAAAAACAGATAGATTGTTGCAAAATTTCTCTACACATCTCATCATTAAATTCTTTGTCTTGCCTCGCCTGCCTGACATTTAACTGCACTGTGACACTGGGTTCAACTGAGTGTACTGTAAGGTTTACACCATATGCAGCATAACCCACCAGTGCAGAGTACAGGGGAAACAGCCGAGTAACGGCCATAGCCTCATGCTTCATCGAACCTATATAGGTTCAGGAAATTAAAAGATGTCTGAAGTGAAGACTCAGAGGAGAAAGAAAGGAAGACACCCCAGTGTTTCAACTCATAGGTTTGAGAAAGAAGGGTATTTCTTCGTTGTGTGGGTCACCTTTGTCAAGAGGGCTCTGCTGTTCAGCTACTGCTCCACGGCAGCTTAGCTCACTAACACAACTCACCAACATCATGGTGAATGTTTATGTTATTAGAAACGTTTGATTAGGACAGGGTGGATAATTTGCTGTCTCGTTTTTCTTCTTTTGGCATACACTATGTCAGGGCTATCAGACAATTGGTGCACATGTCCCCCAATGAGTCAGTGGTTTGAGGGTGTGAAGTCATGGCACCTTCCCCCAGTTTTCACAACACACTGATGTATCTCCTCAGCTGGCAATGAGGAGTGTGAGAACTTGCCAAAACACAAAGGCACGTCTTGGTTTTCTGTGCATGTTTAAGTAGAAGCCATTGTGAGCAATATGGCTGTAACTCTGAAACAGGTGCTGGTAATGGGGTTCCCACAGCACTGGAGAAAAGGGAGCAACAGCTTGACCTTCTGCCTTTGTAAGCATGATCTGAAGGGGGACACGGAAACAGGATGGGCCATTGAGAGGTTTTGTCATGTGATGCTATCGCTGAGTCAGCTGTTTAGTCATCCTTTTGGTAAAGTAATAAACACACAAAGTTGTTAAATTATGTGCATGCCAATTGGTATAGACAGTTCAAAAAACAAAATTTGAATGCGTTCAGATGCAAGCCAATTTATTATTTTTATAATTATAAATACTCTTTGAAATTTTATGGATTAGCACAAATTTAAAACTAAATGCACAGTTAGATTTAAATGACAAAAAACACAAGTTTAATTATGTAAAGGCAAATTTGATCAAAATCCATCATAAAAAAAATTTGTTTTCATTGCACAAGCTACTTTTTTCTTGACCTTTGATTGTTTTAAATTGGGATTCCTGTGAGACACTGGCTTTGTCTGTGTGATCGATTGATGCCTCAAATGACATCATATTCCATCTGTGAAGACATATAAATGGAACCATAAGGGCGATAATGGGGGATGAAATAAATGAAACCAAAGTAAAATTGTGTCCATTTCAGTTTCATTTCCACAGGGAAATAAAGGCAACACACGGATTTGTAGTAAATAGAACTATAGACTAACTTTTCTCCATCTTGTGACTTACAGACCTTACTGGAGTCCTTGTTAAAGTATGCAATACACCATCATTTCATTTAGTATTTTTACATCTTACCTTCTGCCCTCTTGTATTT
Source organism: Lophius americanus (assembly GCA_037951165.1). Classification (NCBI taxonomy): domain Eukaryota; kingdom Metazoa; phylum Chordata; class Actinopteri; order Lophiiformes; family Lophiidae; genus Lophius; species Lophius americanus. The sequence continues at coordinate 3,352,851 of JBBDHG010000140.1, read as the reverse complement.
CAAGATGAGCAGTCTCCCCCTTGTAACTTTTCTTATTAAAGCAAAGATGTTCATCATCTATCTTACTTTCTCTATTCTGCCTGAGTGGACATGCTTCATTCTTCTCCTCATCTCTGCCATCAGCGGCTGCGCTGAAAGCCTTTGTGATGTGAAGTTAGATGCTTGCATATTTATGGAGAGGAACAGGATGAATCTTAGGCAGACCAGTGCGCTGAGGACATGGAGAATACATCAGGCGCCATCACTCAGATTCCTATCGTCCCAGGATTGCTCTATTATGAGACTGAAAATCTTAAAATATTGTGTAGCTTTCATGTAGACGTGTGGATATATTAAAAGGTTGTTCATGCAGATATGCTCTGCTGTTTTTATACTCAAGCTCCAGTGACAGCTCTTACTGGCATATTTCTTCCGCTGCCCGATGGCACTAATAACTGTCTTATCATGACTTCTCATTTGGATATGAAACAGACATGCCCGTGGCATAGCCGTTGCTAAGGTGACAGCATGTTTGAAAGCCTGTTGAGCAGCTGCTGATTCAGACACGCTGCCTGCATTTTGCTGTTAAGGGCCATATGAATAGCTGGGGAAAGGGAAATCCTACTATTAAAATTTATGCTATCACGTGATGTTTATCCTGGCTGCTCCAATAACAAACAAAGGCTTATATGACCAGCATTGCATTCCAGCTATTGGAAAGTATATTAGAAAGTATTTTTTAAACTTCCAGTGATATTAGTGAATGAAGACTTCACATGCAGAGGTTTCATAGATTTAATAGTAAATCTTCCATGCAACCTATCGCATGTCTGTGTGCCTTAAGTGATGCTGATCATCTTCATTGCTCCACGTGTAAGATATTCTGTTTTATAAATGGATTTATGAAGGCTTACTGAGACTCAGATGAAGCACATTATGTCCAGTGATCACATCATCCAATCTTGATTTGAGTCAAGGATCCTCACTTTAAAGGTTTATGAGAAGCCACTAGAACACCAGACGTAGATGCATCTACAGCCATACATAGAGAGATACAAGAATATGTCTCAAGTGTGTGTAGACGAAACCCTCATAAGGACTGGTTTTGCAGAGAGAGTAAATCCTTCCTGCTGGAGGCTTCAATTCCAACAGTGTGTTGAATAATGCTTCCAAGGATGTTCTGCTTCCTTACAATCAACTCTATAAGTATGTATGTCATAATGTGTGAGCTGAATGAGAGTAGAGAGAAGTAGAGGAGATTTTTATTCTGTAGCAGTGGAGTGATGGGTGCTGTCTACTGAGCACATTATAAAAAGTTCAAAAAGGTGATGGTCCACCAAAATGATTACATATGTCGACTTATTGGATATGATCTTCCCTTCACACCCTCTGTTTTATCTTGTCATGTTTTGCGATTGGAATCATAGAAGGTTGAAAAAACACTTTATTTTGAGGCAGATTAGATTAAAACCATGACCTGGGTGAATGGGAATCTACACAGACATATTTACAATTTCTATTTCTCCCCATAATTTCCATCCTGTACATAATGCACATACCCTTCTCACCTCATATTTAAAGTCAACATTGGCTTTATTGGACCTAGTTAATGTAGCCCTTCTGCAACACCAACACAGAAAAATAACATTAACAAACAAATATATACATTTAAACAATGAATTTATATCAATCTACAGTTTTTAGTAGTATTTATTCTATCACGTCACATTTGATATCACAGAAGCCTATTATAAGGAAATTGGAAGCACTCAAAGTGCATACCTCTGTATGTCACATATTGTCACTAAAACCTGGACAGAATTAGCTGACAGAATTTGTGACAAAAATCTGTCAGCAGATAATCAGTCGTTGTATCTTTCATTCCAGGGCACACTATGGTGCTGCTTTAGTCTTTTCTCTTCCTCATACAATATAAATTAAGGACTAATTCTTCAACCATGGAACACCAATCCTAGCATGGGAATAGTTTGTTAGTAGTAATGGTGAATACGGATCTATTATCAATTTGGATTACTGGCATTATCATATTTCTACCCCTCCTTTACTGTGATGGGTCCCAGAACATATTGCCTCCCTGCCTCTGTATAAATTGTGTTCTCTCAGGATCCAGTTGCACATAGTGGTGGAACACTGCGTGTTGGCCGTACTTGGGTCTTTGGCCAATTATTATTATCACATTAGCAAAAAAAAATTTTTTTTAAAGAAGGTCCCATCTCACTGTGTTGAAAAAAGTGAAAAAGGATCCAAATCTGCGTCTATACCTGTGAATCAACTTCAAAATTGAATCAATAAAGACTTTGCCTAGTTTAGTTTTCATCATAGTCAGTTGGAAAACATGGTTGACGAATAACCATCTCTGATTTATACATAAAGAACAAAAAGGATGGTTGGTAGAATGTGCACATTACTGCATTAGATCCTAAGACCCCGCCAGCGTGATCCCTAGTCCTCCATGTTTTTGGGGTCAGTAAATTGATACAGTGTATGTTAGAGTGAAGAAATAACTGACAGGTTATACATTGTGGATGTTGTGCTGCAAAAAATAATACAAAACACTGCATTAATTCAGTTAAAAAAAATGGCTTATGCTTAACCCTAACTGAAGCTTGACCTCGTGGTTAAAGGTAATAGCACATGGATGGGTTTTGTGTCATCATCATAGAAGCGGTTTGTTTGATGTAAGTGGTGTGGAACATAGATGCCTGGGAGGATAATCTTAACCTACACGTACTGTAGCAGAGTGGCATCGTAGACAGCTTTAGGGGAGCTGGCACAAAGCTATGTGAAACCGGGGAAGAATCAAGATTTACAATAAAAGTCAAAAGTATCCATGGCACAATACTTGGCACTGAACACCGGAGATGAGCCGGTCCATGGCCATGAACATGTGTCTGTCCTGATTATTAGGCAGGCATCTGGTGAAAGAGAGCATATGTGCTCAACAGAGCTTCTTTGGGTCAATAAGTTAACACACACATACGCACACTAACACACACACGCACGCACACACACACACACACTAACACACACACAGTGAACGATCGGGGGGAATGGATGCAGACCCCTAGTGTTGCCAATCTGCCAGTAAACTGAAGCCAGGTGTCTCGGCTTCATGGCTTCAGCATGAAAACAGCCATTTCTCTGAATCTTCTTCCAAAGTGATACCTGAGCAGTGCAACCCATAAAGGAAGAGAGAGGACACACTGAACATTACCCAATAAATGTCTTTATACCAAAGTGAAGTATCTTGTCAGGCAAGTGCTGACCCTTTTTGAATGCATTATTCAAGAAAATTAGTCATGGATGAATAAAGGCAGATGGAGGAGCCACACTTCAGTCACACGTATGGAATCATTACATCAGTTTGAGTTGAACAGGTTCATTGTAGAGACCAGCCGGGAGACACCATGTGTTCTTATTCGAGGAGACACACAGTTAAGTAGTCCATCTTTAAACACTATATGTTCCCCTCTCATTTGTTAAATTTGAAAAAAAAAAGCTGATTTGCTCTGAAGTGTCATTCCTTTGGCATGTTCTCATTTCCAGAAAAAAAATCCCACAATGTTTCCTATTTAGCAAAGAATTCAGTGTAATATTTGTAGAACTGTACTTAATCATTGCACAGGAACACATGGAGGGAAAAGGGATTGAGAGGATCGGAAAGAGTTGAATTGTGAGATTATTGTAGGACTGTGTCTTATCTTAATATTGCAGGAACTAATGCCGTTTTCGCTCGCAATCCCTCACACACACTCCAGATTTTTGGTTTATTTAATAAGATGTATGTGATTTTCTGTTAGCGTGAGTCAGACTAGACTGCCATTTGGGTGTAGGTTTTAGTGAGTGAGAAGAAGCAGATATTCTCTTATTCGTTTCCTCCATTATTATTATTAGTATCAATGTGGATTTATCTTCTTTTGTTTATTGGTAACAATATACTACACTTAACACACAAAAAGAATCATTAGCACACATTTAGATTTTTAATCTTGTATTCCTAGATAGAAGTCTCACCTAAGAGTTTATTTTACAGTGGTGCATCTTTTTTTTAGAATAAATCCTTAATTGATTCTTGATACCCATTGAGTCTCTACCGGACATCCTCACATCTTTTCCTTTTGAGGCTCAGTCTTATACTCCACTGCAATCACTCTTGTCTTAATTTTACCAAGCTATGACGAGTGCAGGGTGCAAACATTTCAGCCACAGGTATGCCAACTCAGTTTATAGAGCTGGCATACCTGTATAAATTATACTTGTGATAAATAGAGTGTGATTGCACACTCTCCCTGTTTATTAAGCCTGTTGTGTAATGGGCTCACAGTCAGAACTGCCAGCCAAGAGTAAGTCAACCAGACTTACTCTTTCAAGAGGACTGCTGGCACCAGGCTGATAATCTACCCAAAACAAATTTGTTGGTAATCTCTGAGAAGGCAGATGCACATCTGGGAAGCAGGGCAAATATCCATCTTAATTGTAGGTACTGACAGTAAGTGCAAATGAGCAATTCTTGTTTTTTGTGCATGAAGCTTTTAAACAAAGAGAATAATTGTGTTGGTAGCAGCTATTGGCTTTATTACAAGATCAAGAAGTTTTTTTCTAATCTAGCATACCTTATAAAATTTAATGCCTTTTTTAAAACAGAATGTTGTATAATATGGTATGTTTTCTATGCTGATTTTAACATATTACTTGCTTTCTGTCTTTTTAAATTTTAAAGGTGAGAAAGAGACCGGATAATCCTCGGCCCCGCTGTCCTCAAATAACTTTCTCCTGGTGAAGAAATCCCAACTCTAGGAACTGACTACAGCATCTTCCCAACAGCAAAGTAGAGGAATGCTAACAAACATTCCCTCCAGACATTGCTCCAGAATACCACCACTCATATAAGCTTTGTGTGAGCAGAGAGAGCAAAAAACATGATGCTCAGCTTGCAGCCTTGGTTTCCTCTGCTGGCATTGCTTCTTTCCTCTGTGTTGCCCATAAAATGCAAAGAATGTCCGCACTTGTGTGTATGTGAGACTCGCCCTTGGTTCACCCCACAGTCCACCTATAAGGAGGCAACCACTGTGGACTGTAATGATTTGAGGCTTGTGCACATACCTACCAACCTTTCAAAAGATACTCAGGTGTTACTGCTTCAAAGTAATGCCATATCTCACACCAGCGGAGAACTGGAGGCGTTGTTCAATCTGACAGAGCTGGACCTATCCCAGAACAACTTTAGTACTGTGGAAGCCGTGGGCCTCACAAACATGAACCAGCTGACAACCCTGCATCTAGAGGAGAACCACATTAGCCAGCTGCCAGGCCATTGTCTGGCAAACCTATCAAATCTACAGGAACTTTACATCAACCACAACCAGATCAGCTGCATCTCCCCGCAAGCATTTGCGGGCCTGCACAATCTCCTGCGGCTTCATTTGAACTCCAACATGCTCAGTGTCATAGACAGCCGCTGGTTTCAAGAAACACCTAACCTTGAAATCCTCATGATTGGGGAGAACCCAGTTAGTGGCCTCCTAGACATGAACTTTAAGCCTCTAGGAAGACTGAGGAGTCTGGTTCTGGCTGGCATTGACCTTACTGATGTTCCAGCAAATACATTTGTGGGTTTGGATAACCTGGAAAGCATTTCTTTCTATGACAACAAGCTGGTAAAAATCCCCCACCTTTCCCTCCAAAAGGTTCCCAATCTGAAATTCCTGGATTTAAACAAAAATCCTGTTCACAAAATCCAGGAAGGAGATTTCCAGAACATGTTACATCTGAAGGAGCTGGGTATCAACAACATGATGGAGTTGGTTTCAATTGAGCGCTATGCTCTGGATAACCTACCAGAGCTGACAAAGCTGGAGGTCACCAATAACCCTAAATTGTCATTTGTGCACAGACTGGCCTTTAGGGACATGCCCTCTTTGGAGAGCCTGATGCTCAATAATAACGCCCTTACTGCCCTTTACCTGCACACTGTGGAGGAGCTGCCTAATCTGCGGGAGATTAGTTTGCATAGCAACCCATTACGCTGTGACTGTGTCATTCAGTGGATGAGCTCCAACAGGACCACAGTGCGCTTCATGGAACCCCTCGCCATGCTGTGCGTGTCCCCATCAGAGCTAAAAGGCGAGCGGGTTCGAGGGCTAAGGCTGCTGGAAGCCACGGAGCAATGCCTTCCCCTCATATCGCATGACACGTTCCCCAGTCAAGTGAACCTTGAGATAGGTACGAGTGTCATGCTTGACTGCAGGGCCATGGCAGAACCTGAGCCTGAGATCTACTGGGTGACTCCTCTTGGGGCCAAAATCACACTAGACACTGTGTCAGAGCGCTACCACTTGAGCAGTGAGGGGACCCTCCGTTTATCTGATGTTCAGGTGGAGGATTCTGGTCATTACACCTGTGTTGCTCATAATACAGAAGGAGCTGACACATGGGTCGCCACCATCCGTGTAAATGGCACCCTCCTGGACAACGCCCAGGTGATGAAAATCTACGTCAAGCAGACTGAGTTGCACTCAATCCTGATTTCCTGGAAGGTGAATTCTAACGTCATGTCTTCTAATCTGAAGTGGGCCTCAGCTACCATGAAGATTGATAACCCACACATCACGTACACAGCTCGCGTCCCTGTAGACATTCATGAGTATAATCTCACACACCTTCAACCAGCCTCTGAATATGAGGTGTGCCTCACAGTCTCCAACATCCACCTGCAGACACACAAGTCTTGTGTTAATGTAACAACACGTGGTTCTACTTTTGCCCTGGACCTGTCAGACCAGCACCCGAGTGCAGCTGTGCTGGCTGGCATGGTGTCCATGCTGGCCTTGCTAAGTCTATCCACTGTGGGCGTATACACGGCCCGGAGATGGAAAAGAAAAAACTACCACCATTCCCTGAAGAAATACATGCTGAGGACTTCCTCTATCCCGCTGAACGAGCTCTACCCTCCACTCATCAACCTGTGGGAGGCTGAAGGAGAGAAGGACAAAGATGGTAGCTCAGAGGGAAAACCCTCTCCAGTTGACACCACACGTACTTACTACATGTGGTAAAGACTTTGTAATGAGGCCTGGCTGCCCCTCCAGCAGCACAAATACACACATTTTTGCAAATTAGGTGCAAAAGTCAAATAAAGTTGCAAATGTTTTTTGTATTCTCAGCTTTGCTAAGAGGCAGAGTGATAAAGGACAGGATTTTATTAGTAACGCGTATCGCCTTTTTTGATTCCTATCTTGTAATTGTTTTGGACTATCCAAAATGGCAGCTGTGTTTAGCGTTTTGGTGGTCTTAGTTGCTATGATCTTGGTTCTGTGGTACCTCTTTTAACTCCCTTATTTTGCGTTAGTAATAAAGCAGCAGCAGGTGCTGATCGTCTTCTTGCTTTATTAGTAGAAATCAGTGTTTCTCCCTTTTCAAAAACAGATAAACTGTGGTCCACTGATAGATAATGCAGTTTAAACTTAATGTTTAAGCTGACAGCAGGTTTAGAATTACTCAACTGTCTACTGAATGTTAGCAATTGTGCAGCAATGTTGTATCAATTTTACCTTTGGACTTTTTTGATTTAAATTGTGGGAGATAGGATTTTAGTTTATGATTATGATGTAAATGTCAGGAATACAAGCACATTTTCTTTATTTTTGCGATAGAAAACACTTTGTTATCCCTTCACTGACTTATTTTGTTAGAAATGTTCATTATTTTCACATGCACTATGTATACTGATGAAGGTGAAATAAAGTATTTTTGGTTCTTTTGCAGGCATCTTTCAATCCCTCTCCTAACCTCACTGCTATATTTTCAGTTTTGACTGGCAATCATATGGGGGACGCATATGCTTAGTTTCCTGTGGATTCCAGATCATATGACTCAGAGAAACCTAAGTCCATCTCATTCAATACTTAACTGAATCCACTTTACACCATAAAAGTGGTTAAAATCCTGACTGGTGTCAGCTTAACTTCTCCACATGGATAAGTAGACAATGGAAGTGTAGACATCCAGACGGACAGGTACATCTTTTAACATGTGCTGCCCTCCAGTGGATGCAGCAATTTAATAAATGTTTATTATGGTTGTCATAGAGGCCAGTAATATTGCACCAAGAGGTAAATTGGTTGATAAAGTTGGGTTTGAACTACATATAGTCTCCAGTACCAATTCAATGTAACAGTTCTCAATCACTAAAAGACAATAATGTGCTTAATGTGAATATTCAGATATTAGAGCAACAGAGGAACGAACGACACTGCTTGGCATCCCAAAATTTCAGATTTGTTTGTGATTGCAATATCACAATATTTAACATTGATTTTACAACAAGTCATACAACAATACAATGGATGGAATTTTCAGTCTGTAGCCCACCCACATAAAGACAATGACCGACTGTGTACAAAGATGTTTCCGGACATTTAAAAGAACACACCGATATTGGATACAGCTCTCCTCAAGCCAGCAACTGTCAAGCATGAAATATGACTCACATTATTCCTTTCACCTAACAGTCTACTGGTTTCTTATGAAAATATCTTATAATATATATAAAATTATAGGAAATATTACAATTATGATAATATCTGCAGGCAGGAGACACTTTTTCAGATCTTTTTCTTTTCACCATGGGGTGCATGTTAATGACATGACATGCAGTCAAAGAGTCAAAAACATTCTGCTCACTGGGTTACTCTGGAACCAACTCTTGGGATAAAGAGCAGCTGGAAGTTGTGACTCTGGGATTAAGACAAACAGCTCATGTCAACGTTGCTCCCGAGATACACAGCGAAAACCAAGGTTAGAGGCGGAGCTGTCTGGGGTGTTCTGGCTTCGGGCTGCACATCTGTATCTGTAACAGTAAGACTGGCGGATGAGGGGAGGAAAGAAGGAAAATCCCTGTTAATTCGCATTTTCAGTAATGAGTTTCATGTGGTTTTTTCACATGAAACAAACAGACTTCTGTGTGTAGGACTTTTTTTTTCCTACATGCAATTTATTACATTTCCATGCTAAAGGATGCAGGTAGCAATCATAACAGAATGTCAACAGGGTGCAAATGAAATTGCATTGCAGAGGAACTAATAATATCATGTGTCAGAAAGTTTTCTGGTCATCTCAAGAAGTTTTTTCAAGTTTTTTAAATCCACAAACAGGAAAGCCACACACCAAGTATCCAGGTGGGTGGGCATGCAAATGGCACAGAGAGTACTTTAACTTCATGCAGACAACAAAAGAGATAACAGGAGAAAGGCTACATTTAATATCGAGTCCCCCGAGTCATTTTAGAAATGCTAATGTCAGAGGTGTTGTCTCGATTCAATATTTGCCATCAAACAGGTTTGCACCAATTTTTCACTGATGGATAGCACAAAAACCTTAATTGTTGACGGTTACAGCGCTTAATTTAATTTCAATGTTTGATAATCATGATGTTTAGCATTATCTTTTTGCTGAATCTAAAAAGCATGATAAGCACCAGAGTGCCAGGATGGTTTTCTCCTTTACCTTGTGGCACATGTATGACCCTCCCTTCTTCACCTTGTCTGTGCCGGACAGAGGACCAGTCTGATCAAATGAAAAAATAAAAAAGGATTAGATAACAAAGCAATGACTAAAAGTAACTCAGAAAAGTAGAAGATAAGTGTTCTTACAGGGTTTGTTTTTTTTTCGTTGGTGTGACGCACAGTCCACCAGTCGGAGGTCCATTCCCATACATTCCCTACCATGTCATACAGACCAAACCCATTGGCAGGAAAGGACATCACCTGCAAAGTTTGGGGAGATCAATGCCACGTGAATGCAGGTGGCGATTAAGACTTACATCAGGATGGCCTTTTAGAAAGACTTCCTTGAGCGGCCGAAAGCTGCGGTTGTCACTTTTAAAGAATGTTTGCAAAAATTAGTATATGTAACTTTTTCATTTTTTTTCTCTATTGCCCAATATTCCAAGATGTTCAAATGGCCTTGCTTTTATAAGTATCTGTTAAGCATAACCAAATATCATGTTCAGCTTGTGGCACAAAAGATGCATTTTTTTCAGAAGCTTATAGTTTTAAAGAATTTGGGTGTGTTGATTCATGAATGACCTCTAAAGTATCTTTAAAGCTACCTATTTGGAAAAGGAGATCGGATGAGTATTATCTCATGTTTCATTTTTTGATATCTCAAATCTGTGAGCTACATGTGTGTCTTTATTAACTTGTGAAGTAAACCCTTATCTCCAGCACATTTCATTTCCTGTCTATATGTAGTGACTCAAATACAAACCCCTTCCCAGTTTCTTGAAAACATGAGCACAGAACCCTAACCTGGAACACGATGCGTCTTTGACACGCCGATAGCTATGGTAACTCTCTTATCTTTTATTTTATGTCTTACTGGGGAAGTTTTGCTGTATCCATCTTCTCCACTGTTATGGTCCGGGAAATCTCCCTGCCAGAGGTTAGCATAGTGACGGCCTTTAGGGTTCAACTTGTTTCCCCAGGGGTAAAGCCTACATGCAGGGACAGCATATCAGAAAACCAGACACAGGCCACAACATGTGACTATATTTTATTGCCAAATATAGTGTAAATATATCTCACCTATCTTTAAGGCCACCCCTGCAGGCACACTCCCACTCTGCCTCCGTGGGAAGCCTCTTGTGGAGGGAGGAGCAGTAAGCGACAGCATCTGCCCAGGACACATGAAGAACAGGATGGTCTAGTCTAAGAAAAACAGGTTTTCTCTCAGTTAATTAGTTTATTTTAGTTAATTACTAAGCTTGTATAAGGGTAAAAATTTGCTTTTGGCAAAGGATTCAACAGTAAAATTATACAAAATAAGTAGAGGACACGTGGAAATTTGCTTTAGGATCAATGTAAGATAGATTCACCTTTCTTTTGCTTGAGATCTCATCTATGTGCGTTGAAACAGATCTATTATCATTTCAGGTGTTCCTATTCTTGTTACTGATCCCCTCTTATCATCATTCCAATATAAATAATGGTTTGAAAATATTTTCGTTCAGTAACAAAAATGTACTTTAGGTGAAGTTCCATAATCTGACTTATAGTAATGGTAGGTTTTGTTTAAGTTTGATAAAACTGTTAGGATTCAGATTTTTTCTCAAGGGGTCAATCCCTTGAGAAAGGGATGTTTTCTGTCCACTGCTAAGAAGTGAGAATGTGGTACTAAAAAGGAAGATAACTTGGTCTTTGGCTCACTCAGACTCCTGAATTTCATATGAGCTTCAATTGATTTGGTCTTACTCAAAATGAGGAGGGGCTAATTTTGCCCAACACCTGTATTTGAAACATTTTAAAGGTCTGTATAGAAAGGAAAATAAATAACTGTGACCAAACACCTTTGGTCTTTCTACCTGTCTGTGATGTTGGAGTCTGGACCATCTGGGTGCTTCCAGCTGGCCCCTTTGACTGGGAGCCACCAGGGGGCAGCAGCAACCTGATAATGAAGTGATTGTTACAATGGTCACTGACTTATTGTGCTTCTTTCATATTAGTCATTCAGTGTCTCTTACATACACATTTTTTGGTTGAACTAAAATTAACAGAATCCTATGGATGGTTAGTGTTTTGACTATCGCAATACTGATGAGTGGACACCATCTACTCAGCCACATTCTCCGCCTGCACATGACAGCTGAGATGAAGCAGTAAATTCCCCGTTGTCTGGCTTTCGTCTATAAGCGGCCTGCTGTGCTCAGAGCCCTTACAACCAATCTGTGAACAGTGGTACCTGTCTTTATGTCTAACTAAAGCTAAAAATATGTGCAACCTGATTCTGGTACTTTGAAGGATTTCAAGGTAAAGGTTTAGGACATATTAAGTACCGAGTACCTCCCTTGATTGCTTTTATTTTTCTGTGGATCTCATACTGAGGTCCACAGAAAAGGATCTGAGTCTGTCAGATCCTTCAAACTAAATTTTAAGGATTTGACATTTTTAAATAATAATTTATTAATGGAAGTACTTGATCCCTGAAGCTCATGGTTACCCACCTTTATCAGCAACAACTGCAACCCAACTCGTCTGATAACTGGTGATCAGCATCTGATACCATTATGGCGGATTTTGGTCCATTCTTCATTGTGCAACTGCTGTTATGCATCCCCATTGGATGGTTTGAGAGCATTAACTGCTCTTTTAGGTTCTACAACAGCATCTAAATGGGGCTGAGATGTTGACTTTGACTGGGGCCCTCTAAAACTTAAAAATAAATCCTTTTGAGGAAGGGTCCAATGGAATCCAATGGTGGATTCTTCTGCTTGGGTGCATCGGCTGGCTACATGTCTCAGTCGCATCTTTTGTGACCCCCTGGAAGACCGTTCACCGGGCACCTTGTAAAACTCCTCACTTCTCAGAAGTCTACTCTATTCATAGATAATATCTCTCATGGTGGATCTGTGGAGCATTATGGCCTTTCCCAGAATGATGTTTTTCAATCAGCCTCTGCCCAATCTCTAGAATTTCTTTTGATTTGGGATGGTGTGCTAGCAAACGTCATGCTTCTGTCTATTTGAATGTTGACCTGATTGAACAGGGCAGGATGTAACCAGTTATTTATACAGTTGATTATTTTTGTTGACTTAATTTCTATGGGGTAACATAATTTCTCACACGGACTCAGTTGACAAAAAATAACCTTATAAGTAAAATAATAATAACAACAATATTCATTTATTTAAAAGGTTTATTTTGTATTTATGCAAGTTGCCTTTGTTTTATATTAATATACTATAACAGGAGAAACTAGGAAGGGTCAATACCTTTGACAGCAATGTGACTCTATATATAATAACTATATAATAAATATATAATAAAAAAGAGATATATATTAAAAAAGAAAATAAATAGAAAAACATACATTTCTTCTCCACCATTTGTAGGTGGAGAACATGCATGTGTACACCAGGTGTACACATGCCTGAAATCTTTGTAGTGGGTTCAAAATGACGGACATACTCTTGGTACTGAAAATGCCTTATACAGGTGTAACACAAGAAAACAAGAAATATAAAGGTAATTGGAATGCTGAAAAGTCATACTTACTGCTTGAGTAATTTGGACCTTGACACTCTCGCTCAAAAGTCCCTCAAATACAAATGAGTCACCAAATTTCTCTGCCTAATTGTACCAGAGGAAAACCAAAGAAACGTTTTGAGCAAAGGAGACAACGTATAGTTATGCAGCATTCAAATAACCACTGACAACGTACCTCACTAATGTATCCTGTGGCACTGACAAAACTCCAGAATTGCTGGTTAGTGACTTCTTGGATGTCCATGTAGAAAGAGTCAACGTGCACCAGCCTCTGGGGGCCCTCTCCATCTGCTGGGATACCTGGATCATCTGTTCCCATCACAAACTCTCCTCCAGAAATCAGCACCATCTGTGTGTAGAAAATAGATTCTTTATGAATGCAACGCTAGATTATCGGACCACTAGACTGCACAATAGAAATACCACAAATGACATGTTATTCTACACAGTTTTTGTGAGCTAAGACCAGGAAAACTCTCCATTTTGGATAGATAATGGGCCCAAAATATGCCAAAAAGTAGACTTTGACCCACGAGAAGGATTTTGGCTGCAATATACCATCTAAGGGGAGCTAGATTCACATATTCCAACCTTTTGCTGTGTTATAAATAAATGTTTATACTAACTAACATCTAGCATTACGCACAGTAATAAAAGACACAAAAACTATGGGCCTGTTGAGAAGAACAAGTTAATGTGTATCATTAGAGTTAGCGAGAATCAGTGGAAGGTTTCAGGAGTCTGTGTTGGTCCTTGAGTAAACCCCCCTCAGACGGAACATCTAACCCATTTCTTCTGCAGTCCCTGCTATTAGACGTGAGTCAAAAATAAAAGACCAGAGGGACAGATTACCTGACTTTGCGTGTGTTTCTCATCTCCCTGAGGCTGTGGCGGCCTCTCGTCAACGTCTCTGGAGTATTTGATCGCTGGCTCTGCGGGATCTGTCCCGTCCTCAGCGGGATCTGTCCCGTCCTCAGCGGGCTCCGCGGCACCGGCTCTCCGCAGCTTCTCACAGCCGCAGCTCGGGGCGTCCAGTGTGCCGGATGGATCGGGCTCAGTCCCGCAAGATTCCTGCAGACACCAAGCTTTCCTCAAGCCACATAAGACGAAAAGCAGTGTAAATGTTCGCCCCATTCCTGCAACACACGGCTAAGGATCTTCTCGTGTTATTGACACGCTCACTTCCGCAAAGCCACGTGGTCAGTCAGCAGTCTTTTAACCCCCTCCTCTCCGCAGCGAGGCATGTGTCTAGATTTGTGGAGAATATGATCTGGGTTTGTCGACAGCACGTTGGCTTTTGTTTTAATACATCTTGAAAAAAAATCCTTACGTCAAAATATGATTATTCAATCACACCACCACCGACCCTATACTTTTTCTGTCCAAATAATAAAAGTGAAGGCTTCACGCCGGGAGCGATGCTGGGGCTTGGGTTATACTTGGAGATGGGATGTGGCCACATGAACATCATTTCCCAGCTATCAACGCAACGGACGCTCGAGGAGAAAAAGAAGAAGTGGCAGAGAGCCAAAGAACTCAGTCAGATTGGTTTTCCCTGCGTCAGATCTAACAACATCCCCGGAGTGCCGACAGGCGCGGAGAGGTGACACGAGTGTCAAAAACACTGGATTACTGTCCTTCCAGTCGCTGACGGCTGGATCTCACCCTCGGCCTCGGCGGAGAAGAGGGGAGCCACAGTCATGTTGTCTTAGCCGGTCCGGAGAAAGCTGAAACCGAGCTTTTACCACTGAAAGAGGTAAAGTTGGGCGCACAGTTTGCGCACTTTATCCTCTCTTCCTCTGCAAAGCAGCGGGGTAAGAAAAAGTTCGACTCTCCTTAAATGGTTAACAAAGCGCTCACAGTTCATGACCATAAATTGGGAAGTGACCAAACAGAGAATCTGATCCCGGGTGAATATGGGGCTCTTGTGAAACAATGCGATGCGGAGGATTTCCATCCAATTTACGCGTTGACACCATTTCTATAGGTTTAATAAATAGGCCGGCCAGGGAGACGTGTTCCCTTGTTGTAGAAAAGTTTACATTTGATCATTGATGTAATTATTGTTAGCTCCTGACAGACGACAGTCAATGAGGACCATCGTCTCAGGATTTCATTTTTATGATCTGTAGAGCTAAGTGACAGGCAGTGCTTTAGGATCGGCTGATGACTGGGGTGAAATGTACCTGAAGAACCCACATATCTCAGAGACGACCTAAGTGCAGGTGCACAAATTTACCAAACAGCATAGCAAGAGAGGATTGTCCTGCAGCTTTCCACACAGTAGGCTCACTTTCAGAGGGAACTTTTCTCTTTAAAATTAGCACTTTTCGTCTAACTTATAGCTCTCTAGTGTCTCACCCATATCTCAAAAAGTTATGAATGGAATCTGAAAGAAGTTTGTGCAGATGTGGATCTTGAACCAACGAAAAGTATATTTATTTTATTTATATTTTATTATCGGAGGCAGATTAAGGTTCAGATGTAAATTCTAAATCACTTTTCTCATCCATTTTCTATAACTGCTTGAAAAGAGGTTGTATACAGCCTCGAAGCCACCAGCTTTTCACATAATTGCATGTTTTTTGACTGTGGAGAGGGGGTTGGAAGTGACATATGGTGTCACAGTATAGAGAGGGTTAAAGATAATGCAGATTCAGAATCATTGCAATGGGTTCCGTGTATCTATGAAATGGAGAGAGATAAATGTGCAGTTGAAATGAACCTGTGGCTTCTGTGTTATGAGGACTCAGCAGCTGTACATGGGTTACCTGCTGTACTTATCAGCAGCGCCCCTTGGTTTTGTTCTGGCATAATCTGGAAATTATTTTTATTGTTCAGGTTTAAGTGACTATGGAATTGATGGGAATATGTTTTCTGTGACTGCTTTCCAGTAAGTGTATTAAGAGATCATGTCTGTAAATGGAAGCTGAGAGTCACAGTTGAGAACTTCCTAATTATAGGAATCAATTAATGGTAATGCATAATGGAGCGGAATAGACGCACAACATAATAAATGTTAAAATGACAGAATTCTAAATAAGGATGGATTTTTAGCCATAGAATACAATCTGACATTGAATTATGAGGCTGAAATGTAGAGGCTTGTTTACTCATTTTGAATCTTCCCTTTTCTGTAGGTGCTCCAAACATGTCTGATAAGATGTCCAGCTTCCTGCACATTGGGGACATCTGTTCCTTGTATGCAGAGGGATCCACCAATGGCTTCATCAGCACCCTGGGGTATATCTCATTGACTGAAAATGATGAGTGTTGGTGTAGGCCCACTTCACACCCAGAAACTGAGCAGCAGTATTTGCAAGGAAGGAAGTCACACTAGTAGTGGCAAAACTTAACCATTTAGTTTGATAAGGACAGCAAACAACGTTTGGTGTCATTAGAAAAAGTTTTTCTTTCTGTTTCTGTGTTTGTTTTGATATTTTGAGAAATTTTGAGCAACGACTGCATGAATATCATGCCCCCCCCCCCCCCAGTCTATTCCACTAAACAAGGTGGACTTTCGAAGTGGTGCTTTGACCTTTGCTGGCCTAACCACCACTGATAGCGCTTTGAGAAGGGGGAAGTAGAGAAGTGGCTCATGCATAGTTAATGATAAAGTGTGTTAGTTTGTGAGAAATGTTTAGTTCTTGTTTGGGAGGGCAGAGTTAGATGGGAAAAAAAACTGTCATTTGGTGCTTACTGCTAACTACATCCCTGATTGCAAGCTACTCATTCACCCACACAGTCAAAGTAAGAGGCACTTTACATTAACGTTCTGTTGGTAGAAACCACATGATACTCATAAAATGGTGCAATATGTTGTGCCTAGTTAGTAATGCTGTTAGTATTTGTTCAGTGTCCAGAGCATCCCCTCCCTGCTCATGAAAAAAGAATGTCCTACTGCACAGAAGAGTCACTCCTAGTACTTCATGGCCTTTCTAGCCAGCACTTGCTATGTATACACACATATACATACATACAAGCACACGTAATTAACTACACTGTCATGACAGTTTTGGCTGGGATTCATCTTCTCACCACATAGCCACCAACTCAACGGCCCTCTGCAGGTCATCTGCCTTCACAGGGAGAAACAAAACTTCCCCAGCACGGCAGCATTCCCAGCTCCCATTTGGTAACGGATAGAAGGCCTTTTAAGCAGGTCAAAGGTTAAAAATGCTGCCTTGTTCACCAGAGGCTGTCTGTGTTTTTTCAGGTGTAACTGTTAAATTTGTATTAAGGACTTTCTGTCCCAGCAGGGATACAAGGCACCGTCATCACATGTAGATGACTGTGCACAGTCATCCTATAATTACCTGTTTACACTGCAGGATATTGTCACACTTTTTGATCAAAGTTGGTTAACTTAGTTTAGGGTTGCCTCGACTGTAGAGGTAATCAGGTCTGTTTGGACAACTGCAGACATTCCCCAGGAAAAGGCCTGAAATGGATGGGGGATTTGGCCTGCATCCAGGCAAGTGTTATTCTTAGCCAGTAAAAGCTAAACTTGTCACCAGAAATTCATGCCTGCCCACACGTCATCTAATTTACTTTTTTTTTCACAACTGCCCGAAGTGGGGAAAGACCAGCTTTGTCTTGAATGTGCAGAAGCTTTGTTTTGGCCACAGCTAACCAAACACACTGAACACTTCATACACAAACACTGACGAGTAACATGTGGTGACAAACAGCAGCTTAGCTATAGACAAATTATAGCATCACAAATGCCTATGACTGCTTAATTATACGTCCTGAAATGCAGGATGAATACTTCCTTCATTGAAACGTTGTATCAGTAATCAATACCAATTTTATGTCAGCTTGATTTGATTCGTTAAAGACTCCATATTATTTTCTTGGTTAATAATATTTTTCCTATGTTATACAAACTATACAAAAACTATAAAACTATACTATACAAAACAATAAATTACAATAACACTTCTGATACCCAAAGGGATATCCTTAAATTGTCCAATTAATAGTCCAAAAGTCAAGTACATTCAGAGTGCTCGACATAATTATATGAAAAGATATTCAAAGTTGTTGTAGTCGACATTGATCGATTGCTTTAACTTAAACAGCTCATCATTTTCAGCACTACTTGACCCTAACCTGGCACCTGAATGTGGCTAAAAGATATTTACAATATGCCAAACAAAACATCTAGCTGTGCAATTAAAAGTGTCATTATGTGCCTTTATTTTTAGCTTGGTGGATGACCGCTGTGTTGTGCAGCCCGATGCTGGGGACCTCAACAACCCTCCAAAGAAGTTCAGAGGTAGGATTCGCCGAGGGTTGATACCGCTTGTCCGCCTGAGCGCTGACATCATTTCACTAACTACTGCCTGTTTATACTATCGGCTCTTCAAGAGAGATGCTCCTGAATGTGTTATGCTGTGTTTCTTTGGTGACAGCCACAATGTCTCTGCCCAATGGACTTCAAACAGGCCAATGGCGTGTGCCTGTGTGTGTGTTTTTGTGTGTGTGTTAAAGAAGCGATAGCCTCCCTGCATTTGTTTGTAGATTTGTGTGCTTGCTCCCCCACTTCATCTGAGCTGGTAGAAGCAGCTGGAGTGAATCAGCTCTGATGTTTCTGATGCCTCCTTTCAAACTAAAGGCCTTGATTCGGCTCTTATGGGTTAGGTCAGCTATTATTAGCTCCCAAACAGGAAGTAGAACTCACAACCCTTGATTCGCTTAGGAGTTTATTTCTCCGGGGAGAGGCCTGGCCCCTATTTTCTGCAGAAAAACAGTATTTTGCTTTGGTTACTGCTGTGACGACCCCTGAGCGTGCCTCTCCCTTTAAGGAGCGTGATTGGTGGGGTTGGGCTGTCAGGGTGACTTAGTTCACCTGGTCGAATGTCAATATATATAGTGGTTGCAGTCGGCACGTCTGTCTCTCCCCCCCTGGCTTCCGCAGGGTTTGTTTTTGTTGTATGTAGTTTGTCTTCACTCTAATTTTATTTTTGTTATGCAAGATAAACTTAATTTTAGTTTGAAATCATTTGCAGTGTCCCATCTTTTGTCTAGCCTTAAGTTAAGTAGCGTCAAATTGGGCTTTGTTACCAACCTGTATGTCCGTACATCCTGTACTTCAGCACCGAACAGGATGAGTAGTCTATCCACAGCTCTTCAAGAGAAAAATAATCCTCTTGGCAAAATTGAATAATATTATGCTCATCATGAAGGTTTGCTTTTCATAATTCTTTTCTTCAATTTTCTTCTTCTTTTTTTTTTTTTTTTTACATTTTTAGCCATATTTGAACTTTGGAAATTTTTCTCTGTTATCTCAAACTCACCTGTGACAGATATCATGGTCTGTCCACATCAGTTCAAATGAGTTCCTTTAAGTACCGGGGTCATCGGTGTGCTTCTTTGGATTCTTTGCCTGTTGTTGATTTGTAGCTTGTTTTTATGACTGTAGATCCTTTAAATCTAAAGGCCTTTGCAAGTCTTGATTTCAGAGAGTGAGCATCACAGATGATTGCTCACAACAGAGCGCGGCCCGGTTGCGTCTTTATGCCCAAGCCTGTCCGAGAGACTACTGACTGAGCTCAGACCGAACCCTGCAGACCTTCTGTGTTCATGTCCGAACCTGACTGTACCCGACACAGTTCACACTAGCTGAAGCTCTATTTACCCCGATTATTCATGTCGGCAGAGTAAACAAATGTAAAAGGGTCTGTTTTTGGCTCAATGCCCTTAGCTGGTGTTTTAACCCATCAAACACAAACATTATAAACAGTCATCAGCACTTATACATATACTTAAACAGTCCATGTTTAAAAGAATGGCTTTTTAGCTTTATTCTGAAACCAAATGTGTTTGTTTACGAGGTAAAGACAAGGAGGCGCATTGAGCGCTGTCAATCCTCACTTAATTCCTCAACAGTGGCACTTCATTTCAAAGCAATATCAAGACGTTAGGGAGGATTCTAAGTTTAATTTTCTGGACTTGTCTACATGTCATCCCTTACTTAAAGGTAATCTGATTCTAACCGCTGACACGCATGCACCAATCAGCCACAACATTAACACTAGTGGTTCTAATGTTGTGTTTGATTGTTGTATATTCTACACAGCTGTAACTTCATGTCATTCTGCAACGGTTTGAAAAAATGTACACACACCTCCCATAACTAATCAATTTGCTGTAGACTGTCAGAAGGATGATTTATGTTTTGGTATATCTGCAGACAAACAGCAGCTACCGACACTCCTACAGCTTTGTCCATCCTGGAGCTGATCAGACAACATCACTACTGGTTTATTGTTATAAATATCCCAAGTGAAGTGGACTCCAGACTGCAGCTGGACATATCCCATGATGCCCTATCGTGACATAGACCATCGTAAAGTGAGATTCTGTGATAGGTCCAGACTTTCCTCGCTATAAAAGTAATATGAATTTCATGTTTTACTGTTTAGACCCGAAAACCGTCATTTTAGGCTTCTTTGTTTATTTAGATGAGTCAGTGACTGGTTGTAAGGTGGTGGCTCATCGGTGTGTGTATTAGCGGCTATAATCAAGATTAACCTGATTCATAACTGCTAATGCTTTTCTCAAAGACCCTTTTGGTGTCGACGTCACCAGTAGTTGTTGATGGCTGAAAAAAAGAGGAAGCATAGCGTCCATATTCAAAGGGAGACAGGAGAGATCCCTGAAATAAGAGAAAATTCATAGAAGAATAGTCAGAATAGAAATGGATAAAATTGACCTTCATTTTATAGAATGCCGTCGCGGAAGACTTGTATCGTTGCAAACTATTAAACGGACAGATTGGACTGGATTACTGATCACTCACAAAGGCAAAATCAACGATGAAGGTAATGATAATAAAAATAATAATATAGGATAAATTAATAAAGTAAGCTATCATAATACAAACAAAGCAGTCAGTATTTATGTAAACATTTAATGAATGAATGAGGCCCATTGTCATATCTGTGATATGACTTTAACGTCACACCAAGAATGAGCTTAATTAATCACCCAGCCAGCATAAGCTGCACTTATATAGTGGACGTTTTTGATGTGAACAGTCCCCAGACGGGCTCATCTCCGCAATGTCTCTATGGTGACCCCTGACATGTTGCATCCCACTAGAGACAATCAGTGTCACCATGATAAACGCTGACTGCATGCTTTTACCTCCATGCTAGCGGCAACATCAAAGTCTCCCAGTCTCTGTATTTGCTGCTGCTGTGTGTGCGTGTTTCAGTAAGTGTCAAGTTAGTTCCAAAAATCGGTGGCCACAGCATCTGTTGGTGGCAGTCCGCCAAGCATAAACATCAAGAGCATTGTGCAATTTAGTTCATTGTGCAGTCGTATTGTTCTTATTGTTGCATCCCAAGTTTTTAAAATGCTCTGAGGCCATGTGAGTTTATGTGGGAGCAGTTTTGGCTGAGTTTCTAAACTGTTTTTGGATTTAATCCTAATCTATTGAACAGTTATTTTTAGCAGCAAAATGTAGTTGTAATGGGGAAGCCAGCTATTGGCTCACTTATACAGGTAGACATTCACCAATCACTGTCTAAGTTAATCTTCCATCCACCCAACTCATCACAAGGTAAACACGGCGCTCAAAGGAAAAGTCCCTTTTCTAAATCTGACTCCCTGCATGACTGCCTTTTTAAAATTTTACTTTTTAAAAAAAAAGAAGCAAAGACACTTGGGATACAGTAATTTATGGCTAAAGGTTGATAAAACTCTCTGCACAATTACACAGACACAATTTGATTCTTTGAAGTTAGGCATTTATTTCTTGCATGGGCGCATCCACAACTTTTTCAAGCTGGGGGAACTATTTTGAGATTGAACACAAAAAAATCACACACATGGCGTAAAAACGACTAAAATACAGAATGCATAGCGCGGCCATTCTAACAGACAAAACGCAGGTAAAATAAAGTTACGTCGTTGGCTGCTTGTCATGAGAAGAGGTTCTCTTTGAAAATCATTTGAACGTTTCTTTAACTGTTTCTGCTTCAGTAGTCGACCTCACCTAGAAGTTTACTGACAAAAGCAGTGTCCATCCCACTAATGTGTTCCCTTAGGCTTTGGACAAACAGTTTTGTTCTTTATTTCTTTATTTCATTTTAAACAACAAATGAAGTAACTGTTCATCTATTCAGATTCATTTTAGGAAATTATAGTGTCTATTGAGAGGTAGTTATTTATCATAAGTACTTACACTCCAAACAAAAACACCCATTTACTCGAAATATGAGATTTTTATGTAGATGGGGAATGTGAAGGCATCTTCAAATTGTTTCAGGTCTGAATGATTGTGAACTTATACTCGTTATGTGTCTCAGGTATGATCAGTAATGGTAAACTAGTCTGATATGTGGTGTACTTATCAAGATTAAGGTCACTAACAGGTAATTCCAGCTTTTGCTACAGGCAGTCTGCGCACAGATGTGCTTCTACAACCTGACAAGCTTCCTCTCCTTCTCTAGTAACCTGTCATCTTGTAGGATTACAATGACACCTGTTTTTGTGATGTTCCAAGATGGTTTTTGCCATTTCTGTCATTATTGGAGGTTTAGCTATGATATGCGATTCCATATTTGCCAGAATTTGTTGGCTAAAAACCTTTTGTTTCTCCACCTATTACACAGGGGTGTAATAGGGGTATTCTTTGCAGAATGACCTGGAAAGGGAAGTAAGATTTAGGATTTCTTAGTAAGAATGTGTTTGGGAGTGAGAGGTTCTGAGCTGGTAGGATCGTGAAGATGTTCATATTTTGGGTCTGTTTTCACAATAAGCTCCCTCAATTGGTCCTCAGAGACTTCATTTGTTAATATTCTTTGCCTATTTTCGCATAATGCTTCCGCTTCTCGGAGATGATTTTGTACAGCTGTATGCTTTTCCGCCTTTCTTCTTGAAGTTCTCTTCCCTTGTTACTTTGGAGTACAAATGTGATCCGACTTTCCTTTTTGCCTTAACAAATTAATATACTTCAAATTGTATTTTAAATCTAAACATTGCAAGACATTTGTTTATGTATTCATTACAGGAACTAGACTCTATTTATGAATCAGTTTTTAATTGTTCATCAGGAACATTTATTTGGCGGCAATTAAACAGAAGGGATTTGTTGTAATTGTGTTTGTGTCTTTATAACTTGCACAGCTGCACATAAGCCATGAGTGCACATAAAGTGGCTGTAGTTGCTCTTTTCATCAGCTGGTCTTGACCTGAAGAGGCTCTTGAGTCTCTGTGAGACTTATCTGATTGTCGAGCAGAGGGGAAAGAGGTGACGATAGGGACAGTAGAATCATACGAAGGTAATGAGAAGACGCCCCAGCAAAGGCAAACATTGCTTGTGATGTAATAGATTGATGATTTTGCGGGAGTGTCGGGTCATTGTCAGATTACAGCATTATAATGACATTTCTTTATTTAACACATAAACATTGGTTTAAAAATACAAAATTTGAACATTTCAGGGGGATATTTGTTACTGGAAAGGACCTTTTATCCAGTACAAAAAGGTTGATGATCTAATGTGCTTACCTCAATCTAATAACAATGTATGGATTATGAGAAATGTAGGATACAATGTTTTGTAATAGCAACAGAAAAGGAGAGCAGGTCTGGATTGAAAACAGGACAGACTAGTACCTGGACTCTTTTACTCTGAAGCTGCACTGCTCTGAGGCATGAAGATTGTGGCTTGTCTTTTCTTGTGTGCATAGTCGGTGATGCCTTGAAAGAGACATTGTCTGAACAGCAACATATATTTTTCTTTAACCTATATGTAGCATTCAGAATTAATGGTACATCTGCAGATCTCTTACTCTTGCTTTAGGAACAAACCCCATTACATCACAGACACTGGCTTTTGAAAGTTGCCACACTAACAACGTAGTTAGTCCTTTTCCTTGTGTGACGTCTTCTAAAAACTATAACTCATTTGAACTCCTCATACCAAAGGACACTTCTCCACTTTGCCTCAGTCCATCTTAGATGAGTTCAGCCCTTAGAAGTCACCTGCGTGGCTGGATTGTGTTGATATAAATGTCCGCCGTAGATACATAGTATTAACTTGATAATTCCAAAAATGTTTCATGGACTTAGTGTGAGGAAGAAGTGGATTGATTTTCAGAAAGGTTGGCTGCATATCTCCCCCACTAGGGGGATCTTTATTCCCCAAAGTTTTTGGGCTATAGTTTCTCAACTTTTAGTCTAATTAAGTCCAAATTTGTTGCAGATGAATCAACTCAA
The DNA here is from genome assembly GCA_037951165.1 of Lophius americanus. Classification (NCBI taxonomy): domain Eukaryota; kingdom Metazoa; phylum Chordata; class Actinopteri; order Lophiiformes; family Lophiidae; genus Lophius; species Lophius americanus. The sequence goes on along the minus strand of JBBDHG010000140.1, from coordinate 3,328,576 downwards.
GTTGATATATCTTGTTAAGATCAGATTTTAAACCAAATGTTCATATATTACTCACAGGAGGTAATGTTTTTTTTTAGTTTTATTGCAAAAATCTATTTTTCGAACATCAACTTAAGGAGATCTGTTTTGTGTATATTTATATTTCACTTTAATACTTAATATTTTATTATTTTGGGAGCGCTTTTGTGGACTCTCATCCCAGCTACCCAACCATTGAGTCTGTCCAAATTTAGCTCATATAAAATGACACAAGGAAATGTGTTTTTTTTTGACATAATTATTGAGTCATATTTCATTTTAAGAGTTCAATCGGGCATGTGATGGTGTGTATGCGTGTGTCAGTGGTGGACAGTAATGAAGTACATTACACAAGAATTGGACTTAAGTACAGCTATTGAAATTGGTTGAATTGATAAGAATAGTGACATGACAAAAAGTAATTAATTTCTTATTTTATTCTTTATTTCGAACAGATAAAAAAATAAAATAATCAAAAATGTTACAGGAGTGGGATGAAGCAAAATCTTATAAATTACCACCCATTATTCAACTGCTGACAGCTTAATATACATATTTTAGCCATTTTAAATACCTTATTGTCATATGTACACCAGATCTTTTTACAATTTTACCACTTATCAAAAACAAATGACAAATTCATACTAAAAAACCTCTCCCTACTAAACAGTCTCTCTCTTTGTTGTATACGTAACCCATCACTCCGTCATCACCCATCTCCATACATGAATTACATTATCCCACTTTCAAATTCACTAATTTTCATACCGATATCCCCTCAGAAAAGCGTTTTTATACAACTTTTTAAGCTGTTTTATGTTTGAGTTGTGTTTTAGCTCATTCACCCATGTAGATTGTTATGCATATACTTTTCAGAGTTGTTCTGACATTGAGTTTTGTTAAAATAGAGTGCCCCACTCAAGTTATACTCACCCTGCCTTTCCATAAACATTTTTTGTATATTTCCCGGAAGATGATTATATCTAGCTTTGTACATGATTTTTGAGGTCTTAAAATGAACCAGATCAGTTAATTTCAGTGTATGTAATAATAGAAATAATAATAACTTACATTTATATTTAGCCTTTCATGAAACCGAGGGACACTTTACATAGTAGGAGAATAAATAAGACAAAAATAATAACTAAAAGGGCCGTGTTTGTCAGATGGCAGAGTTAGGTGATGTTGCCGGCCGTGGTAAACAGGTGGTGTTTGAGGAGTTTTTTGAACATGTCCAGGGATGTAACGTTGCTGATGTTGGCAGGGAGAGCGTTGTGAGCGTCTGGTGTGGGGAATCGCCGGAGATTCCTGGATGGGTGTATGGGTGGAGGAGGTCAGAGAGGTACCGGGGGGCACGGGCATGGAGAGATATGCAGGTGAGAAGGAGGACTTTGCAATTGATGCAGAATTTTATAGGGGGCCAGTGAAGGTGGATGAGGGTTTTGGAGATGTGCTGCCTGGGCTTGGTTCGGTTGATAACCCTGGCAGCTGAGTTCTGGACGTTCTGGAGCTTGTCCAGGGCATGCTTGGTACCCTGGATATGAATCCACTGAAATAGTCCCAGCGGGAGGTTTTAAAGGCACGGAGGAAGGTCTTCCACAGAGTTCGAAAGTGACGGCCGTAGTCTGGAAAGGTTTTTGAGGTGGAAGAAGGTGGATTTGGTGATGGATTTGATGTGAGGTTGGAAAGAGGGGTTAGAGTTCAGGATAATGCCCAGGTTGCGGACCTCTGATCACCCACGCTGGCAGAATTTCTATCCCCAAGATCAGCATTGTTACGTTTCTACGTCCTTAATTTTTTCTACCACATCTTGCCCCATATTTACCAAAAAATTGTTAAAACCATTAATCGCATCTTCCATATTATTTATTATTTGTTATTTAGTTTAGCTCAATATTCCTAATGATACTATTTAGCACATTCCATAAACCTTTCATTTTATCTTTATTTGTATCTTATATTTTGTTATAGTATTCTTTCTTACATATCCTCATAATATTAGCACATTTATTCTTATATTTTTTATATTTATTTTCTGCTTCTAAAGTTCAATATTTTATGAATCGTCTATATAGTGTATTTTTCTTTCCCTGCCATTTTTTAAGCATTTAGTGATCCATGGAGTATTAGTTTGTTTTTAGCCATCACTGTTTTGTTTTACAGGACAGTTTTAGTCATGTAGTGTATGACATGTATGTAAAAAATATTTAGAAAACTGTTATATGCTTTGTCAATATCTTCTTCCTCATATACTACTTACCAATTCTGTTATGGTAATTCATTCTTAAATTTATTTATGTTTTCTTCACTTCTATTCTTTTGTATTTGAGATGATTAATATCCTTAGTCTTCCAATAATTACAGTGGTAGACAATAAAGACATGTAAATTGTCACTGGTGTCATTTTCATATTGTTTTCCATAACGTTTATGAATATGTTGTCTATTAATGTGGCTTGATCAAGAAGCTCTATATATACAGCTCACAACAATATCTTTTGTCTTTTCCGAACAAATATCTACTGTAATACATTCCAACAAATCATCAACAGCTGCTGTCATACTTTCCACCAACTTATGTTTTAGGCTTTAATCCACATATAGTCCCACACCTCCTCCACTCTTTTTCATTCTGCTTGTATAATTCATTCAATGGCTCTGTAAATGCAAAGGTTTCTAGTCCTGCTACAGATGTATGTTTGTCAGGAATTGTCATGGTTGTGGTTTGTATTTTATTTATTCTTTATTAGTTTCTGGTTATGTTCCATTATCTTGTTGCTTGTTTAATTCATTGGTATATGTCCAGATCCTCCAGTTTGCTTATGACTAGTACTTTGGCTTGTTCTGGTATTCCATTCAGCTTGATGAATTTTTTGCTGTATCGGGCCTTTATGGCGATGTCTGCATTTTTCTTTGTCAGGTGTTCATTCAGATACACTTTCAAACCCTTCAGCCGTTTCCCCTGTTTCAGCAGTTCAGTTTCACTGCTCCTATTGGCAAACCAAATTATTATGACTGGTTTATCCGTCTTGCTTCTCCGTGGGAGTGGGTGACAAGCCTCGATGTCGCCCATGTCCAACTCAATGCCGTTTGAGTGGAGGATCGCCGTCACCTGTTCCTCCACCGATGCAGCGTCCTGCTCGCACATCTCCCCTCCGCTCAGCGTCGTCACCGCACGGGCATACGAGCAGGGTTTTGTCTCCACACCTTTGACTATGATGTAATTCATTCTGGTATATTGCTCCAGATCAACCCGCCGGTTCTCCAGCAACATAATCCGCTTTCAATTTAAATGTTTTATAGCCTCAGGGCATTAACTTCTTCCACCAAGCTTATGATAGTCTTCTGTTTAACAACAGAAACCTCCTCTGTCAAGATGTCGACGGTCTCTTTATATCGTCAACCTCCTCAACCTAACCTGGTATGCTTTCTTGGTGGCATTCTTACTCGTCTTCAGTTAGGAAAATAAGGGCAGCTTCCAGGAATCTCTGCTTCAGAGTGTCAGACTCAAAATGCATGATAAATTTAATTTAATGCAGTTCAGAATGGTTAAATAATAACGATAATAATTAAAATAATTGCCTGGAGTAAGGTATACATCTGAGCCATCAAAAAATGAAGCTAAGGTGGATACCTGTGTGGAACCGGCTTATTTTTTGTTTTCAGGTGTCTGTAACTCGATGGCATGAAAACAACACGATTTCCCACATACACCCCTGGAACTATGCAACTTCTCTCACATACTGTACCTTTCCCTGCTGCTAAAACGCACCATTGTCCCTCCTCAAGGGAGCTGGTCTCCGCTGCTGCCCCTCTCTCTTAAAAGAGTATTCTTAATTTAACTTAATTAATGTAACATTTCATGATGAACCAATTTTCTCCTCGGAATGATGAAAATAATTTAACTTAAGCGACAGTATTAGCGAGGAGACTGAAAAAAAAAAATCAAAAATCAAAAATCACTTTATTTTTGACCTAATACCTCGATATTGTGGGGCAGGGGGAAAAAAATCCACTTTCAGTGTGGGGGGGGGGGGACACACACACTAATAAGGGTAACGTCTTTCAGTATAAACATTCTTCACGATTCCCTCTCTAATATCAATTTGAAATTGATTTTACAAGATTACTTTTGAGACTATCTTGATGAAGTTTGCCCAAAACAGTTTTTTACTGACTAGATATTGAACGCATCACGCAATGTATCTCAAAACAATGTGCTGCTGACAGCGGCCTTAGTGAGCTTTCCTGCCGATGCCAACAGCAAACATTTATTTGATTAGATTTTTTTGTACGCTGTTAAGCATTATCAGAGTCTCTAATCACTTTTTAGGAATGAAATAGGTAGGCAATTAGTGGGAAACACTGAATTTATTGTATGTTTAAGTCTGGTGGTCGTCATTGGTAACTGGCGCATAAAAACAGGTCGCAAAACTAAAAAGTAAGTCCTGAAGTTGGATTTGTTTCCTCTTTTAGCGTGCCTACATTTCTTACGAACAGAGTATCTGTCGCCAAGGACAAAGTAGTTGTTTTTTTTTCAGATATTACGATGGCCGACGGATGCCGTGCAAATGCACTGCATCCATCAATTTGACAACATACGCATGCTGTAAAGTCTGACAGGTAGTAAAGGAGATTCTGTATATTTTTCTTTAGTTTTAATTGCACTGTTAATAAGCAAATGTACATGGTATAATAACCATCAAATTTAGACTGTGGATTACTGTGGGACATGAGACAAACAATGTCATAGTACGACTAAAATACAGTCTATTGGTATACATTTAAAATAGTCTGACTGAGGTTTATTTTATAATTTTTCATTCGCTGATTTGACTCCTTTAGTCTTTTTCAAATAAAATATTGTGCTTTGAGAAAGGATATTAATGTGCGCTTTCTTTGTCACTACTGAAGCCAGATGAGGACATATTCATGATCCAGATTACAGATTTGCATATTAGTTCAACTGGTATTTAAATAAATTAGTGTGCTATTAGAATCCTCATTTAGTTGAGATTATTGGGTCAGATGAGGAAATTATTACTATATTAATTTGAAGTTTCCAATGCCAGCCCTTGAGAGATTTGGATCATTAAAACCAAACAAAAAACAGGTTTTTCTTTTTTTAAACATCCACGAACACAGTAGGGTGTGTGTGCTTACGTATTTTTTGTCTTCTAATTTGATTGAATTTGGATATTAGCTGGCAGAGCAAATATTATTAAGCTGCATCTCATTTTCTCAGACTCCACAGTAGTTGGACAGTGACGGCAGTCCATAGCACCACGACAAAGGCACAAGGCCCCACTAGCTGTGCCCACATGTAGGACTTGAGATCTGTGACTGAACTATGATTAGCATCTCCTCCGTATGTAAACAAAAGCCTCCTACGGTAATCTCACTCATATTGTCTGCATGCATATGCATGAGATATCCTAACACGGTAGTTTTGCTTTGTCTCTAAACTTGACAGTATTTGATATGCCATCACAAACCACCACACACCTCCACACATTCATCATGCATATCACACTGATCACAGTACACTGAGCAACAGTCAAGACAGAGAAAATGCTATATTAGTTGTTAAAAGAAAGAGGCCATCTTTGTATTATTCTCTATGATTTAGATATAATCCCCTGGTTCAACAATCCGAGAAGCTGCAATGGTGGCAGCTCATTTTGTTGTGTTTTAAGTGGCAGTTGCCATTACTAAATCAATCACCAACCTTCGTGTCAGTAGGCTGTTCAAATATTGATAAAAATAACATTTAAAGCATTATATAACACACAGTTCATTGCAGCCTGCTTCAATGAACTGTGTGTTTTATAATGCGTTAAATGCGTTTTTCCATGTGGCTGCACAGCTACAGAGTACACATCCTGACCCCCGACCTCCACCTAAAGTGCCTGCAATTTGAACATCAGTATCAGAACAGGACCAGGGTGCAATGGAAGAAGGTGATATGGCCTGATGGATGATATCTTTCACATCATGTGAGCTGCTGTGCATGTGTGTTACTTCCCTTGGGAAGAGATGACATGGCAAGAAGGTAAACTGGAGGAGGAGTGTTCTGCTACTGGTTCCCATTCATGTGGATGTTACTTCAGCCAAACCAAAAATGGTTCAGGGATTGTTTTAGGTACACGAGGAGTACATGTTGTTGATTTGGCCTCTGAATATCCTAGATCTCAATCAAATCGAGCGTCAGCGAGATGTGATGGACAAACGAGTCCAATCCAAGGAAATCCCAACTTGCAACTTACATGACTTAAAGGATCGTCTTGGTTCCAGATACGACAACATACCTCCTTGTGGAGGTCCTGCAGAGACCATGCCACAATTTGTCAGACATGTTTTGATGGCAAAAGGAGGACCTACACAATATTAGGCAGGTGGTTATAATGTTATATCAGGTGAGTGTATGTTATGGAGTCTTGAATTATTTCTGATTTTGAGGATATATTTTGGAAGTGATGTATAGAGGGAGGGGATATTGAGGCTTGTATACAACACTAGGATGCTAAAACAATGTTTTGCACAGCATTCTAACATTTTGTATAAGATTTGTATGAAGTATAAATATTGGTAAATGCTTCAAAATCTGTGCAAAATGCCACAAAGCAAGCAGCTCATGTTTGTGTGAGTTTTTTGTCAGCCTGCCATGTTCATTGCTAAACCAGGAACATGTGAAGAGCATAAGTATCTTCATGTCCTGGCTTTATATGTGTACATCTCTGGTGTTGATGTGTTTTTTTTATGCTTTTGCTTCATTATGTCATAGTTCTTATCTATAATATATTTTACATGAAACTCTTTAACCTCATGAACCAAACAGATTTGGAACATTACCTCCTTGACCCCAATATTTGTTGTGAGCCCAAACCACTGTTGCTGGTGGAGACCCACCACAGACTAGTTGGGTGGTTCTTCTGAGATATACACCAGAAGGAGTTCTGTCTTAAATCTCAGGTCTGATCCTCTCACAATAACGGCTCAAATTGCTTTCCTGTTTTAGAAGAGAGATATGAAGGAAATGGACCGGGGAAGCTGTTGTTAGTAAAACATTAATTGTCTTAGATTCACTATATGTGATAATTTGTTTTTCTATATAATATCTACAGCAATATGAGAACCTCTAGTGCAAGTAGCTGTTCAACAAGCCATATCATTAAGGACATTATCGATTTATCCTTAAATATAAGAAGTAATATACTATATAAGAATTATAAAACTCCTCCTATAATATATATAGATATATATCTATATATTTATATATATAATATATAGATATATATATATACTATATATATACTATATATAAATATATATTATATTTATATATATATTTATAAATATATATTATATATATATATATATATTATATATTTATATGTATTATTATTCACACTGCCCCCACAATATTATACAGGTCGTGGGGGCAGCAGTTTCAGCAGTGATGCCCAGACTTTCTTCTCCCCGGCCACATCCTCCTCTAGGAGGATTCCGAGGCGTTCCCACGCCAGCCGAGAGATGTCATCTCTCCAGCGGGTCCTTGGTCTACCCCGGGATCTCCTCCCAGATGGACATGCTCGAAACACCTCCCCAGGGAGGCGTCCGGGGGGCATCTAGACTAGATGCCCGAACCGCCTGAACTGACTCCTCTCAGTGCGGAGGACCATCAGCTCTACTTTGAGCCTCTCCCGAATGTCTGAGCTCCTAACCCTATCTCTTAGGCTGAGCCCAGCCACCCTGAAATTAGAAAACTAATTTCAGCCGCTTTTATCCGCAATCTCATTCTTTCGGTCACGACCCACGGAACATGGTATACTCCGTTTCCACGTTCGCCGCCAACCCCAGAACGGGGTTGAAGCTCTGCCGTAGGTTGGAGTTGAAGACCATCCTGACAGCGTCCTCGGCCAGACGTTCCCAGCAGACCTTCACCATTCGTTTGGGCCTACCAGGTTTGTCCAGCTTCCTCCCCCGCCATCTGATCCAACTCACCACCAGGTAGTGATCGGTTGACAGCTGGGCTCCTCTCTTCACCGTAGTGTCCAAAACATGCGGCCGCAGATCAGCTGATACAACTACAAAGTCGATCATCGATCTGCGACCCAGGGTGTCCTGGTGTCAAGTGCACTGGTGGACACCCTTATGTTGTTACTGGCAAAGCTGCAGATAAGAATTGATCAATAATCAAAGCTTAAAAGCAATTCTGGAGCAGCCCACTTAAAAACCTTGCTGTTTTTGATCACGTCAAACTTACACAAAATAAATAAATAAATGTCAGTACTTGACGACACAGCTGACGAGAAACGTCAGCAAGAGTATACAAAACAAAACAAACCCACACACATACACTTCTTCCCAGCAAATAAGCAGTTTCTCAAGTAACCCCCATTATTATTATGCACGAAGAAAAGCAAGGCTTTCCTGTTGCTGCCCGCTGCATTATTCAGGCGTATCAGACGTTCGTGAGTAATGTGATAGTAAATCAACGGTAAGACATTTCCCATTTAACTGCTAGAATGCAAATATTTCCACAAAGTCAAACTAATGATTTAAATCGATTCTCCTGCGATGCCATGTTGCTTTTAATGAATTTGACACCTTAAGAGTCATAGATGAAGATGAGAAGAGTGGTCAGAGCAGATGAGAAGATGCCGGACTTCATTCTTATGTTTGATCTAAAAACACTGGCTATGGCACCCATATGGTTACTCAATAAACCAAATTATAACTTTTTTTTAAGACAGCTATAACTCTTCTAAAGTCTGAATAAAGCCAAAGCTGTCACAGGCAGGTGTAGCCTGTGTAATAATGAGGATAATGAGTAACGACAGGGTTACAGCTGACCTGCAGTTTGCTGGAAAAGCATGTAACTTGATTGATTGAGTTTGATTTGCCCCCCAAAACAGACTGTGGTAGTAAATTAAAGTGGGTGTGTTCATTCACATCTTTTGGCTTGTGCATGTGTGTTGCTTCATTAGTGTATGTAAACACATGTTGGGATACACATACATGCAGAAATATGCATTGATTCAATCGGTCTGCAGCACTAAATGCTTGCAGTTATTCCCCCTCTTGCACTGTCTGTTCTCTCTCTGTCCCACATTCTTTAACCCTCTTCATGTCTTCCTAATTTCTCTTTCACTTCCGTTCTTTGTTGTTCCAACTGTAATTTTAGGAGAAACTAAAGTAAACCATATCCGATGAGGGGTCTGAGGAGGTGGACAAAGATTTTCGAGATAGCGAGCATTAGCTCTGAGGGATAGAGTGGTGTGTGAAATGGTTAGAGGAATTCAGACAGGAGGAGGGACGGTAAAAATTGAGGGGGAAAGATAGGGAGTCCCCACCCTCCTCTCTCCCCCTAGTCGTCCCACTCCCCTTCTCTTGGCTGGCCTTATTTGGTCATGTTGCTGCTGCTATAACGGCAGGCGAGAGATGAGAGAGAGAGAATGGGGAAAGGATGGACAAATTGTTCTTTCTATCCTCTCTTCGCCATCTCAGAATAGTGTTATAATCTGACGAGAGGTGAAGTCAGAGAAAAGACAGCACTCAGAAGGAGGAGTCACCGATAGGCAGAAGTTTAGTAACTCTTCAGACAAAATGGTTGTAGTGCCTCAAGCTTTCTGTCAACTGTATGGTTAAATTTTCAGCCAATGTAAAAATCCCATTGTGGCCTCAGTTGCAGCTAATGTGCAACTTGGTAGAGAATACATACATTTTAGCAAGTGTTTTGCTAAAACTGCACCCATGAGCAGCGCAATCACTGTCTGTTGACGACAGCATCAACTGGTCAGTTAGTCAGAGAGAGAGAGAGATTAAGAGAGAGAAAAGCACAACAATATAGATAAAAGGGACTTAAAGCAGTCGTAATAATAAAGAAGATTAAATATATTAAAACAAATAAAGTTACCTAACATCCCAGAGAACACGATCCACGGTCATAATGTGCATTGTGCCAAATTTAGGCCCAGTTAACCTCATGACTGACTTTCCCCTTCCTCCCTGCCCTCCCTTCCCTCACTAATGAGTTGATGTACAGTCTGATGTCCCTGGGTGGGATGGATCGTTTGAGTTTGTTAGCAGGTGTCACTGACCACTTTCATATGCAAAGGTTATTGAGTACTGATACTTGTCACAATTTGACCATCTGGAGTCAGAGGTCATGCTAGGGTTCGGAAGCACATCACCTCGGTGACGTATCAATTATTTCTTTGCTTTAACATTCTATAATAATATACGGAACCCAAAAACATGGGTTAGGGTTAGAGATAATACCCACACACACACATGCGCGCACGCGCACACACACACACACACAAGTTTTCTCATCCCTCGAGTGAATTTCAGACGAACTGGTGAAAAAGTCTTAATTATTGGGCTATAAGGGTTTTTGGAATTTGTCACCTGTTGTGTATATCAGCTATTTATTGTAGAAATTCTCTGTTTGATACATTATCTGCTTTTTATCGTATCTTTTTTTTCATTGTCATTTCATGAACACCGATGTGCTTTCCCTATTTACGCACAATTGTTTCTTATTTCTTTCTTTCTGTGTCCTTCTGCACAGACTGTCTGTTCAGACTGTGTCCCATGAACCGCTACTCAGCCCAGAAGCAGTTCTGGAAAGCAGCAAAGCCTGGAGGGAACACGGACACTGTGCTCCTCAACAAGCTCCATGTAAGCCAAGTGATGACACGTTCACCTCCCTGCAGAAGTTCAACAGAGCAGTACCGCACATACAAACTCGTCTTCTCAGGCTCACAGGGCGAAGAGGAGGAAGGTTATGCTGCACCAGTCTTTTGGTAGAACAGGTTGAAGTTGATTGCAAAGCTATATAGTAAAAAGGGGTATTGGGTAGTCCTTTTATAGACATTTCCAAAACCTTTGACTCCTCCTGTTGCACCTTGCTGCCCTCTGCACTCTCCCTTCTCTGCCGCTGTCTTACAATACCATTTAAAGCAATATGACTACTGGTAGATTTCTATCGGCCCTGCATTTTCAAGGTGATGAGATCCAGCATTTTATGTTAAAGCCCCTCATTTGAAGCAAATATTTTGGCTATAAAATTTGTTAGTGCTATTTGATGTCTCTAAGCTAACAAATCAAGTTACTTCTGAGTACATCAGTGTGTAAATGTGAACAGTACAGAGATTTACTGTCTTAATTTCTGACTGCATTCCTCTTTTCATCTAATTCTTGCCTCACAGCATGCAGCTGACTTGGAGAAGAAGCAAAACGACTCTGAAAACAAAAAGCTGCTAGGAAGTGTAATTCAGTACGGGAATGTCATTCAGGTTTGTTCTTATGATGCTGCACAGCTCGGTACACAACGACAACACGAGGTACTGAAAATGTCTTTCCACACTAAGAGTGGTGGACCCTTCCTACAAGTAGTACATTTTATATTCACAAGTGAAATACACACCCACTTTACACTCAGCTGCATCATGTCCACACAAAACCCAATGTATAACCACCATTTTCATGTATTGATAGTTATACTGATCGGCCATAACTTTATCACCACCTGCCTTAGTTTGTTGCTAAAATATCTCTGACCTTTTGAGGAATGGAGTCCATCCACCAGACCTCAGAAGGTTTGCTATGGTATCTGGTGCCAAGATGTCAGCAGCAGATCTTTTAAGCCCTGTAAATTCTGAGGTGGGACCTCAGCTCCCGCCAATCCCCACAGATGCTCAATTGGATTGAGATTGAATTAGGAGTTGAAATCATCTCTTTGAACTGGTTGTTGTGTTCATGTTGAAAGAGGTCCTATTTATTCTGCAGTAGCTTTTCAGTGTGATTCGACAATAATAGAGTATCCTTTATTGATCACATACAGTCATACACAGTACAACATAGTGAAATGATTTCTATGCATTTGACCCATCCCTGAGGGAACAATGGGCAGCCCCTTTGAAACGCCAGGCGAGCTAGGATTTCAAGGTCTTGCTCAAGGACCTATGACGTGTAGACCCTGCTGGGATTTGAAATGGCTACCTTTTGACCTTCTGGTTGGGAGACGGCCGCTCTAACCGCTGAGCTACAGCCGCCCCAGAGGAACTGCCCCAATGCATCAATGAGTCTTTGGTACCCATGACCCTGCTGACCATTCACTGGTCATCCTACCTTAGATCACTTCTTTAGATAGTAACCACTGCAGTCCAGGATCATGCACCACCCAGGAACACCAAGCACCCATGAGCACCCGGGAAGACCTGCGGTTTAGGAATTACTCTGTCCCAGTCGTCTAGCCGTCACAATTTGTCCATTTTCAACGCTCCGGTTGTTGTCTTGCCAATTTTTCCTTCTTCAAACCCATCATTTGAAAACAAAATGTTTACTTGCTGCCTGACAAACTTATCAACTTTATTCACTTAACCTGTGAGTGGTCATAATACTATAGGTGATTGTTTTTTTGTTTTTTACCACTGTACATTTTTGCAATGTAGACATTGTATATTAATGTACCTTTTTACCTTCTTGCATGTAGATAATAATTCAATGTGTATTTTTATCTGTGTTTGCTCATATTTTTTGTTATTTTTTCAGCTTAGCTGAATTGGTCATTCTATCATACTAAAATTGATTCTTGGAACTGTAGGCGATAAGAACAACTTATAAAAGGAGTTAGGTTTCTCACATTGGTAAACATTCTTACCAACAAAAATTAAGCTGACTCTGAAAAAGCCCTAATCAGCTTGGAAATAATTCAGTAAAATTTTGATTGGACTTGAAAAATTTCTGACTGAACGCTGATTTGCCAAGCAATGGAGGTTATTTTAGCAACATCTCCTAATTTCAATTTGAAACAGGTCTAGGCTTGAGTGCATTTTGAGCACGCACCCTCAATAAAGCCCTAAAACAAAAACTACAGCCATAAATTGCACAATCTTAGCATATTATAACGATGTTCCAATTTTTGGCATAGGCCCAAAGACATTTTGTAGTCATAGTGATACTATACATCTATGTAATTGAAATATACCTATATGTAACTTAAATTAAGAGAATACTAGAGGCAGTGTCATTGTTTAATTACATTCCATACATGCAAAGTCATAAATTAAGACCCAAAATATCTAGATATGTCCACAATTTATGGTTAGAAGACGACATTTGATGCATAAATTATGATTCTGCTTAGTAAGTTACAGTTCTTAGCTGTTGAGGTTTCTTAGAGATCTCATTAAGTGATATTAATAACTTTTTTAAATCTCAGATTATAGCATGCTTACACTTCACCCTGTTTATGTTTAGCTCCTCCACCTTAAGAGCAACAAATACCTGACAGTGAACAAGCGATTGCCTGCTCTGTTGGAGAAGAATGCCATGAGGGTGATGTTGGACACTGCAGGGAACGAGGGTTCTTGGTTCTATATCCAACCCTTCTACAAACTACGCTCCATCGGGGATAGTGTGAGTCATCATGTTTACACTTCCGTGGTTATGGAGCATTCCAGAAATGTCCCTTGGTATGTCAGTTAACCTCATACAAAGGACTGCGTCATTTCATGGTTGATTTTGATTTTCAACATTCAATACACATGTACAGTAGTAAATAATTTATATAATGACAGATTGAAGAATGAAAGTTTAGACCTTGTGGAAAAAGGACATCTACATAATCCATTTTACAGCAGCTCATCACATGCCTAGATGGACCTTTGCCTGCACCCATTGGGTGTTCACCTGATCCCAAAGCCCTTAGTGACAAAAGCTCACCTTTCCCCACAGCAGGAAATAGTGACCCGGTGCTCAAGGGTATACCGATCCATAGCATAGAAGGCCTCTCAGATAAGCTCCTCTCATTAGAAGGTACGACAGAAGGCCAAAGCAGGAGAAAAAGAAAATTGAAAGCACTCCATACTCACAGGAGGAGCGATGAAAGACAACGATTGGACAAATTATACCGTTCCACCGCTGTATGTGAATATAATGTTGAGAAGATTGCTGCAAGTAGATTGAGTTGCATGACATAACTTCTTCCAACAAAAACCTAACAGTTAATTCAATTAAATATAATCTGAATACAGTGTTAACCGTTTAAAGTCCTGCTCAACCGTTTTGTTGAGCACATTTTGAGTCACTATTTCTCATTGAAAAATATTTGACTGAACCGTTTTATAATATGACCCAGTGGCAGATGTTATATACTAAAAGGGACTATGGGCCATGGATGGAGCCCTTGGGAAGACTGGGGTTCAAAGGGGTTATTGAGGAGGAGGAACAATTTCTATTGAGAAAGTCTTATTAGATAAATAGGATTATTAAGGCATGTGAGGACTTACTAAAAAGAACGATTTAACTTGATACATCGAGGTAAGTCTAATAAGTGTCAAACAGTTTTCTAACAACATGCTTTACCAAAGGTTATTCTAATTAAACACGGCTTTTTTCAATGAAATTCAAAATTTCATCATGAAATGAAGTCTGATTTATTTTAACTGTTTCAAAACCTGCTTGATCGTACAATTGGTCATTTTATGGTAAATTCAGATTGTTAAATATATTAATTTAATAAATATGCCAAATATATAAAATATACAAATTAATAATTTTCCCATGACTGTATTTTCTTGATGAGGACTTTAAACGGGAAAATTCCTATTATGCATGTGGCCCAGACCCAGCGAGTGCTCACAAGGAATTTGCACTCAAGTAAAAACTATTCCTGTTTGGTCTTTTTTTCTGATGGACCACATCCTTCTGCAAGATGGGATTGTTTCATAGAGGTCGTGGATTGATGGCAGATTACGAATTTCTTTCATCTTTGAATTGCCATAAACCAATGAGTTCTAGGGCACCGAAGAACCAGCGTCATAGACTCCACACAGCATCATGGTGGCAGTTGGAGATGAGGTGGAGGCAATCATTAAGTCCATAACCCTTTCTCTTTTCTTTATTTAATTAATCTCTAAATTGTTCACTCATCATAGGTTTGGCTCTGACTATGCCTGGATTAATGTACAGAATCCTTCTTTGTTTACTGTATATGTCGTGTTTGTTTGTATTTCAATGTATCTGCTCTGTGTTCGATTGCAGGTGGTTATTGGAGACAAAGTTGTACTAAATCCAGTGAATGCTGGTCAGCCGCTTCATGCCAGCACACACCAGCTCGTGGATAATCCAGGATGCAATGAGGTTTGACTGACACTGGGATACTTATCTTTTTTATATATCTATTTCATTAGATCTGCTGCTTGGTTGTTATGATGCCTGTTTGAAACTTGTATATGTTCTTCTTTGCACAGTTAACTGCAAAGAACTACATGGCTGGATTGGTGTTTTCGTCTCCTAACAATATACTGCTGCTATACGACTGTATCATTTACATTTGATATTTTATAAAAGAGACTAACTCATTTATGTAGGGGATAAGTTGCATTTGTTTAACCTGTGCGGTGTTGCAGTAGTGCTCCTTCTGCGCAAGCTGGCATTTGTGTGACAGCAATATCACACTGATGGTTTGCCTTTCAGGTGAACTCAGTGAACTGTAACACCAGCTGGAAGATTGTCTTGTTTATGAAATGGAGCGACAATCAAGAGGTCATCCTGAAAGGGGTTTGTACCAGCATTGAACATTCTACAACAGAATTATGTGTTATCTTCTACTTCCAATTCCAACACACAAAATTTGAGAATAATATGGAATTTCCCCATTTGGGTTGGAATGCTCTGCAAAATATGAGAAAGCTGTAGTTACAATTCCAATATTTAACATTTATAGAATGGAATGTTCTATAATGAAACATAATGTTTAGGTTTTATTAAAATGTTCTACAATGGATGAAAAAGTTCTTATTTGATCCCACAATACAACATTCTAGAATAAAATGTTCAATTAAGGAACTTAATGTTCTAATTTGTAATGGAACGTTCTTCAAACACAGAGAAAGTTGTAGCTCCAATCCCAAATTCAACTTTTTAGGATGGAATGCTCTAAAATGGAATGTTTCAATTTGGAAAGGGGACTTTCAAAAGAGGGTTCTAATTCCCATTCCAAAATACTACATTCTAGAACATAATGTTCAAATGTAAAATTGAATGTTCTCTACGAAAGAGAGAGTTCAAGACCAGCGTTCAGATTCAACATTTTATAATGGAATGTTACACCATTATACATAACCATGCAATTGGAAATGGCATGGTTCCCAACCTAATACATAGAGTATGGAATCTTCCACAACAAAAGTCCAAAATCCTGGATTGGAATGTTCTACAACTTGATGGAATGTTTCAACTGGAACTAACCTTACTGTGTCTTTATAAAGTCGGCCGCATTAGCCCTATGATGAAACAATAGATGAAAGGAAAATGAAAGGTTTCCATAATATATGAAAACTTGCTTACATTCTGTCTTTTTATTACACAGGGTGTTTTACAATGAGTGGGCTGCTTAATTTATATGTTTCCAGGTTGGAATGATCGGTCTACTTGCTTTTTAATGAGATTATTTTTTATTAGTTATTATGTCATGGCATGACATTACAGGCGCTCAAAAAAACTAAAATATGTTTGAATATACTTAAAAAGTCTTGGGTCTTTTAGAACTATAAGTGAAACTTGTAGCGGTTCACACTGATCTCACCTGAGACCTTCACAGATCCTATTTATTAAGTGAATATTAAGTTTTAGGGCGACAGGTATATTTCACCAGATTGAAAACATCTGGACCTTGTTTTTTTTTTGAGTGATAAGCTTATTTTAAGTTTATATTCTGACCTTAATAAACATTCTCCCTCTCTCCAGGGTGATGTGGTACGATTATTTCACGCAGAGCAGGAAAAGTTCCTGACATGTGATGACCACAGAAAAAAACAGTATGTTTTCCTACGCACTACTGGGCGGCAGTCAGCTACCTCTGCTACCAGCAGCAAAGCCTTATGGGAGATAGAGGTGAGAAAGAATATTTTTAGAGCTGCTCTTGTAGAAAGTACTGCTCTAGGCCAGCAGAAAATATGAAAGAAACATTTTAGAGAAGCATTAAGTTTTACTTTGCAGCCTATTGCTATAGCTTTATATAAATATAAAAATAATAATAATAAAATTATGAGTTGATGCAAAAGTGTAACTGACATGTGTTGTGGTATCAGGTTGTGCAGCATGATCCATGTCGAGGGGGGGCAGGCTACTGGAACAGTTTGTTCAGGTTCAAACACCTGGCGACTGGACACTACCTGGCTGCAGAGGTCAGTGGACCACAGGCACACTGTTTATAGGAACTGTAATGAGAATAAATCAACTTCAACCTCCACAGCAGCATACTGTACATTGGTTTTTCTTTTATTTGTTTGAGGTATTACTACTGTTCCCTTTTGAAGGTTATTCATGTGACTCAGGACAACAAAGACTTTTAGGCCATTGAACCAAACGTTTAAATAAAATCTATGCTTTTTTTAAAGAAACAGTTACGGTAAAATGTCTTGTAAATGATATCTAGAATTTGTTAAACATGTTTTGCTCTTTTTTAGGTGAATCTGGAGTATGAAGAGGAGTGCCTGGAGTCCCGCTCCTCAGTAAGTGAGATACACTCGTGCTTGAGACTGCGAATCATTAATTTATTAAAAATGACGTTATCATCATTTATAATTGTTTCCTTTCCATTTTCTTATACATTCTGATTGACCGACAAAACTTACATTTAAAATAACAGGACTGTGTTACAGGACCCCTTTGCCAGTGTTTTAGTATGAAAGTGTAGTAACCTACAAGTCAATTGAAATCATGTATTATTTGATCTGCTGACGTTATTCCTGATATTCCTGACTGGCAAGTAACAAACATACACAATGTTTTCCCATTGATTTATAAGTTACTATTAGTCAGGGTTATGCTGTAAAAAAAAGAAATGGGTACTTGTAACTTTGACTGGGCTGTATGAAAGTCTATATTTGACTTTTATACAATAAAAGTCAAATACAGTCGTTCTAGTCATTCTATACGACTGGAACGACTGAAAAGAAGAATATTTATGGATTATTAATATATGAGTGCCGTAGGTATGATTAGATTTATGATAAAAAAATAACTCATCAATGCCTGGCCATTCTTTGAGGGGGAAGGCCGATGAGGTTGTGTACAGAGTGCATGAGAAAAGCACATTATTATACTTTATTTCAGCATGTTGATGCTGCATTACACTTCAGTCACCAGTAGATGGCAGACTCTGACTGTGAATGCGCGTACTGTGTGCCTGAAAGCTTCTCACCTGATATGAATGCAGGAGATGGGCCAGAGTTAAGAATGCACAGAAAATAAATGAGATCTTTGTACAGCTTTAAAAACGAAACAGTGAAGTATTATACAAAACAAATAAATTAACAATAAGGATAAACTAAATATAACTCAGTAGAATCAATACAGGTAAAATATATGGAAAACTGGAGAAAAACAAATAAAAAGAGCAATAGAAAAACAAAATACATTTTTAATACAAACAATAAATAAAAAAACGTCACTTCCTTCAACAATAAAGAAATAAAAGTTAATGAAATAAAATTATTCCAACCCCTTTAATGATATTAAAAGGGACGGAAGTATGCCACTCCAATGTCTAAGAAAAACTCAAGAAATTATAAGGCAGTGCAGAATAAGACAAAATAAACATGCAACGAAACTTCAAATTAAGGAAGATGAAGTATCATAAATATACCTGGTAAAAAAAGAAGAAAATAAAGATGGGGTTGTGTTCTCTGACTGCTCTCTGGTCGAGGCATATTTTTGATTATACTTGAGTCCTACTAATGGTTCTGCTAAAGAAACCGAAGTATTTACTTAACAGTGTCAGATGTCCATTTTTATTGAAAGTTAAAAGTTATTTGAAATGTAGAATTTCTCTATCTTTAAAATTCAGACAGGGTAAATTCAGCTTGTAAAGAATAAAAATAGCTTTTTTCATGGAGGTGGATTTTGAACAGTAATTGCTGCATGCCCTTTGTTTCATTTTCTCAAATTTCTAAAGTAGCTAATCCAAACAGTTCTTAGAAATCATGCCACAGCAGTCGTTAACCTTCTCACAATCACACTAAAATTCCAGACTCTTATGGATCCTGATACAAACCTGGGGGTTTTGGCTACGTGTGAACTTTTAAGATGGCTTTTGTTTCTAATCGTACTCTGTTGCTTCTCCATCCAGTTGGAGTTGGAGCAAGAAGCATTACGGGCCCGCTTGAGAAATATCCAGGATAAAGTCATGTATACCCTTGTCTCTGTGCCTGATGGGAATGACATCTCCTCCATATTTGAGCTTGATCCTACCACATTAAGAGGGGGGGACTCGCTTGTACCCAGGTAGGAAGACCAACATGTTAATGAGGTACAATCTTCCCCACCTGGTCCGGCCTATGTTCAGGAGACAAGTGTTGCTCATTTGTTAGTGCAGTTGATACGACACGATTAGGAGAGATAGCATGAGAATTAATATCAATATTCTTGCAAAACAACGGAAGAAGCGTGGAAGTGTTAATTTAGGAGCGTGTGTGACTGTTACGCCTAATAACGTTGGCAGAGAGAAGGATATGCACACAATCAATGGCATTAAAAAGATCATGTACCTGATGTCACCTTGCACGTGTCAGCAGGTGTGTTTTCTTTTTTGTGGTGACATGGATTTTCCTTTTACAGTGTTTGTCTCTTTATGCAACTAAATATACAGTTATGTAAAATACTCCTCAGTGTCATTTGACTTTGTTTTTCCTCTCTAAACCTGCAGATATTTGACAGAGAGGTTACTGGGAAAGCAGCACATTTTGTCTATTGGTCTTTAAGGGGAGCGGATCACAAATGGAATTAAATCTGTTTTCATGCTCAGGACAAGCATGTTCTGTTTGCATTGCCTATATTTTCATAAACTTCCTTTTAGCTTCAGTTACGGAGCCTGAGATGATTGATCCTCATTATAAATCTATGACAGAAATGAAAAATGATGTCAAACCTGCCTTGAGGGCACACAAGAGAATACTTTTGCTCCATTTAACACACAGGCATGTTGCTTTTATAATGTCCATAGAGCTGAATATTTCAAGAAGGTGTAAGAAAAAACTATTGTGTTCCATCTTTGCAGTTCTTTGTAGTATTAGTAACCTTAATAAATGGAACATGTCATTTTCAAATGTCAATATGTGCAGGTTTTCATGCTCCAAAACTAATGTACTACCCAATTTCAGGAACTCGTATGTGCGCCTCAGGCACCTGTGCACAAACACATGGGTTCACAGCACCAACCAACCAATCGACAAGGAGGAGGAAAAGCCTGTCATGCTGTGTGTGAGTGACAGTTGTCCTGTCTGGGTTGATGAGATTCAAACCAATCTAAACCAACTATTGTTCCCTCAAATTACTTTCTATGAAACCCCCCGACTGTGAACATATTATATTTTTCAATAATAAATCTATAATTGTATATTTTATTAATAGACTACTGTAGTATATGATTAAGAAATTGATATAAATGAGCAAAGACTAATCCTAAATACTCAAAAATATCATGCATTGACAAAGCTGAACCTTTTTGTTTTCTTATTTAAGATTGGCACATCTTCCCTGAAAGAGGATAAAGAGGCTTTTGCCATCGTGCCTGTCTCTCCGGCTGAAGTGAGAGACCTTGACTTTGCCAACGATGCTAGTAAAGTGCTGGCCTCTATAGCTGGAAAGCTGGAAAAAGGCACCATCACACAGAATGAGAGGAGGTACGTGATGCCTAGAGGTGCCAGATAATGAGTTTCTCTCATGAAAACCTCCAGACGTGTCTTATTGCTTGTCGTGTCTGTCTTGCATTGAACCTTAGAGCGGTCACCAAGCTTTTGGAGGATCTGGTCTTCTTTGTAGTGGATATTCCCAACAATGGACAGGATGTTCTTGAGATCATGGTCAACAAGCCCAACAGAGAACGACAGAAACTCATGAGAGAACAGAATATTCTCAAGCAGGTAAAACCTTATGTAAAGTAGAAGGTAACATTTTAAACATGAGTATTAGCTTGTTGGAATCTTACTAAACTCCCCTGCACCAACTCTCCTAATTTAAACTCTTTCACAAGTTTCTCTCTTTCATAACTGAAAGTGGCAGGATTGTCAGCTGTTGCTTTGGATCTTCATTATGACCACAATTGTCACAATATTATGTCCATCTTCAGATCTTCAAGCTGCTGCAGGCTCCGTTCACAGACAGTGGGGACGGGCCCATGCTGCGACTGGAGGAGCTAGCCGACCAGCGCCATGCCCCCTTCAGACACATCTGCCGCCTGTGTTATCGGGTTCTGCGTCACTCTCAGCAGGACTACCGCAAGAACCAGGTACCGCTCCTTAGGCCTCCTTACCTCCAGCCCTGTGCGCACATGGGTGCATGTGCTACTGGAGTTTGTGGTTAGAGTACATTCAGAGTTATCTTGACTAAATCTAATGCCAAATGAAAGAAGCCTTTGCTCTGTCAAAAAATGCCCTAAATCAAAGATGTTTAATGTAATGTCCCTTTATCAAAATTTCTGCTAATAAAAATACACAGAAGCACACATGATTCAAGCTCATTGAATAGAAAAATACTTACAAAATGTCAAATGTAGCATTCCCATTCTTGTTAAGACAGTTGGCTTCTCTTAAACACATTAACGTGTAATGGTTGGAGGGGTCATTTAATTAGATTGGATAAAGAGGCACTCTGGTCTTTGTGAACATGCTCTGTTTCCTGAACATCGATTGCCTTTATCAAGTCAATTTAAGCAATGGATAATGACATAACAAGACAAATGGGCTACGTTAATATTGTGACGTTTTGTCCACAGTGAGTCTATGCCATCATTTGTTTAAACCCTTTATCCCCGCAGGAGTATATCGCCAAACAGTTTCGCTTCATGCAAAAACAGATCGGCTATGATGTCCTGGCTGAAGACACAATCACAGCTCTACTCCATAACAACCGCAAACTGCTGGAGAAACATATCACTGCTGCCGAGATCGACACCTTCGTTAGCCTGGTTCGCAAGAACCGTGAGCCAAGGTTTGTATGTAGACACCTAAACACGGCGAGTTAGGGAAAAGACAGAATCAAAAAGAAAGAAAATCTTTTTATATGACATTCCCTTACCATCATCACATTGTTACCTCTAGACATGTATGCACTCTATTAACTCTCTATTCCAGACACACAACAGTGTAAACTACCTCAGCCACTAACATTAGCAAGCAGCATATCCGCCAAGGAGGCATTGATTTTGCCGGTGTTTTAAGGAATTACACTAAAATCACTTGTATTTTGAAAGACCTGATGTGAAATATGTATCATTATTGGAACATTTCTGACAATAACATAAACAAGTTTACAGATTTTCATCCAACTGGATGAAAGAGTGAGGCAGGTGCCAGAAAAGGAGCTATTGAATTTTGGAATAGATCCCTTATTTTCTTCACTAACATTAACAGAACCCAGCATTTTGGTTTCCTGCCAAAAAAGAGCACTAGAGGTACAATGTTTGCTATCTGAGTAATAATGGAGAAGTATATTGAAGGTCAGAAAGAGTTGCTTTGTGTCTTTGTGGATTTAGAGAAAGCGTACGACAGAGTGCCTTGGGAGGAATTGTGGTATTGCAGTAGGAAGTCAGAAATCTCTGTGGACTATGATGTTTGTGGATGACATTGGGATCTGTAGTAAGAGCAAGGAGCAGGTAGAAGAAAGCCTGAAGAGGAAGCTGAGGTATGCGTAGGAGTTAAGTTCAGTTGCTGCAAGTCAGAATACATGTGTGTGAATAAGGTGGAAGGTGGGTATGCAGGAAGTAGAAGTGAGGAAGGCACAGGATGTGTTGTGCTAGGGTCAACTGTTCAGAACAATGAGGAGTGTGGAATAGAGGTGAAGGAGCAAGGTCAGGCAGGGTGAAAAAGAGTGTCAGGAATTGTCTTTGACAGAAGAGTGGCAGCAAGAGTGAAGGGAAACGTTTACAAGATGGCAGGGAGAACAGCTCTGCTATTTGGTTTACAGATGGTGGTTCTGACCAATAGACGGGACGCAGAGCTGGAGGTGGTAGAGTTGAAGATGTTCAACTGTATGTATGTATTTTCTTTGTAAGTTACGATAACGTACAGGATTAGAGATGAGCAAATCAGAGGGACAGCCAAGGCTAGAAACTTGGAGACAAAGATAGGCCAGATTGAAATTTTTTGGACATGTTGAAAGGAGTGATTGTGGATCTAGAGTTAGAAGGATGCTGGAGATGGAGCTGCCAGGCAGGAGAAAAAGGGGAGGACCAAGGAGGATATTTCTGGATGTGGTGAGAGAGAACTGAAGTCGGTTGGTGTGATGGTGGAAGATGCAGAGAACAGGGCAAGATGGTAACAGATGATCAGCCGTGGCGTGACCTAATGGGAGCCGCTGAAAGAAGAAGAACATTAACAGAGCCCAAGGGGCTGCCATTCGAATGGCGATTATGTCTCTATCTTATTTCAAAGGGGCTGGTGCAGGCAGGCACTCTATTGAGTTCCTGACAAGTTTTTAAGTACTGAAGACAAATGTCATTCATGATACCCAAGATAAATTTAGGGTATAATGTGCTGAAGGTGATTTGAAATAAAAGTTAACTAATGAAGGAAATAAGTAATTCACTATAGGAGAATGTTCTACTTATTCAATCTGACGTATAATTATATCTCTGATGCTTAAGTTCATCTTGTCGTCTTTAAAAAAAAGAAAAAGAGTTGTATTGAATTAGGCAGTGCGTGTGTGTGTGTGTGTGTGTGTATGTGTGTGTGTGTGTGTGCGTTGGTGTGTTACAGATTCCTGGACTACCTGTCAGACTTGTGTGTATCAATGAACAAGTCAATCCCGGTGACACAGGAGCTCATCTGTAATGCAGTGCTGGATCCAGCTAATGCAGACATCCTCATAGAAACTAAGTGAGTACCAAGTTTCTGCATTCGTGCTATTCCAATTTTACTTACACACTAATCTATAATCTTGTATTAATCATTAAAAAAAAAAAAAGAATTGTGTCAACAACTTTAATTTGAAATATATATATAGTATAATTATTGCTAGATTTAAGTGTGGATACCATGGATAAACCAGTTCCAGGCCTGGCTGACCTGGTATTCAAAATGTTCCTGTTATAAGCAACATTTTTTTGTCAAATTGCCAATAAAATAGATCTCTTTGAAAATGTTTTACTTTTATCATCTTCCTTACTCTGTTTGTTGTCAAAACTATGTTCTTACTTAATATGCAACCCATATCAATATTTGATTGGTTACACACCTCAATGAACAGTGTTTCACACTGAACGGGCACAGATGGGTGAAGAGGAACGTATTTTCATATGTATTCTGCTGGACAGCATAATCTATGAAATAAAACATCTATGAACGACAAAATTGTTAATGATGGCTAGTTAGTGTTATGAATGAGTTGATTCTTTAATATAGATAGTCATGTATTGATTTTAGATTTACTGGAATATATAGTTGTTTTTTTTCAACCACAGAAATGTTATGGAGATGAAGTACAACTACCTCAAATTGTTCCAACGTATTATAGATGGAAATGTAGTCAATGGCATTCCATTTCTGGCTGCTATTAACTTTAATCTGATTTTCATTTATAATTCCCAATTATCAGTTATGAGTGTCTTTGTTCAATAATCCATATATCCAGTTTCTGACTTACCCGGGGGTCGAGTCTCAGTGGCAGCAGGATAAGAAGGGATTTTTCTCTCCAGCAACACTCTCCAAGGCATTCCAATGTCCCCGACATTCCCTGTAACACGTTGGAAGTTGAAAATCTGATGGATAGGGGCCTCCGCCAGACGTCCCCAGTTCACCTTCACTATTTGTTTTTGGTTTACCAGGTCTGTCAGCCAACCTCCCTCACCATCTGATCCAACGCATCCGTGGACAGCTCTGCTGAGTGTCCATGACATACGGCCGCAGATCTGATGATACAACCACAATGTCGATTATAGA
Organism: Lophius americanus; assembly: GCA_037951165.1. Taxonomy (NCBI): domain Eukaryota; kingdom Metazoa; phylum Chordata; class Actinopteri; order Lophiiformes; family Lophiidae; genus Lophius; species Lophius americanus. Next base: position 3,303,606 of record JBBDHG010000140.1, on the reverse strand, counting down.
TATTTGGCCTAAGGTTGCTTGGTACCAAGTACACTTATGAGCCAGCTTATGCTTGTACATGTTGTTTGTTTTGGACAGTCCATGACTGGCGCACAGGTCGATGAACTAGATGCAATTCTGGTTTAGATCAGGCAGACGGTTTCTTCCAATCATGCCCCTCCAGGTTTTCTCCATTGTTGCCAAAATGAACGTTGAAGTTGCAGACGACAGCTATAGAGACCCTGGATGGAACACTTCCTAAGACACCAGCCAGAAACTCCAACAAGGCCTTATACTCTGAACTAATGTACTGTTTGTAGGCACAGACGACAATCAGAGCATTCCTTCCTGCAGATGACCCTGTTTTCTCCAGGGAAAACTCAGACGGGGGCTTTGAGTATTCCCACACCCGCCTAACGCCTCTCACCATGGGTAACTTCTAGGTGGTACAGCTCTACCTCTCGCACTAGTCCTGGTTCTTTCCCGGCTAAAGAGGTGACATTCCACAAATCTAAAGCTAGTTGGCTATACCAGGGGTTAGTACGCCCGGTTTCTCCATCGCCTACTGCCCAATAATACTGTAATATGTTGTATAAATATTGGCTTTGAATCCCTTAGTAGATTATTTGTTTGACAGACTGAGGTCGCCAGGTAAATTAATCATTAATGACATTACTGATACTAGCAGGTATAACAGTATAAATGTGTTCACTCTGCATGTCACACCCTATATTTAAAGCTTCTCATTGCATCTTACTCCTAATGCTCACACGTTTACTTTCATCAGCATTTAACAAGAAAAAAACAATCCCCTCCTCATGCAGACTCGTGCTGTCAAGATTTGAGATTGAGGGGGAGCCGCTCGGAGAGAACTCTGTGGAGTCTGAAGAGGATGAGGAGGAGGTGTGGTTGTTTTGGAGAGACAACAACATAGAGATCCGCAGTAAAAGCATCCGGGAGCTGGCCCAGGATGCCAAGGAGGGACAGAAGGAGGACCAGGAGGTTGTCAGCTATTACAGGTAGTAAAACTGAGCCAGGATAATGTGAGCATACTGAGTGTATGTGACTATAATCATTTTGTATTTGATAAATGGTCATAAGAACAACTTTGGTGAAGGGTTATTCAAAAATGAATCAGAATATACTTTTGTGTATTCTCCACTACAGGTACCAACTGAATCTATTTGCCAGGATGTGTTTGGACCGACAGTACCTGGCCATCAACAAGATATCCGGCCAGCTGGATGTGGACTTGATCTTGCGCTGCATGTCCGATGAAGACCTGCCTTATGATCTGCGAGCCTCCTTCTGTCGCATGATGCTGCACATGCATGTGGACCGGGATCCTCAGGAGCAGGTCACACCTGTTAAGTACGCTCGACTGTGGTCTGAGATCCCCTCAGAGATTGACATTGATGAGTAAGTAATTGGAGAAATGGAATTTTAAAATATTCCACTGATGTTAGGATCATTTTTTTTTTTTGTAAATTGTAGATTAATTTGTGCTTTTTTTGTATTACTGTAGTTATGACAACGATGGGACATCTAAGGATGAAATTAAGGAGCGGTTCTCTCAGACTATGGAGTTTGTGGAGAACTACCTGAGGGATGTTGTATGTCAGAGCTTCCCTTTTGCAGATAAAGAGAAAAACAAGCTCACCTTTGAGGTCTGCTTTGAACCTTCATACTCGTGTCATAGTGGTAATGGGAAAGTCAGAAATCGCATAATTAATAAACCTACCTTTCATTTTTAGGTGGTGAATCTAGCCAGGAACTTGATTTATTTTGGCTTCTATAACTTCAGTGACCTCCTGAGACTAACCAAGATCCTGCTGGCTATTCTTGACTGTGTCCATTTGAGCACAATTTTCCCTTTCAACAAGCTTGAGAAAGAGGATGAGAGTAAAGGTATAAACATGTTTGTTGCTCAGTGGAGCACCAAATGCCACATAAGTCTGACGCTGATGTCTTATTTGTAAATGGATGCTTTTGTTTCCAGGCAGCAATGTGATAAGGTCTATTCATGGCGTTGGAGAACTGATGTCACAAGTAGTCCTGAGAGGAGGAGGCTTCCTCCACACAACTTTAAACAATAGCACCAATGGGGACACAGTGAAAACCCAGGTTGAACCTGAGAAACAGGACATCCTGGTCATGGATACTAAGCTCAAGATCATTGAAATCCTGCAGGTGAAGAAGATGCAACATTTCCATGCAAGCATATAATGCATACATTCTATCAGACACAGTGCTTTCATCCTCCAAATATTCTCATATAATCCCTGTCATTTACTTGTTTGCTCTGTAGTTCATCCTGAATGTGCGTCTGGACTACAGGATCTCTTGTCTGCTGTCTATATTTAAGAGAGAGTTTGATGAGAGTAATTCCCAGAGTGAATTATCTATAACTGGAGCAGTAGAAGGACCAAACAACATGCCAGGTCAGTTTAACTTATAGCTGCATTTTACACAAATATGGGGCATTTCAGGTTATTAATGATATTATAAAAGGATTTGGACTAAGCTGGTTATAAGTGTATATTTCTTAATGCAGGAGCTTTGGATTTTGAGCACATAGAGGAGCAAGCAGAGGGGATATTCGGTGGAAGGTAATCCCAGTTTCTCAAGAAAGGAATGAAAAATGAATTAAAGAGAAGGTGTTTTCATTTGAGTTTGTGTTCTTTGTTTGTCTAGTGAAGAGAACACCCCACTGGACTTGGATGATCATGGTGGCCGCACATTCTTGAGGGTCCTGCTGCACTTAACCATGCATGATTATCCTCCGCTGGTATCCAGAGCCCTCCACCTGCTCTTCAGGCACTTCAGTCAAAGACAGGAGGTCTTGCAGGCCTTCAAGCAGGTACTCTTATCGGCCTGAATTTGCAATGATAACTACTCTGTGCAGTACATAACTGTGTAACATGTATATTCACAGGTCCAACTGCTGGTCACTAGTCAAGATGTGGAAAATTACAAGCAAATCAAGTCGGACCTTGACCAGCTGCGCTCTATTGTAGAGAAGTCAGAGCTCTGGGTGTATAAGAGGCAAGGGTCAGATGATGGAATTGATCCAGGAGAGGGTCTCTCCATTGAGCAAGAACATAAACAGGTGAAGCACATTGTATATAAAAGACACTGATAATATATTCCGAACAACGTTTTTTCATTAGATTGAGGCTTTTTCCTTTGATGCGTTATTACTGGTGTACTCTCTAGGGTGATTCGGGGACCACGGACAAGCCGAAGAAGGCAGAAAGTACCAGCAGTTACAACTACAGAGTGGTGAAGGAGGTAAGTATTTACTTCTATGTATGGTTAGCAAGTTCTTCTTGTCATCGAGACGTAACTTTCGACACCAAATTTATCACTTCCTCTTCACTTTACTCTTCCAGATCCTGCTGCGACTTAGCAGACTGTGTGTCCAAGAAGGGCTGTCTGGTAGGAAAAGCAGGAAACAGCAGCAGAGGTTATTGAGGAATATGGGCGCCCACGCTGTTGTTCTTGAGCTCCTACAGATTCCCTATGAGAAGGTATCAGAACTGTCTGTGAAAGTTTTATTCAGTTACAAGTTTTTAAGTCCAAAAGTGAATGAACCTTCACCTCAGCCGTTTCCCCCCTCAGGGAGAGGATTTGCGAATGCAGGATATCATGAAGTTAGCCCATGAGTTTCTGCAGAACTTCTGTGCGGGAAACCAGCAGAACCAAGCCCTTTTACACAAGCATATCAATCTTTTCCTCAACCCAGGGGTGAGCTGCTCTTCCAGTCTAGTCACCACATGATACCCAAACATCAGCTGATTTTTACTCTAAACCAAGTCAGTTTGTTCTGATCTTCCTCATCTCCTTTTTTTTTTTTTTAACTTTTGTGCAGATTCTAGAGGCGATCACCATGCAGCATATATTTATGAACAACTTCCAGCTGTGCAGTGAGATCAATGAACGTGTGGTTCAGCACTTTGTCCACTGCATCGAAACACACGGCCGCAACGTCCAGTACCTCAAGTTCCTTCAGACTATCGTCAAAGCGGAGAATAAATTTATCAAAAAGTGTCAGGATATCGTCATGGCTGAGGTCTTGCCTTGTTATATCCTTTCTAAAGTTTCCACTCTGCTGTTCCTTATGACCTAGTGTAATGATATATTTGTTCCTTCCTCCAGCTGGTGAACGCTGGCGAAGATGTTTTAGTCTTCTATAATGACCGCGCCTCCTTCCAGACGCTGGTGCAGATGATGCGATCGGAACGAGATCGCATGGATGAGAACAGTCCTCTGATGTACCACATACACCTGGTAGAACTACTGGCTGTCTGCACTGAGGGCAAGAACGTCTACACGGAGATCAAGTGTAACTCCTTGTTACCACTGGATGACATAGTGCGGGTGGTCACGCATGAAGACTGCATCCCTGAGGTGAGTTTAGCCTCAGACTGAGGAGCAGCATTCTCTTAACATGGAAGTTAAAAAATAAAAAACAATTGGTGATACATGTTAATGCCATGCTTTCAACTTCAGTATGTCTACAGTAGTATAATCAGTTAAAATCTACCATGTAATAAAACTTTATATCTCTATATGGTCCAATCTGGTGCTAGCTCTTAAGCTGAGATTCATGTGTTGGTGTATATTACTTTATTTATGTTTAATTATCCTTCATTGGGTTCTTCCTTACTACATTACCTATCCTTCTACCACATATGTTATTGTTATTATTACTATTATCAATTATACAATAATAATAATTGTTGTGATTGTATTATTATTATTATATAATATTATATATATAATATATATATTTTTTGTGCGGTACCATTAGTACTGTAGGATGGGGGAAAATGACAAACATGTGATTGGTGCCGTTTTGCTGGATAGTATGGTGACACCCACTACCTCTGCTATTGCTTTGCTTTCTTTAACTATTCTTGACTGCAGCACATTTTTAAATTCACCCTAATTCTAACCTTTCAGGTGAAAATTGCCTACATCAACTTCTTGAACCATTGCTATGTGGATACAGAGGTGGAAATGAAGGAGATCTACACCTCCAACCACATGTGGAAGCTCTTTGAGAATTTCCTGGTGGACATTTGCATAGTAAGGGGCTACTTCGATTTCCTCCAGCACTTAAAAAGAAAAAAGATATATGACAATTGGGACTGCAAGCCAATTACCTTTTGGTGATTACAGGTGTGCAATAATACAAGTGACCGCAAGCATGCAGACACAGTTCTGGAGCGTTACGTGACGGAGACTGTTATGAGCATTGTAACGACTTTCTTCAGCTCACCTTTCTCCGACCAGAGCACCAGCCTGCAGGTATGTAATCACCAAGCTATGAAACAGTTTATAGAGTACCTTTAACACTGAATGAAAATAGAGATCAATAATTTGTCAATCCAGAAGAGCTTAAACAACAACATAAAACTAAGGTAACTTGAGTAAACACATAAAAAGTACAACTACCGCATGTTTTCACGCGTTTGGGCTTGGGAAACTTTGAGCAGCAAAAATTGTAACCAAATGCTTCTGATAGCTGGAGATCAGTCAATCAATTCTAGCCCACAGGACACATTATGGCAAATCAGTTAATTACTATTTAAATGTGACAGCAATGCTGAGACTTAGTGTTCTTTATGATAATTGTAAGGATAATAACATAATTATCGTTATTTCTCAAAACCAATAGTATTATAAATAATAGATTATTATAAGCAGCAGAAATTGTAGTTGCAGTAGTTTGATCTTTTTTAGTGTAGTATGTGACATAACTTATTCAATTGAGACTGAAATAACTATCAATAATTGAAGTAGCTCTATTTTTTTTAAATATATACTAAATATATATATATTTTTTTTAGGTTAAAAGCTATTTTCTCAAAAACATATATTTATTCGTTTGAATTTTACATTTGTCAGATTTCTTTATTTTATTTATTTATGTAAGACAAATAATACAGTTTCGTGTTCTACTAATTTAAATAAACACTTTGCTCTTAAGTGTAATATTACTATTTTATACTGAAAACTTGTTAGTCCATGTGTTGTGGGCGTGGGGGCATAAACAAAATCTGATTAGGGCTTAGCACCACTTTGCACAGGTTCAACCTGCATGCTGATGTATGAGCTGTCCCATGTCATTTTAACCAAACTGCACAATTCTCCAGAGACGGCCCTGATCCATTATCCTGGCTTTTAGCTCTGAAATAATACAATCCATGGTAGTTATTTCTTGACATTTAGTACATCCTGAAGAGGTGAAATAAATGCCTCAACGGAATTTTTATACAATTTAAGCTTGATTGTGAGTTGAATGAAATGAATATCCCCCTTATTTACCCATCTGTTGCATTTATCAAATTATGTACTGTGACCCACAGAATTTGTGGCACCCTCCAAAACAAATGAGTAAATGAGATGCAAATAAATATCTTGATTGTCTATACCAATGATATTTAGTAAAGATTTTCCACAAAAATATAACCTTCTGTAGGGTAACATGATTTAAAAAAAGACAAACATTACTTCATTGATAAAGAGCAAAATGCATCCATAAAAAGTTTGCCACAATTATTGGCACCCTGCCTTTAATATTTTGTGCAGTCCCCTTTTGCCACAGCAACAGCCCTCAGTCTCCTTCTGTAGTGTGTGATGAGGTATAGAAAATGTGGAGAAAATATTAGACCATTCCTCCAAAAAGAAACTATCCAGTTCCTTCGGATTACGAGGTTTACGCTTGTGGAATTTCTTCTTCAGCACCTCCCACAGATGTTCTGTGGGGTTTAGGTCAGGTGACTGGGATGACCAGTGAAAAGAGTTTATTCTTGATCTCTGAACCATTCTTTGGTTCAGAGATCACGGATTTTGAGGTGTGCTTGGATTATTTTCCTGCCTGAAGGCCTGAAGGTGCAACAACTTCTCATTTAAGTTTCCTGGGTGAGATCTTTTGGTGTTCGTACTATATATTTTAACAAGATGTCCAGGGCTTTTGGTAGAAAACAGCACCGCAGCATCCGAGATCCACCACCATACTTCTCAGCAGTATGAGGTGCTTTTCTCTATGGCTGTCTTTATTGCTACGCCACACCCAGAAGCATGTCAAAGAGTATTAGGCCTGTGTCATCTCACATTTATACCCTAGAAACACGGGAAGTCATTGTTCAGCACTTAGGAGTTCTTCCTCAAACAGGAACCTAAAACCATAAAATAGAGCTGGAAATATGCCTCAGTTAACTTTCTATCACAGTATTTCCTGGAGCTGGCAATAATTGTAGAATACATGTCTTAAAGAAATACATATTGTTTTATTTCAAGAATGTAATGATACTTTGGTTCATTTTGGGGTATTTTCAATCATTTGAATTAAAGATCATGGGTATACACAATAAAGACTTTATTTCTTGTATCTTATTTTACTAATTGTGGGTTCCAATAATGCTGGGGGGCCCTGTCGGATATGGTCTTGTAAAACCAATTGGATATAACAAAGTAAAGATGAGTTAGCTAACCTTTGTCATGGAAGTCATGTTTTAATTTGTGTCCAACAACTGGTCAGTTGCTTTGTCTGTTGCCAGCAACTACCGGTGCATTTCCAAGATGAAGGATGGGGAATGGGCAGGAAAGAAGTAATTCAATTTTGTTAAAGATACAGATGACCGCAAAGGCAAAGGAAATTCCTTGCACTTCCCAAACATTACTATCTGTTTTTTTTCTCTGTTTTACATTTTCCCTAATTGTTTAAATCTACTGAACCAATTTCCATGAAACACAGATGAGGTTCAGGCAAGGACTAGGTGACCTAAACAGACATGTGTAGCACTTGGTGGAGGCATTTGCTCTACAGTGTAACATTTAGTTATGACTGTTCTCATCGGTTCACTTTGTAATTTACCCTTTAATTACAGAAGTCAATCAATTAATCTGAAAAATAAGATAATAACTTTGTGAACAGTCAGTTGTTAAAATACTAATTCTCTTTTCATTCCATTCTTGAGCAATTATTTCCAGAGTCCAGATCCTTATTATAGAGCAGTAATAAGAGCCGTACGCGGAATGAGCAGTGTTTCATTTGAATGTATGCGTGTGATTTACTTTATTTTCTCTGCATCTTTTGTGTCTTCACTTCTTGTGTTCCCTGCTGCAGACCCCGTTGTGGAGGAAAATATTTTAGGTATTTACTGAGTTGAGTGGGGATAAAATAGCGTTGGGTGTTGAAGATTCTTGAGATGAAACTAATTTTCACTGGGCTAAGGGTTGGTGAATGTTTGGTCCTGGACTGATGGGACTCCTGTAAAGTAACACACCCCTACTTGCTTTTGAAGCTAGAAAGTTTTTGTCCCCTGAAATAAACAGATTGATTGGGTTATCTCTCCTTTCTGTATCTCATCCTCAGACCAGGCAGCCAGTTTTTGTCCAGTTGTTGCAGGCAGTGTTCAGGGTCTACCATTGTAACTGGTTGATCCCGATCCAGAAGGGCTCTGTTGAGAACTGCATCAAGGTGCTGTCTGACGTCGGTAAGATCAAGATCCAGCACCACTTCCATCAACTTCTTGAAACGAAAAAATGCTGAGCTACAAACTCTTACCTTTGAGGTCTACATCATTCAAACGTATACAGTGCAATAGTTTCAACAGTGTTTATTTAAGGAATGATACTGAACTGCTTGTTGTCTATATCTGTTATTGTGATATCCATACTACTCACTGCTTGTTTGTGTGTCCTGAATAGCTAAAGGCAGAGCAATAGCAATCCCTGTGGACCTGGACAACCAGGTGAACAACCTGTTTGTGAAATCTAACAACATTGTCCAGAAGACAGCCATGAGTTGGAGGCTTTCAGCTCGTAATGCTGCACGCAGAGACTCTGTGGTGACCGCATCACGTGACTACAGAAACATCATTGAGAGGCTGCAGGTACTTTATTTGTGCAAGTTTGTGTCTGATTGAATTATGTAACACACACAATTCAGTGCACGTTTCTTTACCTGGACTGCAGGACATTGTTTCAGCTCTGGAGGACCGTCTTCGCCCACTGGTCCAGGCTGAGTTGTCCGTGTTGGTGGATGTGCTGCACCGGCCCGAGCTTCTCTTCCCTGAAAACACAGACTCACGCAAGAAGTGCGAAAGCGGAGGTTTCATATGCAAGTAAGCTCTGAAAATATCTCCTTCACTTGATTTTTTAGCATCACGTGAGTGATGGTGCATATTATACCTGTGACTTATAAATGAATGCATTAAAAATTAAATGTATTATTATTATTATTATTAAATGAATGCACGTGTGCAGGCTGATCAAACATACCAAACAACTGCTGGAGGAAAATGAGGAGCGACTGTGCATCAAAGTTCTACAAACACTGCGAGAGATGATGACAAAAGACCGTGGTTATGGAGAGAAGGTAGGTGAAGCTACCACACATAGAAGTGGTGGGTTAAAATACTTCCTGGACCCCTCAGTGATTGAGCAGATGCGTATATACTGTTATAGAAAATGTTGTTAACATTTATATGATGCTGGCTGGTATATACAGTACGTCATCTTACCAGGAGCGGGTAAAACGGTAAAATCAGCCATAACATCAAAACGGCCTGTCTAACATTGTGTATGTCCCCTTTCTGCTACTTAACATTTCTGTGATCTGACACCTTGCTATTGGAAACAACATTAACCTTTTCAGCAGTTTTTACAACGGTAACGCTTCTGTGGGATCAGACGACATGGGTTAGGATTTGCTCCATGACTCCCTTGGCAGTTCTGTAGTATAAGAGATATTCTATCAAAGTGTCTCAAATCATTATGGTTGCCCATTGACGCGGCCATTGTCACAAGAAATCCATGTTATTCAGACTTCACCTATCAGTAGTTATAATGATTTGGATGATCACTGTATATTTTACATCATATTTATATTTTATTTATATTTATTTTAAGTTGCGTCACACACCTGTGAGCCCTGATCTTGTGAGACTGCCATTATTTGTAGAGGAATTATCTTACTCTCCCTATTACATTCACCTGGCAGTCAATAGAGCAGGAGGGGTCCGTTCTGTCCAACTGTCCTAATTTTATCCTCACTGTGGATAATATTCATAAATACCCTCTTTTTGCTGCGGCAGTTGACAGCATCAGACTGAACACATTAAACCAGATGGCGTGCTGTATCATTGACTTCTGCTTTAGTTTCCTCTTTCCTGTGTTGTTATCTAATCACCTTAAAACCTCTGTTCTCTTTCAGCTCAGGGCCTTTGATGATGAGATGGATATGCCTAAGGTTGTGTCCTTTTTTCCTCTTTCCATGCCTTTGTTTTCCTTAGTTGGAATTCTGATGTGTATGTGTGGCCCTAGTATCTCTGTGACTGTACTGTGGCAGATGCTGTGTGTTGTAGTTAGTGGTTGCTCTGTGCTCAGCCGTTAAATAGTCCGTCATATGCTCCATAGTGCCATAAATGGGTGTGTATGTAAACAGTGAGCGAGAAAGAGATGTGATGCAGGGAGATGAGCGGGTTGATTGACCGTGTATTGCTCAACTAAGTCATGCAATTTCAGGTTCCAAGGTTAGTCACTCTTTGGCTGAGAAAACTGCCTTATAATTTCCATTCAAATGATCTACCCTTGATTTAAGTCATTTTGGGCCCCATTGAACGTCAACTCCAGTTCAGTATTCTTTGCGCATGTTTTTTTAACATTCCAGCAAACTATAGGATTATACTGATTTGAAGTTAAATAAACATAAAAGGGCAATGCAATGCAGCATATCTTAGTTTGCCGCAACCAAATGTATTTAAGAAGAAACAAAAAACTTTGATGCAGTAGGAATGCCGACTTTAATAACCTAATGTTAGTCTTGGTCAATTTTCAGCTTTATGAAGCGTGTTTCCCCTGCATCTCCTATAGGTGCTGATAGGGGGTGCTGTGGTTTTGCACATGATTCACAAAGCCTGTGAATGAATGAATGTGTGTGGCTATGAGGGGCTGTGTCAGTCATTGAGGCTGAGTCCTAGTTTTCCTTGTCTCTGAGCTGCACGATTCCTGGGTCCCTGCCAATTCTAGGTTGAGGTTACATAAGAACCAATTTTTTTTTCTTTTCCTGGAACCCAGCCCCTCTGCCAGTGTGTGACCTTTAGCACTAATTGCCAGAAAATTGTGGAGATGCTGTTTACCCACACTGCAGTTCTGTGTCTGCGTGTGTGTGCATTTCTCTGTGTGGGTACATCTGCGTGTTTATGGGCGGTGAAGGTCTGATCTCTTTCCACACCTGTTAAAGGTTGTATCGCTGTCTGCACATGAAAAACAACTCTGATGTAAGATTGACGGACCCTGCTCTCCACATACCAACACGTATATTTATTTTCTACTCTCTTTTCCATTTCGACTCAATTAATAAATTGTGAATTATTTTCTCCACTACCCCTCCTCCCCCACTGGCATCCACACGCTTTCAAGCGGATGCAAACACAATTCCACTTTGTGTAAACTAGACGAAGTTGGCCGTGTGGGTTTGTCTGGGTGTGAAATAAAAGTGTGTTGTTGGTGCATGTCTCCTCCGTTGCCCTTTCTTGTGGAGCAGCACAGCATACGATCACAGAAGAAAAGGCTGAATATAGGAGCTTGCTGAACGAGAAACAGGGCTTAAATAGGTCACATGAAATAGGTTTTTTATGGAATATCTTACATAACTTCTTATCATATCAGGCATTTTTTTGTACATCGTGATAGAAAGAAGTGTATTTTTGACCTCAGCAATGAGTGCATACCACACTGTTGCTAAATGTCAGGGACGTGATTATCAGTTTATCCATTGCTGTTTTGGCCAAAGATCTCTCTCTCTCTGTCTCTCTCTCTTTGTCTCTCTCTCTCTCTGTCTCTCTCTGTCTCTCTCTCTCTGTCTCTCTCTCTCTCTGTTTTTCTCTCTGTCTCTTACTCTGTGTCTCCCTATCTGTTTTTCTCTCTTTCTCTGTCTCTCTCTCTCTCTGTCTCTCTCTCTCTCTCTCTCTCTCTCTCTCTCTGTCTCTCTATCTGTTTACCTCTCTTTCTCTGTCTCTCTCTCTCTCTCTCTGTCTCTCTCACCCTGTGTTAGATGGATCTATGAGTCTCTCAGTTATGCAAGCCCATCATGTTAAAAGTTAGCCATCCTTTTAACTCCCAGTTTCTTAATTTAGCAAGTTGGAGTGGATTTAGATGACAAAATCTTCTATTACATGTTAATGGCACACCCAGGTTTTTTTCAATCAATTCAAGAAATTTTCTACTCAACTTCCAGCAGTGCTCTTCACACTCAGGCCAACAATTTAATAGTCTTTTGACAGTGCTGGTGCAGAAGTAGGACAGTTGCAATGCAAATGACAATACATTTTTAATTTAGTCTGCACATAACAGGCAGCCAAGTGGTAAACCCCAAAATGCATATAATTCATCCCTGGTTCAAACATCACAAGTTTGTTATGCACCTCAGGAAAAAAACGTGACATAAAACAAAGTGCAGTGTGTGTGTGTGTGTGTGTGTGTGTGTGTGTGTGTGTTTTCTTTACCGAGCTTTTAGAAGTGTGAGACTGATCAGGGATTTGCCCCTGGGTGTTTCAACTTGATGGAATGCTCTCTGGCAGACTTGGCAATTGTAAGAGGATACTCCGTGGTATCTTTGGTCAGAGTGGAGATAATCAGCGGTTCATTTCTTCTCTGATCAGCGTATTGTTTTGTGGTTACACGTGCTGATAGCGAAGCAGGGTCCACAGATGTGTGGAACATTTCACTCCTCCAACGTGAGAACTGAGAAAGTACCCTTATAACCTGGTGCTGAACTCTGCCTCACTATGAAATTGATTGTTGTTCGTGTCACAAGCGACTTTGAAGTGTTGACACTAGACTCTTGACTTGACTTGAGACATTGGTGATTTTCATGAACAAATGCACTTGAAATATTAAAAAAAATATATTAAGAGGAACTTTCAAAATAAAAACCTCTCCAGAAAGTTTGCGGCACAAGATCTATGTCAACTTAATAGTGCAGAATAATGCAAAAGCATTACTGTAAGTATAATCTGTTTCAGGTTTCTTCTATCATACAATGTTTCCCTGTTCTGGACATTTCTTAAAATTGTGATTTTTCTTCTTTTTTTTAAATTTTGCAGATATTTTTATAAGTTGAGAAAATATTGACGCTGAAAAATGATTGAAGTATTCCAAAAAAATCATGAAAAATCCCATTTAAAAGGATTACCCTATCCCTGTTCTCAAAATCTTCAATTTTCAGAGACCATACAAGCTACTGACATCTGGGAGCATTAATGCCTTTGGTGAAGATGAGTCCAGCTACAGAGATGTGTTTTCTCAGTGCAGCTATCAGTGCTCACTGGCTTCTGCATCGGAGAATTTGGACGAACAATCGGTTGATAATGAATGAATGAATACTGAATATTACTAAAAGAAATGGGATATGGGAGAGTTTTCACAAGAAAGTCAATGCTGTGGGTAAAACAAGAAGAACAACGGATGAAATTGAGAGATGAAGGCAAAATATAAAAGGAACAAAAGAAAATATTTCTATACAAAGACTTATAATGAAACCTTGGTTAAAAACAGGTTGGGGGCAGGAGGGAGACATGCCTCTGACCAGGACTGAGCGGCAGTCAGCTCACCTTTTAGCCATGAGCAAGTGCACAACTTTTTTTTCCTGGATATATTTAATTTGTTCACTATATCTACCAAATTAAAAACGTATACGCTTCATGTGGCAACGTTTTGTTTAGTTGTAGTCTTGAAGATGGATTCATCCATTGCGCCGGAGGTCAGGCCCGGTAATGGTATAGGCTCCTCATGTTGGCTACCAGCTGCAAACCATCACCAATGCCTGAAAAAGAGAGAGAGAAACTACTCAAACACTGATAATGCTAGTGTTATTCTTTCTATCGCCATGTTTGTTTATCACTTGCCTTTTGATAACAGATTTCCACCGTAAGGGGCTCTGCGTCACTGACTTAGTGGCCTCGTTCCTTGTTCTAGTGATTGTGTACGTGGAACCCCAGCACCCCTAGCCTGCCCGTCCTAGCAAGTCTTTTTACATAACAATGTTTGCAGTGTATTGACTTAAGCAGTACCCCTTTATTGAACATACAGTATATGATATTATTTTAAAGGGTTAGCATTAGATTATTGGGTTTTATCTGGCACGGACCTCGGACTCTGTTTACTGGTCAGACTGATCCAGTGTGATTTAAAGATTTTTAAAATCTGAATCAAAACTTTTAATGAAGAAATATAATGGGAATTAAGAAAACGTTTTAAAAGAGATCAAATCACACTGGACATGTCTTTTCTAACCTCTTGTTATTATCGTGCATGTTTGGCTCAGCTTTCAACCTCCACAACCACAGTGCTTCCCTGCTTTCTGAAAAAGGCACATCGTGCATGGCCACTCAAAAGAGCCGAATGCTTAGATGATGTAGTTTATAACCTTGATGCATGAATATTAATAGTGTGTATGTATCTGTTGGGCCACTGTGGTCCTCAATGCACCCAGCAGCTGGATCAGAACCAGCCTGAGAAGCTGTTGGAGGACCAAAAGAGGGTAGGTACTCACTGCATCATGGCAGCGTAACGCAAAGCTCTCTCTTCCTTTGGAGAATCATAGTCAGATGTCAAGATTTAGATGCAAGAAGAAATTACCTCTTGGAAAATTTTGCATGTCTGTTCACTGTCCCATTCACACACCTCAACACTGAGGAAAGGAAAGGACATTTTAATAACCTATTTCTCTCTGCTTCCTGCTCATTTAAGAATTAACAAACCAGGGACAGGATATGATAAGGGTTTTGCTTATGACTCAAGATTAAGTAAAAGGGTAATATTTTCCAGTAAGACCAGAGAATGATCTTCTGAATACAGTCCATCCTTCTGTTACACACGATACATACTCTTGATTAACCTCTTGCTAATGTAAGATGAGAAAAGTGTATGTCACTCCTCCTACATAAAATTATCTTGACCTTTGGAGAATAACTGTGGCAGCGTAGCTTACATAAGCCCCACATTGTTTGTCAAGGACCACCCACGAATAACAATGATTTGCATCTAATCGCACTCAAACACACGAAACCCCCGTCTCTCATTTCCTCGACTTCATCTCATGGGAGGTTTGGCAGGTAGCTATGAGCTGCAGTTGCCATAACAACTACAAAGTGGTGCTGCTGACTTCTCAGCAGTGGATGAGTCACAGTGTGGGAGGACTGGCCCTATGACTGTCAAAGCGAAAATCAGGACCTCACATTGTCACTGCACAGGGTCACTGCTGCTCATGCTAACCTTTGCAATCTCAGTCATTTGAGTGGTGAGATCACAAACTTTAGTTATTGCATGCACATTTTTCTTTCCATAGAAATGTAGGTATTAATTAAATGAAGTATGTCATTTGTAGCTGCGCCATAACTTTGAATTACAGACTGTGTCATATCAGATCTTGCTGTCTCACTTGGCATCATATCTTTCTCAAAGCGGAATGTTACACAGTATGTCTTCTGACATCATATCATTACGTATCATCATTATACATCCTTCCTTTTCTCTTCCTCTCATAGGGCGAGGCACTGAGACAGATTCTGGTGAATCGTTACTATGGCAACTTCCACAGAATTGGTGGGCGAAGGGACAGCCTTACGTCATTTAGCAATGGCCCCCTCAGTCCGGTAGGACCTAGCAAACACCAATCAGGTGGGACTCTCTTTCTGATCATTTTTAACACAGATCACAAACATTTGTTGTTAATTGTTTACTAGGCTGTACCTTTACTGCTGATGATTGAAGTGCAGCCAAAGCATCAAAACACTGATTTCAACATGTCTAACCTTGCAGGTGTTTCTGTGAATCATTAAACAAATGCCTCTGCCAAAAGGGTGGCGTGACTTTCCTTCCTGTAATGACTATAACTACTATGGGGCACAGTTCTGAAAAAATCTTTGCCAAACTTGTATTGTATATGTCTGCCCCTGAGCTGTTAATCAGCTCCAGTGCTTTGTCATGCCCTCGTGAGCATGGAGAGCACAACACTCTCATCATTCCTGAAAACGTGGTCGTTGTGTTACTATCTGCAGTCAAAATATTGAAGCAATGGATCTGTTTTCGGCATTTGGCCTTCTATTTGAGTTCTTGGTTTTGATATGTAATATGTGTGATCTATCGCTTTATTTACATCTAGATGTTGGAGGTAGAAACAGGTGCCAGCTGTATTTGCTGTTTTTTTTCAATATTTATTCATTTCCACCATATTAAACTAGTAATCAGAAAATTAGCTGCTGCAGCTTAAGAACTGTGCTTTATCAACAACTGAACTAAAAGATAAAGAGAGCACCGTGATAATGGCAACTTTCCAAACTAGAGGAACTGTGCCCCTCCCCCAAGTGATGATATTTCACCTTTGCTATGTGATAAGCCTCGATTTTTTTTTTTAAAACAGCCTTTGCACCTCTTGAAGAACTGAGATCCATGTTGTGAATTCCATATTTACCCTGAAGAAGACACCTCAATGGGGGGGAAGGGACATCTAAATACACTAGAACAATCAATAACTTAAATGCATGATTACAACAGCTATAGAGTTTATAAAGGTTGTGACCTGTTTAAGGAAGTAGGTAAATTAAAATAAAAGTGCTATACCGTGCAAATATTGAAAAAAATAAGTGATATGTGAAATAACAATGTATATTAAAAAAAAGTACATTAAAAAAAATTACAAGAATAGGCATGGTGTTGAGCACAGACACAGTTTGGCATACTGGAAAACCAGTTCCATTGTTTGGAAAGCACTGGAGGAATACTATACACCCCAGAAAATGTGTCCCAGATATTTTCTTTGACTGCTATATCTTGCACAACATTGCCAAACATCACAGGTTGGAGGATAACGCCATGGACATGGGTGAGGAGAATGACCACTGGCCACATGTGTGGCTGTGCATGCTATACAACCTCGTCTCTCTCCATACCTCGGCTTCTCTGTTGTGGGAACGCTTGGATTGAGAGACCTCGACACTTCCTGTACCCCGTCTTTGAACTCTCTTGCCAGGGTAAACAGGGCCATTGTCTGATTAGATCCAGCGCTGACCGGCTGCCTTGTGGTCTCTCTCACACACCGCTGTCATCTCTTGCTGCTGCTACTGCAACTCCCTATGAATGTCCACTATGGGGGGACATTGATAGGGAGTGGGTGCAGGTGGCACGCATGTGCCGTACATGCACACCAAGCGTGAGCCACCACCTCCAAACATCTCATCTTCAACAAAACCAGAAAACACGAAGACCGCAATTTGTAACACCAGTATGGACAAAATCCAATGTCGATAAACAAGCCGAAAACGTTCAGCACAACACACTTAATATTTAATCACCCCGAGGAATATAGCAAGTTGAGGAGCTATCGTTAGCAGAGCAAGTAAAGCTAGCGGGAGCTCAGAGCAAACCAAAAGCCAACAAGTCCCTAAAAAATAGGTTAAAAGTGAAAATAACAATGTACATTAAAAACACGTCAAATTGCCCTGAACAAAGCCAACATGGGGTGGACTGAACAAGGCTTACAAAGTTTTTTTTTCACTTTGAGATGTCATACACTTGGTTCAAGACAAGGTAGGGAGGACGGAAGGTACATTTATTTCAACAGATCAGAAAAACATACATATAAGAAAATGCTGATCAGCCTTGTGACTTTCACTCTAATCCTTCACTTAAAATAAATTATTCATTATGATTTTAAAACATTAAAGAAGAAAAAAATCTGAACGACTAAAATCGGTATCAGCATCGGTGATCGAGGAAAATTACAATCGTTGCGCCTCTAATGTCCACGTAAACTGTCTGCTTTGAGGCTCTGTAGAATTGGGCTGAGTTGGTGGGATCTCCAAACTTCTGATGAAAAATGTTTTACTTAAAAAAGGTCACATTTATTATTATTTGAAAATGAAATCAGAAGGACAACGTTATTCAGCAAAACTTTAAAACATGAAGCACATAGATTTTTGATGTGGTAAATATAATTAATTAATTAATTATATCCAGGAAAGAAATGTGTGTGTCTTACAGTGTGGGCTGCATCTGTTGCTCAGTAATGGTCAGAGGAATTTCTTCAGCAGCCCCCACCAACCGAGGTTTAATCAAATGCCTCTGCCATTTTTTTAATTTATGTTCTTCCCATGTCTTGCCATCTTCTCTTAATTTCATTTCATATTAGTGTAGGTTGCTGTGTACTATGTCAATATAAAGTTTTGTGTTCAAGCTTGCAAAAATCAACCTAATTTTATATATATGTCTTAATGACACAATTATATATATATTTTTTTTTTATTTATTATCTATTTATTTTTAATGAAACTATATATTCTATGATGTTTGGTGACTATCCATGTAATTATTATTATTATGGTACTGATATAATTATTATTTTTTCTTCATTGTTCATTTGTATTGTTGACTAATTAAATATCTGGTGGGTAAAAGATAAACATAGAAATGTTAGATAATAATGCAGATTTGAATTTTTTTCCAGTAAAATGAGAAATGTTCTCATGAAAACTGCACTGCTCAGCCACAATATTAAAACCATTTACCCTGGTTCTAATGTTATGGCTGATTGGTGTATAATAAATCTTCATCATTTATGGCCAGTACTTGTGATGTTTCTGTGTTAGGGTATGTGTCTTGTATCTCAGTTGAGCAGAAAACATGACTATTGTTTCTAAAGTCTTGACAAACACCTTTTAGCCAGAACATTAGAACCGGTAACGGCTTCTTATGTTGTGGCTTATGATTGGTGTATACATTTTTATTAGACTAGTTTTGATATATAATGTGAGAAGACATTTCAAAGTATTAATTTCATAGGCCATCTATGTGCAAATCTAATCTAACCTGTCACTGAATTCTGATTGCAGTATTGGGGGGTCCGGGGGGCTTGAGTCGTGGAGAAATGAGCTTGACCGAGGTACAATGTCACCTGGATAAAGAAGGAGCCTCTGACCTGGTCATCGACCTCATTATGAACACCACCAGTGACCGAGTCTTCCAAGAGAGCATCCTCCTCGCTATTGCATTACTGGAGGGTGGAAATACTACCATCCAGGTCAGTTAAGACCGGATATCTTTAAACTGAATGCACATTCAAATGCTGGCAAACACAAATGCTGCAGCACCGCTCTCTCCACCTGTTAGATAATCGCAAATAAAAAAAGGTACATTTACCTACTTCCCATTCAAATAGCTGGTGTAACAGATCTGAAGGGCAGGCAAATCCCACAGTACATCTGTACAATAGGATCAATGAAAAGAACATACTGTATCATTGTTGGATGTTTTCTTTACCGGAGACTACTGGATGTCAGTATGTGGGTCAGTGTGCCACTATGGCCGCACTTTTACTTTATGTAGGCAGTTGTCCTCCACCACACATCGAACACAACATCAGAGGCCCACTCAACTTATGGTAGGTCAGAAGTATTTTAGATAAAAGTAAATCAGTATATTGTTAAACATATTTCTCTTTTTCACACTGGGCTGTATTATCATTTGTGCATTAAAAATGTAAAGGAATATTCTTTACTTATTTGTTCTCATCTGAGCCACTCTTGCTCCTTATATCTCTCTTAGCTCATCTCTCTCATGTCTCCCTGTCTGTTGCTATGTCTGTTGATCTCCTCCTTCTTTCCACCTCTCTGTCCGTCTGCACTTTGTTATATAATCATGTCGTTTGCATAATCAGGTTAGAGCAACTGTGCAGGAGATAATGCTTTGGCTTCCCATGGCTGCTAGAGAGCTACGTCACATGATCCCCTTGCCTTACATAAGGCCTGGGTGAATGAACAATGAGGAATCTCTCAGCCTTCACAACATTCCAGCTTCTTTCCCGCTCTCTTACCGGCCCAAACTGGGTCATGCTGGGCCTCCGGAACTGGGGTATTGGGGAGGGAGGGGGCAAGGGATGAGGGAGCACAGAGGGAAATTAAGACAATACAGAGCTCCTCTTACTCAGGCTTGTTCTGAAAAAGGAGGTTTCTTGTGCAGGAATGGATATGCATAATTTTTTAATAGATGGGGGGGGGCGGGGGTCCACTTGAAAGCTATCCAGTTCTTTTAGGAACTGGGTAGTTTTCCAAATATTATCAACAGTTAACGTTCAGTTGAATCTTTTGAACTTATTTGTGTTACTAGCTGTTTGTGTAATCATGAAATAAAATTGACCGTCAGTTGGCTTTTGTAGTGTCTTCAGTTGACATGGAGATCTGAGCACCTGTTCCTTTGGGGATATCATGTTCTCATGTAACACAGTTAACTATTTACTCTTGACAGAATACACAATATTTCCAGATTGCATGCTCACACACTCTGCTGATATGCAAAGCAAATGTACAAATATTCCAGGCCCTTTGACAGGATGTGACAGCCAGTGCATTTTAATTCGGCTCATCCCTGCTCATCTTTACTCATGTCACATTCCATCTTTTCTGTCACAGCATTCAGAGCTCAGCAGAAACAGCTGTGAATTATTTTGTGACATAGTGAATTATGACATTTCAGATCTCAGCCATCTGGTGTGTGCAACATTTACACTCTATTTGCCTGCCAATATTCTGCCAGTACAAGTGCATTCAATCTACTTTTTTACAGATATAAATGAAACAAGAGAGAAGGTTAATTTCAGGGGAGAAGGAAACGACAAAGACAAGGAGCAACTAGGACTTGGAGGATAGCTGGGCTGCAGTTCTATTTGGTTTGCATGTGGTGATGCCTGAAATGAGAGGGAGGGTGAGAGGGAAACAGAGCACACGTATAAATAGCTCTTACATAACATTCCTTTGTTGATGCCAAGTGGCTGAACGGAAGGAGAGAAGGAAAAGCGCTCTGACCTTGTTTTTCATTGTTCCCCACCCCCACTTCACCCAAGTCCTCTCTGTTTCATTCCTCTCAGGGTTTGTGTCCATGGATACAGACAGGCTCTGTGTTCACCCAACACCAGTCTACAGGGGGGCCCTGAAATGCTCTTTCCACTCCTCTCTCTCTCTTTCTCATCTTCCTGTAATACTAGCGATCTGTTCTCTCCTGGCCACTATGTGTTACCTCATCCAAAGCTTCCTTCCCTATACTCTTTGCTCTTATCCTTGTGTTTCAGGTGCTGTTGAATCACGTTGTGTTTTCATACAGCAGCACATATTTTGTCAGAGGATACAAAAGGACTTCTTTGACTAGCAAAAGTGTTTTTTACGTCAATATTTAGACTTTAATTTCCCAACTCACTCTCCTAATTAAATTAAATTTACTGTGGGTGTTTTTTGTCTTTACTGTGGTATTCCATCCGCAAGCGTATTTTTCTGTGTGTAAGAGAAGTACTCCATCCACTAGAATAAGCACAGATCTTATAGACGGGCTATAATTGATCATTTATCCTTTATTAATCACACAAACTCATACACAGTTCAACATAGTGAAATAAATTATCTGCATTTGACCGACCCCTGAAGGAGCAGTGGACAGCCCCTTTGAAGTTCACGAGAAGCATATTGGGTTCAGGGTCTTGCTCAAGGACCCTCAGCATCTTGCTCAAGCAGACTTACTCTCCCATCTTCTGATTGGGAGTGACCGCTCTACCCACTCAGCTACATCCGCCCCCAGAAAAAATCAATTCGTACTGTTGCTGTAGGTGAAATGGTTCATTGTCACACGGTATTATGAAAACCCTTATGCGATCAACACATTAAACTCCAAGCAACTGTGAAAAATATTAACTCCCGTAACACTGATCCTTAAGTTGAAATGGTCCTGTCAGCATGGTGGTATTCCATCCAACAACACACTGTGAGCCTGAGGACTAATATAAATGAATCTTTAATCTTGGATATCCTAGAGATGAAGCAATAATAAAAAAATAGGCAATGGGAAATTAATTTGATTGCATAAGAATTGCTCTGGCAGTCGCAGAGCTTCAGAAAGAATATTGTATGAAGGTGTGTCCACTCAAAATTGGCATGTGCCTATGTCAGGGAGAGATGACCTAGTTTTCATGGTGTAAAAGTTACAGGAGTGTGCGTGCGTCTGTAGGAGTTATGTAATGAAAAGGGTTGGAGGGGGAGTGTGACGGTAAGTCCTGTACTCTCTATTTGCTCTGGATTCATCAATGTGTTAACTTGACCCAGCCCCCCAACAAACACACAAACACACCTCCTCTGGCATGTTTTTCATTATGGGGGGTTGCCTGGCTGCAGCTAATCCTCTCTCTGCTCTCTTTGCACACTTAACTCTGTCATCAAGTTGTTTATTGCATAATGGCTTTGGCTCTGCAGCTCCCTCCTCCGTCCCATCCTGCTATCTTCTAACCTCTAAGGTTTGTTGGCAGAGTGTGTACGTGCTGGAGGGCTGCTCCTCAGTGGTGGAGGGCTGGGGAGGGGCATAGAAAAGCTCTGGAATCTGCCTTGGGGCACAGACACCTAGTAATGTCTCTATAGTTTGGAAGTTGCTCAGCTGCAGTATGGCGTTAGTTCTGCTCCTTGCGGTGGGAATAAGCTGCATAAAACGTCAACTTTTTTTTGTTATTGATTAATCACTGGTATTAATTTTGAAACAAACGATAAAGCCATTTGTTTAAATTCCATTTGATGTAAACCTCATAATACAAACTGCTTCATATTGTGTCCTGGAGTCCTGGAGCGTTGTGTCCTGGAACGTTTGTCCTAGTAGGAGGACAAACGTTCTTTTGTCTGCTTAGCTAAACATTTTCCTCGTGACTATCATTTATTTGTTTCCATCTGTAGCCCAGTTGTACAAATAACCTTAAAAGTTATGTAAAAGCTGACCTAGTTACTGTCTGATAACATTCTTTCCCTCCCTTTCTATTGCTCCCACTTCCTGTTTCTCAATCATCTGTTCCCTTTTACTCATTTATTCCCCCTATGGTGTCTATCCTTCCCCTCTAGCTCTTTCTCTACCCCACTTATCACCATCTCAGTTTTTCTATCTGTGTAAGTAGGCCACGCTTCTCCTTTTTGTGTCAATTTTGACACGAAAGTTTTTATCTGTGATAGTATTTAGAGTTTTTATTGCGAGGCTGCTTCTGCTGGTTGAAGTCTTTATATATTATAATCAAAACAACACCACTGTGGATTGGGACAGGGCGCTATTGCAGGCTCCATGGTGTTCTTATTATGCATTACCCCATTCCATAGCAATGTCTGCTAACCAATAACCATTTAAGGATTTCTGAGAAGGTCTATTGTTTTTTACAGATATAAAGGCTTACGACTTATGGGAAATTCCATGTTCACCATACAAATTTTACCAGCTCACTGCATAAACATATTAAAAGAATGATGATTTTTATCACTCTTGTAACAAAGTTCTACTACCTTATTGTCTTATCGGTTTCCTCTGCTTTCCTTTTGAAATATCATAGGTTAGACACAAAATTGGAAATTACTTGTTTTGTCTGAGGACAGGTTTAAGAACTAATGAACTAAATGTTATGAAATTGAGAAAATCAGTGGGTCTTACCATTTTGGGAATCTAAAACCAAAGGAACTTTGTCTCTATTCACTGAATGATTGGCATTAATTGCGCAGAAAGTCCATGACCTCTTTCTTCTCTTCTTGCTTCCCTCTGTCCAGCGTTCATTTTTTTGCCGACTGACAGAAGACAAAAAATCTGAAAAGTTCTTCCGCGTTTTCTACGACCGTATGAAGGTAGCCCAGCTGGAAATCAAAGCCACAGTGACGGTTAATACCAGTGATCTTGGAAACCGTAAGAGAGATGATGAAAGCCTGGATAAAGACGTACCTGTCCGTAAAAAAGGTCAGAGGTCACTTACTATGATATTGTCTGTGAAAGGATGGATCATGCTAACAAAATGCTAAGGCAAGCTACGACTTATAGTTGTTTACACAGCCAGAATAGAGCGAGGTTTTATTTAGGTTTTGACTGTATCCTCAGTCCCAGTATGGTGCCTGTTTCTGTGCAGCCAGAGAGTCCGCTGTGGTCATGACAGAGGACGTGAGAGAGCAACTATTAGAGGCCTCGTCTGCCACCAAGAAGGCCTTTAACTCTTACCGGCGGGAAGCGGACCCGGAAGAACACTTCAATTCAGCCGATGGCCAGCCCAGCAGCGGGGACAAGAACCAGGATGAGGGAGAAATTAGTTTTGTTATCATCATCATGCAGCCCATCCTTCGTTTCCTCCAACTGCTTTGTGAGAATCACAATCGGGACCTACAGGTGAGACAGAAAACAGTAACATGGAGTTACTTCTCCCTTGTCATCTTCCAGATTGTACCCATTTACTCCCTTGTTTCTGCACAGTAAACTATGACACTTCAAACAGTATTATTATTACGTTATTAACAATGCCAATGGTGCTCCACAAAGGTTTAATGAAAAAATAAATTCTGATTAAATCAGCCATTATCTAAAATTATAGCGGTACACTTTGATTTATCATCACTTATTAGCAAAATTATTGAAAACAATTATTCATTGAAATAATCCAACACCAATATGAGTTCCCAGATCGATATACCCTAATTCCAGAAGTGGATAAAGATTTTAAAAAATCAAGATATCTTTCCTTGCAGACTTTACTTCTTTCACTCTTATTCAGTCCTGAATGGTGATGGCTTTACTTGTTCAATATCAACATTGATTTGTGCACAAAGCTCTGCAGCAATTTTTTGCAAAACAAAACTGTGTGTGGCACACTGGCCTGTAAGATAGGTTTCTGGGTACTAACTAGGTTGGAAAGTTCAACACTTCTTAGATCTAATTTGATCTGTTTGGTCCTCTGAAAACCTTCTCCGAGTGAAAAAAAAATGTCAACGGTAACTAAATTATTACGTCACTGTTTTGCTTTTCTTTTTGATTTGGTTCCTTCACTGCTGCTTTTTATCCGGTGTGTATCAAAGCCAACATTTACCTGTCAAACACAACCCGTTTTTTGTCTCCTAAGAACTTCCTTCGCTGTCAAAACAACAAGAACAACTACAACCTCGTGTGTGAGACGCTGCAGTTCTTGGACTGTATCTGTGGCAGCACCACAGGTGGTCTCGGTCTGCTGGGGCTGTACATCAACGAAAAGAATGTTGCCCTTATCAACCAAACTCTGGAGAGTCTCACTGAATACTGCCAGGGCCCTTGCCATGAAAACCAGGTGCATGAAGAGACCACACCAAAGGGGGGAGGCTGGGACTGTACAATGAAAATTACAGTTTTATTCACATGTTTTTTTTATATCCCCCAGAATTGTATTGCCACGCATGAGTCCAATGGAATTGACATCATTATTGCTCTGATCCTTAATGACATCAACCCATTAGGGAAAAAGAGAATGGACCTGGTGTTAGAACTCAAGGTGAGTTGGCCAGGACTAAATTAAGCGAAGGTGAGATTTGTTGTTGTAAAATGATAAAGTTGTGTTCCCCAATTTCAAACTTTTATTTGTCAGTTCTGGCTTTGGGTTATGGACCAAAAATAATTCCACTAGTTTCCTGTCAGAGAAGAATAGAATATCAACAACTAAGTTGAATTAGCTTTTGTGCAGACTTGTATGTATTTTCCTGGAGCACAAGAGTTTGTGACTGCTTTAGTTAAATGAAGAAACTGAACCGAAGTTTCCTACAGCCTTTTCTCATTTTTCCATTCTCAGAATAATGCTTCCAAACTGCTGCTTGCAATCATGGAGAGCCGCCATGACAGTGAGAATGCAGAAAGGATCCTGTACAATATGAGGCCTAAAGAGCTGGTGAGTAAATTATGTTTCACGTCTTTTCTTTTTAAGTTTTCATTGGGACCTTCTAGAATTCGTTTTGAGTGGGAGAGTGACAGGAAATGGGGTGAGAGGAAGGAGACCATACGCAGCAAAAAGCCATCTGTGAAAGCAAACCTGTTGCTGCGCTCACTCTACTTAGTGAACTAAACGCCCCCCCTTTTCTAATACAAGAGCTACTGAACATCATCAATAATATCCTGTAAAATATCATAAGTTGACTTTGTGTGTGTCCAGGTGGAAGTGATAAAGAAGGCCTACCTGCAGGGAGAGGTAGAGTTTGAGGACATAAAAGAGGAGGAAGACAACGGCATAGAGGAGGAGCACGATGCTGCTTCCCCCCGAAACGTTGGACATAACATCTACATTTTAGCTCATCAGGTTTGCTGTTTATCAGTGCAACGTGTCTTTTGTAGACTCTATTGCTAATCATCCAGCTGCATATCATGACAAACAATATTGTATTTATTCTACAACTGAATACAAATATGAACAATTAAACCTTATTTTTGTTTTAATATATCCTCCTTACAGTTGGCGCGTCATAATAAGGAGTTGTCCATGATGTTAAAGCCAGGAGGAGTCAGTGGAGAAGGAGATGAGGCTTTGGAATGCTATGCCAAACATACCGCACAGATCGAGGTCACAACCCTCCCTTCCTGTCATGTTATAGAATTTCGAAACAAACTCATTTTTGAAAGCTCCATGTTTCAAAGATTCTAAAATAAATAATTATCACCATGGTGGGTTTCTCTGTTCAGATTGTACGGCAGGACCGCACCATGGAGGAGATAGTGTTCCCTGTGCCAAACATCTGTGAGTTCCTGACATCAGAGTCAAAGTTACGAGTTTACTACACCACAGAGAGAGACGAGCAGGGCAGCAAGATCAACGACTTCTTCCTGAGTGCAGAGGACCTCTACAATGAGATGAACTGGCAGAAGAAGCTCAGAGGTAAGCTCAAGATTTGACGTGGTCAAGTACACATGCCTGATGATGCTTTTAGTTATGCCAGATGATAGAGAACCATTCATTTGTGTCAATCAATGGTTTTCGCTGGAGTTTCATGATTCACCTGAATAAACTCTCCGCGTGATAAAAAGACCCAACCCTCCACATCGACACATTGGATGGGGCGTGATTAAATGACCTATACTCATTATGAATGAGCAAAAAATATTGGAAGCCAGTGGTTCATACCCATCGCAAAATTTAGAACAAAAGTTTGACCAACAAAACAAACCCTCAAGACATTTAAAATTATATCAAACTAAATCTATAAAATAGGCAAAATCTCACATTTTAGGGGGTGGAAATCATTTTGCCTCCTAATGATCTTAGCAATTTTCAGCAATATATTTTAACAATCAGCCAATATCGAACCATTCCGATAATTATTTAGTTACAAAACATAATTGTTGATGACAATTATCTTAATAGGAATGTTCAAAAATAAGTTTATGAATATTTGGGGTTTGCTGATTTGCTCAGAATTGCCTCTGACTTTTGAACTCGTCAACCGACGAGTTGACAAGTTCTCATGGTTTCTTCATGGTTTTTGAGTATCTTGCTTGTGGGTCTATGTTCTGGTTTCCTCCCACAGTCCAAATGTGCTTAATTGGAAACTTGAAATTACTGAAGGTTTAACTGTGGCTGGTTGTGTGTCTATTTCTTCAGGGTATAAAGTAAATCAAATCCCAGTGTAAGCGGGGATACACATCAAATTGTGTGTTGTTCATGTTCTGCATGTGCATGTTTCCACGGCCTAGAAGTCGATGGGGGCTTTCCACATACTTAAATCTGCGAAACACCTGTAGAGTAATCTTATTAATCACAACTAAACCCTCTCGTCTTCATACATACACACAGACCCAATACCACACTCACTCACCATCATGATTTTGACAATTGAAAACTAACATTTAACATGTATTATTGATAGTGGTGGCTGGGAGGCAAATACAACACTATCACCATTTTAGTTAATGTACAATTATTTTCTTAATGATGAAGGACAACTCATCTTAACTAACCATAGAGCTTGTTAACACATTGTGTAGTAATGAAATGATTGCATTTATATATATTTCAAATATGTACATCATTGTTTAAACAAAAAATGGGTTTTTGTCTTTTTTGTATTTTGGGATGTTGAATTGACAAATTAAATCATTTGTATTGCATTTTATAGACAAAATATAATTAAATAATTTTATCGGTTGTTAAATGTTCTGACTTATGTCTCGCTGTTCTCTCTTCACCAGCCCAACCAGTGCTGTACTGGTGCTCCAGAAACATGTCAGTGTGGAGTAACATTTCCTTCAACCTGGCTGTGCTCATGAACCTGCTTGTCTGCTTCTTCTACCCACTGGAAGGGGTACATGGAGGTCAGTCACATTTGACAAAGAATCTTGCCTTGACCTTGGGACAAGCAGTGAGGTTATATTAGAAGGCCTTGAATTAGAATATGCAGTAAAATCTCTATGATATACATGGGCACCATACCATGTCGGGCTTAAAGAGTTAGAGAAGAAAAACATTTAAATAAATTAAAAGCAATGCTGAATTTGTCTGGCAACCAATGAGTGGAGGCAAGATTTGTGATGCTACTGCATAATGATGTTGAATAATTAATTAATTATATGAATTGTAATTTATAAGGAAGTTATTGCCCTAAATGGTACCGCCTTTGATAAACCTACAATAAATAACCAGAGATAAGGAAAAGGCAAAAAAAAGGCTGAATGTTGTTTCCCCAGATGCACTTCATACCCATTTCTTTTTCTTTTTTTTGTTTCCCCAATATGATATAAGAAAGTATTTGCAAAAGAATGTTACACAGATGAGATTTAAGATGTAGCATAGGTATTGACCTATATTTATTCTTTTACACCAGTGTTTTAATTTGTAATCATTGGATAAGTATTAGGAGCAGATGCTCTTATCTCTCGATCTATCTAGCTGTGTGTCTGTATGTCTGTCAGGTCATGTTTTCACTGGCGACCATCTGAAGTTCACAATCTGAAGCTGACTGATCCACAGTTAAATGAAGTGTACAACAAATGCATCTGTATAGGACGTATCATCCATTCCGGTGGTGAAACCGGACTAGTGTTGGATATACGCTATAGGGATGACCATACTCCAAAGTCTTGGAAGAGGCCTTGATCATTGCTGGCCGATGTGAGATGGTTAGAGAGCCCTTATGATTGGCTATGCTAATAATGCTCGCCAACCGGAAGCGATGGAGCAGCAACGATGCACTCCATATCTGATGGAGCCGGCCTATACAGTGTGGTGGAACGATTTGCGGAGGATAGAAAGGAACTGAGGATGGAAATGAGGGGATTGACAAAGGACAATAACAGGCTAAGATCCGGCGGCGTGAAACACGATGGAATTGTCCTCTGTGGGTGGAGGTCATTGTTAGTGTGTTTGTCGAGAGCAGAGCTGCTATTTACAATGGCCCTTGAGTGAGCCGAGAGGGCGTTCACCTGGAGGTTCACTAAGTCGCTAGAGGGTAAACACAAATGGCACTGCTAGTCCTGGACTTTCTATTCGCTGATCACGACCGCCTGGATTATGCCCGGGTTGTAGGCAATTATGGGACAACACTAGTCCTCAACTGATTGGCAACAACTTGTTGCCTGAATGCTGTATTGGTTCCATCACCACCTCTGTTCTTACTACAGACGCTTTGTTAAGGACTTCACCCAACGTGCAGCTCCTCTGCACCGCCGGACATGCAAGGAAAAATCCTTTCAATGGACAACTGAATGTAATGCAGTCTTTGAGTGTCTAAAAGGGATGCGGTCACCTGCCCTAGTTTTCACCATGCCTAACTTCAACATCCTTTTTAAAGTGTGCACAGAAGCCCCCATGGAAGAATTGAAGCTGTTTTGGCCCAAGACAAAGAAGAACTGGAGAATAATGATCTGTGCCAGCCAGTCACTCACTGCAGACCTGTTATTGGCCTAATATGTACAAAAATGTTTTAAAAAAATGGTGTGAGCAATAAATACCACGCCTAAGCATCGAGCACCTATGGGAGGCATCCAATCCATGTAGCCATTCCAGAGAGTGGCAACTGACCCTCTTGAGCTACCAATGACTCTCAGGGAACAGATGAGTCCGGAGCTGAAGACTACTACCACACCTGTATACTCGTCCTAATCACACAGATCAGTCTGTAGCCTGGTGTTTATTTGAGGACTATGTGCTGGTGAATGGCATAGCTGAAGCGGACAACAATTCTGAAATTGAGATTGTACAGAGGTCATGTCAACTCTTGGGTATTAAGAAAAAACACACCATACCATATTCTTCCAAGTCAGACGACATGGTTGAACGCTTCAACCGGGCTCTCATTGGTGGCACCAATGCCCACAAGAAGCAATAGCTGTACTATAATGGAGCAGCCTGTCATCAGCCATATACAGTAGGACATCTGGTATGGCTACATAATCCTAGAGGACCGTATGAGACACGTTCCCCACTGGAAAGGGCCCTTCAAAGTCCTGAGGTTTTGGACTCCCAGGGGGGACTTGGATTCACCCATCATATCTATACTGAAACCACACGCACTTGCTCTATGGCTGCTGGTTCTTCAGGTGGTCTCCCAGCTTCTCTTTTTCATGCTCCGGGACAAAGGAACGTCGGATATGGATGATGGAGAGGAAGAGCGTTGCTTACGGCTGTTAAGGATGCAGACCTCAGTGAGCCACAACAGACGCTTGCTCGTTGTGGAACTCTTAAAAGGCCTGTTTGGTTTGAAAACTTTGGCATCTATTAGTAGTTAGGGAAAAGGTGAGGTGGTAATGTATAATTGTTTTGTGATTTTGTGTTGTGGGCGCAACTTAATGCTGATGTTCACATTCTACACATTTTTTTCCACTAGGTGTCAGATTATTTTCTTTTGCTAAAGGCAAGGCCAGACTGATGGGTTCATATGGTGCTGTGTTTGTTATTTGAATTTTCTGACCTATATATTTAAACGGTTATGCATTTATGTTATGTAAGCGATTTTTTTGTTTTGTGTTTTGTCAGTACTTTTACGGTAATTGTGGTTGAACATTACCGGAAGTGCTTTTATTTTGAAGGGTTTCACAGAAGTAAAAAAGTGGGTAAAATGTTCTGGTTTGACAATAAAAAGTCTGAACAGTTCTAACAATGTTAAAATAAATGAATCTTCAATTCAATTATTTTATAGCCTCACAAGTGTAGGTGTGCTCCCGAAAATCTGGTTACACTAAAAACAATTTTCTACGAAAAAATGTAAGTATTGGAAGGCTAAAGTACTTTTAATGAATGACTTTATGACTGACTGTATGAATGTTGGAAAGTGTGGAGTTCAGACTAGAATTTAGTCAACTAATTTAGTAAACAAAAATTAATATTTGTTAAAGATTCTAAATGTACAACTGCTTTTTATGATCAATATGTATGCAACATTTTGTTAAGCTAGAATGTATAGATAGCGGGAATTTCTGTGTACAAAAACAGATGGACATACTAATAAACACATCCCCCTTGTTTTTTTTATGGCAAGGGGATAAAAAGCTTCTATAGTTTCTATTATTTACTTTGGTGTTTTTGACATAATAAATGGAAAGCTAATTTAGTAGAATTATCTTTGAATACAAGAACTGAATAATTCATACAGCCATAGTTGTTGTTTTTTATTGATGCAGCTAAATTTAAATCCTCTCTTTGATTATTGTACACATTCCTCCTCTTGGATGAATGTCGTTCTAGGTGCCAGAACTCATCACAGGAGACTCCAGTGTACCTTCTCGCCTGCATTAACAGGCACTTTTATGGCTTGGGACTCCTTGGTTGACTGTATTACTCACAAATTACACACACACACACACACACACATACAGTGCTAGCTCTCTCTCTCTGCTCTCCACCCTCCTATGGTTTGGGCTTTAGAATGAGTGTTGTACGTTTGAGCTGGAAATCTGGGTCATTATGTTCTTCCTGCAAACCTGACTGGTTGCTTATGGATGAATCACTTTGGTTATTGCCACACATCTCCAGAAATCTGTTCACTGCAGATAATGCATGCTAGTAGCCTTAACTGTTCAGGGATAAATGTTTGCAAATAGCCATCCAGTGTTCTGTACGTTGTACCGAGTAAGTGCAAGAAAACACCCCTTCTTTCAGGCACACAACTGGAGACGTGTGTTGCTCCCTGCCCGCTCCTCATGAATCTTTCAGCTGTTATATTTTTAGAGATGGCTGTTATATAAGTGGCACCTGTCATGTGATCTCCTCTGGGATTGTGAGGGAGAGAAATCTAGAGGAAGGAAGGGAGGTAAAGAGACACAGATCAGGTTGGTGGATAGGAAAAAGTGGAGTAAAGGAGGTCTCACTCATCAATATTGCTCCCCTGTTGTTTTTTTTAAAACTTATTTTAGGTCTATACTGATCATTTTTCTACCTCTATAAATAAAAATCAACACATTCATCTGTTCTTCTTTTTCTTTCCTTTCACTAATTCATATCGAGAACTTACAAACACATGTGTGGTTTAAAGGGGAGTGAGTTTAAGAGGTAGAAGGCCGGTCAAATTTAGCAAAGGGTTTTACTTGAGTGACACGTTGCCACACAAAACCCCTGATGAGGACATTAATCCTGGATTTACTCCAGGATCAAGTTAGGCGTCAGATAGGCTCTCACTACAAGCTCTGTACACATATGCACATACACTAAAAAGGTATGTCATGCACTCTGGGTTTTATGTAACTGGCTCTCTTTAAGTTCAAAGTTTATTTCATGAAAGGCTGAGGACTGCCTGAGAGGCAGAGTGTATTATAAGCCGGTTAAAAAATTGTTGAACCACAAAAGTCCTAGTTTAAGCTGAAACTGCACTGTCACCCCTTTCCACATGAAAGAGGAAAAAAAAGATAATGCAACAGGAGCTTTATTTTGTTAAAACAGTTACCTTTATAGTTTGCATCTATAAGTGGCTTGTTTGTGTGTTTATCATCTGCAGTTATGCTTGATCCTAACCTGTCTGCTCTGCTGTGGATGGGAGTCTTGGCAACTCTGGTCATCGTTATCATCATGCCCCAATCACTGGGCATCCGTGCCCTTGTCATCATTACAATTCTCCGTCTCATCTTCTCAGTTGGCCTTGAGCCCACACTCTTTCTTTTGGGTGCTTTCAATGTGAGTATACTGGCTTAAAGGGTCTGTTAGCCCAAAATAATAATAATAATAATAATACATTTAATTTATAATGCAATGACCCCGTTGGTGTCTGTACAAGCATTATTTTTTTCCTTTGTCTGCCCAACTTTTGAGGTATATCTGAAATTTGTCTTGCAGACAAAACACAGTGAACCGAAATAGAATTTTGCATTGAAACAATCGGGTGTTTAATCATGATAAAATTAATTATCCAGCTTTTTTAGTAATAGATAAATCCAATTTCAAACAGGATTGCCAAAGAGTAAATAGTTCCGCTTTCACAACTTTGAGGATTACTTTTCTTTGTATGATTTTGATTTTTGATTTTATTTTTTTTAAATTGGAGCATTTTAGAAATGGACCAAGGAATTTGTGTGGATGTGAAGGGCGTCACTAGACCCCTGACTGTGATACCATCCTCACCATCGGTTTTCTAGACGTTGCTCTTAAACGAATACACACACAAGAAACACACACTTCTGTTATCTCTCTTTTGAACTATTCCTTTAATGTGTGCATGCACACAGGAACTTAGAGAGGTCATGTTGAGGCAGGAAATCAGAGATATTTTTACCATCAATTGTAGAAAACCTAGTTAGTCTAAAATATCATTAACATGTAGCGTAGTCTAATATCTGTCTTATTTTGTTTTTCACCTTGCAGATGGGTTAAGTTTTTATAAAGCCAGCCAACCTTACATTTCATAATTGTATAGAACGGTGCTCTGCTGATGACCTTCCTGTGCATCATTGCCGAATTTCTATCCCTGTTGCGTATTCCCAGCGGGAGCAACTGTTACAGGTTTTGTGTTAATCCATTGACTTCTTTATACTTTATATACTTTTAAGACGATACTGCAGAAAGCCTGATTATTATTTCTTATGCATTTGTTATACACTTAAGAATAAATGCCAGCCACTGCCATGCTGGTGTCAACCTTTCCTGTATCCGACCCTGAGCCATACACCAAGGACATGTTCATTTTTCGGTGACAAAATGATTCACAGCTCATTTTTAAATAAAGATGTTTTTTTATCTTACAGGTGTGTAATAAAATCATCTTCCTGATAAGTTTCGTGGGGAACCGAGGAACCTTCACACGTGGCTACAAAGCCATGGTGTTGGACTTTGAGTTCCTCTACCACTTAATTTATCTCATTATCTGCTGTTTGGGGGTCTTTGTCCACGTCTTCTTCTACAGTCTGTTGGTGAGAGAAACACACTTACACTGTACTTAAACATATATGGAGAATACATACTTTAAGAACTTTGCAAACACAAATTCACATGTTAGTGATTCTATAGTTCAACCGGGAACGTAGGTATAGGCTGAGAGGGAGAGGGGAGAGGCTACAGAGTTCTGTTCAACATTCAACAAAGTTCAAGGTTAATCCTCTTTTGGATAGAATTGAACATTATTTTTTTTGCTTTCTTATTTCCTAAATTTTTTCAATTTTTCCTTATTTTGCAACAAAAACTTACAAACCGTAAAAAAAACTTGTTTATAAAACCGAACTTGTCTCACCTAATTTAAGACACTACATGTCAATACATTCCGGCTTTGCCCTCAGAGGGGCCTCCTCACACTGAATCTTTCATCGAGCATTTAGCCTTTTGTGTTTTTCTCCTCTACCTCTGTAGCTGTTTGACCTCGTGTACAGAGAAGAGACGTTGCTGAATGTGATCAAAAGTGTTACTCGTAACGGCCGCTCCATCGTGCTCACGGCTGTTCTGGCTCTCATCCTGGTCTACCTGTTCTCCATTGTCGGTTACATCTTCTTCAAAGATGACTTCATCCTGGAGGTGGATCGCGTGCCCAACACAACTCTGAGTACGGGCAAAGTGTTGGTTGCCATTTTCAAAAGAGTCTAAATACGTACAGATCAATTAAGGAAAACTCTGTTCCTGTCCCTTCCTAATTTCTAGAAAATGGAGTTAGTCTGGTCAGTGAGTTTCTGTCAGAAGGAATGTGTCAGGGAGAGATTGAAGAGAACTGTACCACCGGAGCCCCACAAGAAGGTAACATTTACTGCAACACAAGGATTTACACGGAATTAGCTTGAGAAATTGTACACCAGCCAAATTATTCAATATCCAATTTAGTTAATTAATATATATTTATCAAACAATCAGTTTATACCCAATATTTGAATGATCAGCATTGTTGTCGGCATTTGTTTTGTTTGAAAAACCTTCAAAGAGTGTGAATAAAGAACTCAGAGTTTAATGCAGTCAATATTAGTGATGAGTTTGATTTGTGAAGTTTAGAGCGGCTGAGATCAGACACTACTGCCTGAGCTAAATGTTATGTAACGAGCAGTTTGGCTCTTTACGTTAATTGCAAACAAATTCATTTATTGAAAGAATCAATGCAAAACAAAGACGGTGATGGCTCTTTCAGAAAAACCTATTTGTGTATATTTTTTTTTAGTTTTGCAAATAATGTGGCATCCGTTGAGTTCATTGGATTCACCAAATCTAAAGTGTTGATCACACCAAAGTTTTCTTTCGCATTTCCAGAAAAGCCTCCATATGTGACATTTTGGAGAAAAACCTAGCAGTTGGTTTATCTAGGAATGATTTAAGGCAATGAACTACCAATCAACCATGGAGTTAATTTTAAAGATCAAACATAGCATCCTGACTTTGTTAGACCGCAATAAGTGAAAGCTAAATTGTGAAATAATTTTCTAGTGATTGTACATTACTGCCTTGTGTTCTGCAGCTTCGCACTAATTTTTACTCTAATTCATAGGGCTTCCTTTAGTGTCACATGACTGCCATTTGACCTCAATAATCTACATAACCCAAATGACCCTCATGGGACATCAACAAGAACTGTTCAACAAAGTTTCAATGACAAAGAGCTCTTCATGTGATGTGAGGCATGTGACGACAATGCCAAATTCAATAACAGTTTTGTTCTGTTTGTTCTTAGAGATGAAATCTTGGTCCAAAACAATGTTGGAGATTTGACCCATAAACTTGGTAAAGTCAGTCAGAATAGAATAGCAACACTTTCAGAATAAATACAACATGTTGTATCTATGTGTCCACCAAGTGTCTCTATCAGAGACCCATAAATAACTAATTTATAAGTATGTCCTCCTCCTTATCATTCTTTAGTTACCAGTTAAGGTCATCACATTAGATACAATCATTTAAAATTGTTAACCTTTTTTTTATGTCTGCCTCAATCCAAGTACAGTTGTTGTCACATTCCAGCTTAACAATAAGGGTTTGCTTTGACTAACTGGATTCACACATTGAACCAAAACATGTAAACCAGGTTTGAAGAGATATCAAGTTCTGTATCAAGGCCAAGGATGTTTAGGGCCATTCTCTTTCCTTTTGTACTTGTTATCAGCTCTTGGTGTTACATTAATTCAGACATAGTGCAAGTAAGTAATACCTGATTTATAAAGGTTATCGGTTATTGTGTAAATGACTAGTGCTACTGTATAAAAACACTGAGATTATGGGTTTTTATGAATATATTCTGCAAAATGAATGGACTTTTACAGCCTCTTAAATTACTAGTCAAAGGCTCTCCTTTCTTTTTCCTTAGAATTGGGAGACAACGATGAGGAGGACGGTGACAAGGAGAGGACGTGTGACTCTCTGCTTATGTGTATCGTTACTGTGCTGAGTCATGGCTTGAGGAGCGGAGGAGGTGTAGGGGATGTTCTCCGGAAGCCTTCGAAGGAGGTATGTGCAATCTGACTCTATTTTGTGTGTTGTGTTGTTTATGTATGTATGTATGTGTGTATATATGTGTTTCATGTTTCATGGGGATTTAACAGTCTTTCCAAAGCAGCTGTATTACCGCCGCATTTGAGCATTAAAACTGGAAATAGCTTTCCCGTAAATTCAGGTTCAACCATAATGATGTCAATAAAGGATGTGCTCACGCATTTACAACATGACCAAATCATTTTACAAGCTGCTAAGGTGAAAACTCTCAATGGGGCCATCAGACTGTTGCACCATTTTAATGACATTTTATATGATTGTGAAGCTGTAGTGGCAGCGATAAATGTACACTACCTCTCTGTTAACACCTGTGTCAAGCACCTTTGAGGGGCACACTTTAGTTGGACAGCGGAGGTACATGTCTGAACAAATCAAATTAATCAACAAGAGCACAAAGTGGAGGACACCTATCAAGTGGCAACTTATCGGTTGTACAACCTATCACATGTTTGACAAAGTGGGAGTGTGATTGTGTGTCTCCACCAGGTTTAAGGCGACATCAAGTCATTTCCTGGTCGAACCTGCTATTTGAAATAGTTGATCATCTGGCAACATCCATCTGTGGTCTTCTGTTTCCATTTCCATCCATGATGATGAATCTCGTTTCAAACCCATCAAATCCCCCCTATGTTAACTGACACAGACTGACCGAATTTAAATGGTGCCAACTTTCTATATTACTCCTATGCAATTAAGATTCGTTTTTTTTTATTCTCTTAATCGCTTTCTGTTGTCATTTTAAAGTTGAAGAGAACCCCAAACAGCATCGGGACAGAAGTCTCTATTGCACACTTTTTAGGGGTCTCAGCACTCTACATGTGACCTTGTTTCCTCCTCTTTTCCCAGGAGCCACTTTTTGCAGCCAGGGTGATATATGACTTACTGTTCTTCTTCATGGTCATCATCATTGTCCTCAACTTAATCTTTGGAGTTATCATCGACACCTTCGCTGACCTGAGGAGTGAAAAACAGAAGAAGGAAGAAGTCCTGAAGACGACATGCTTCATCTGTGGTGACGTTACTTTACTGCTTTGTTTACAGAATGGTAACTGGTTCAAATGCTACACGGCAAATTTAAACTATTTGTTGTTTAATCAATGGGAAATGTGCAACACTACTAGAAATGTATCAATCCTTTGAAAGAAAAAGATTGCAATCGTGGTTTCCAGCTCCTTCAATGTGAGCCCTGGCTTTCAACTGTTGTTCAGACAGAATGAGCAACTGAAAAGCAAACTATTTCAAACCCATTACAACATTGGTCTCTTCTGGCAAAGTTCATTATTCTTCCAAGTTGTATCCATTAGTTATAAAGTGTGAATCCGTGGAGTCCTACTGTCTTAGAAATAACTCTGTGAGCCTTCCAAGACTGATGTATTTCAAACTTCATTTCTTTTGTTGTTGGCATAGTGTGTGACTTGTTACACTTATAAGTTTCTGAAAATGATTCTATTTTAGTGATGATTTCATTGACAAATGTTGGTAGTAATCAGGTCCGGGTGAGTCCAACTGCAATTTAGCTTGATTGTTTTTGGATTTAGTTTCACACACACCTTTTTTTTCGTTTTGTGACTAAGGTCAACTTTACTTTATATTTAGATCTGACATAACTTAATATTAGAAATACACACAGAAATAGAAAAAATCCGGTGTTGCTCCAATTTTTTTACTCTATATATTTTTAAGTGTGAAGCACCCAACCACTTTTCTCTGCTGTCCTTCCTACAAAGGCTGAGGCTCATGGGGGCTTCTAGTCACTGATCGCCTCCATAATTCATTCCTATCTCACACGCACACACATTTTCTCCCACTATCTCACATATACAGTCATAATTTTAATGCCATACTTTTCGTACATTTTTACTGATTACCAATACTCTGTCCCTCTGTCTCTTGTCCCATATGTTTTTCTGAGAGGGAACATACCATCCATGACTGCAGATATAAGTACATGCTGCATATATGTAAATATTTATATATATGTGAGTCCAGCGGTACACGCTGTATGTTGTGTACAGCAGTACAAGTGTATGGAATGAGAACAGTATCATGTCACCCAGTAAGCCAAATGAGGACTGGGCCAAATGTGGGAGCTTCCATCACTATGGTTTCCAGAAGGACCACAAGGGAACAGGAGATGCAGATATTGAGAGCTGACCTCAACAAGCTTAAATGGTTTTCCATCCTCCAGCTTGTTCTTTTTTACGTTTTCTATTATTTAGAAAGAATCCTGTATTGGGTTTCAGATAATTGCTTAATTTAGTTTTCTTTACAAACATATTTATATCAGGGACCATGTATGAATATGTTATTCTCAAAGAAGAGAAAAATGCTTTGCATAAGCTTTAGCCAATAGCTAATTTCCATATGTTACACATGAGGAAGGGCAAAAGAAAAATATTTTACTACTAACTGGCCAATATACTCGCAACACCCACTCAAAAAAATCTTTTCAAGCACCATATATAAGTACTCATAGTAACAACACATTGCAATTATCAAAAAATGACTTTCATGTACAAAAAAAGTCCAGATTTAAAATGAATGCTGACTTGTCATTCCTTTTCTTAATCTCACAGAAGACCATAGGGGCATCTGTGAAGGATTTCAGACTAACATGAGGTTATTCCCCTCTTAAGATACAGAAGTTTGTTTGACACGCAGAGTTTTGAGTAAAACCTAAATATTTTAATTCATTTTCAACATTTTTCCTCTCTAAAATACTTTGAAAAAAAATAAAAAATAAAACCTTTTTATGTAAAACAAAAAACCAAACACTGTTTTTCTCAATTTGAAAACTGAGAGATTAGTTTTCGACACTACCATGTGCATACAAACCATGCCTAAACTGAACAATAGTTGTCCGAAGAATGATTGATGAAGTGTCATCCCTGACTCAGGCACATTGAGAACAGTAGTTTATATGAACAAGTTAATAATAATAATAATAATAATAATAATAATACATTTAATTTAAAATGCACTTTACATTTGGATCAAATCTCAAAGTGCTATAAATCGAATCTAATCTAATTCATCCATTCATTATTGAACGCGTATCCTGTTCAGGGTCAGAGGAGCCTATCCCAGCTAACATCGGGCTTGAGGCGGGGTACACCCTGGACAAGTCGCCAGTTCTTTGCAGGGCAGACACAACCACAGACGCTTACAGCTATGGGCAATTTTAGTGTCACCAATATCACATGTTTTTGAGCTGTGGGAGGAAGCCGGAGTTCCCAGAGAGAACCCATGCAGACACAGGGAGAACATGCAAACTCCCCACAGAAAGGCTGGCAGATGTGGATTTGAACCCAGTACCTTCTTGCTGTGAGGAAGCAGCACTACTACTAACTTGGAGACTAATTTACAGTTCCAAGGTTTCCACTGAGCTTAAATTTCCCGGGACCAAGTGGGTTTTTTAAGCATTTTAATAACAACCTTTTTAAAACCGGCAGGTAGTAGTAGTGACGGCCCTGTTCTTGAATAGATCCTGTTGGTTACCTAATTTATAAACAGGAAAATACAAGGGACATGGTTTTATGATAGAGACCGATCAATCATTATCACCACTGACAGATGAAGACATATACATAACGCAGATATATAAGGCAGCAGCTGAACATTTTGTCCTCCAAGTTGATGTTTTGGAGCCAGGAAATATGGTAGGCATAAAGATCTGAGTGACAATTAAAAGGGTCAAATTTTGTTGGCTAGATCACTTGGTAAGAACATCTCCACAGTTGAAGGTGTTGTTGCAGGTTTCCAGTCTGCTATGGTTAGCGCCAACCAAAGCCGTCGAAGGATTGATAGCTGGTAAACTGGCGAATGGGGTTCTTCACACTCAAGGCTCATTAATGTGAAGGGGGCGCAAAGGCTAGCCATAGTTCTCTGATCTCAAAGATAAGTCTTGCACTGATATGCCACAATACTTGATCGTTCCTCTCATCCTTAAGACAATGTGAAATACTTTGTATGACTATTATGTTTTGAAGCAAAGAAATTACCAAGTTTAAAAAAGATGGATTTACTTTTTTGTTATTATCCTCTTATCATTAAATCAAAGGCAAATTTCACGGTACTTGTTGTAAATTGCCTGATCTCCAACGTATCTCCCTCTTGCTGTGAAGTTGGACATAAAGAACTAATAAATTGGTGAAACTGAGTTTAGCCATCTTGCACTGGAATCTTGTCAGTGCTACGGTCTATCTTTCTATGCTCATTGAGATCCATCTATTTTCCTTCGAAACTTTGTCTTGAATTCCTTTTGAAGGTGTGAGACCAATAGACGGACCACATTTACTGTTCCTGGATATATGCATTTAACTATTTTACAATTGTTTCATCATTTTATACTTTTTCCTCACAGAGACTAGTAGAATAAATGTTGGTTGTGTTGTGTTTTTCTTGAATATGCGGCATTCACACCATCTATTGTGTGTGTGACTGCACCCCTACAGGCCTTGAGCGGGACAAGTTCGACAACAAGACTGTGACTTTCGAGGAGCACATCAAGGAGGAACACAACATGTGGCACTACCTGTTCTTTATAGTGCTAGTAAAAGTGAAAGACTCTACTGAATACACTGGCCCCGAAAGCTATGTGGCTGAAATGATAAAGGTATATAAAAAGTAGTTATATGACGCTACCCTGCTTTTTTCTTCGTCTGGGTTCAATTTAGTTTTAGATTTTATTTTCAAAGCTACAATGTGTATTTTGTGTGGGTGCCTTTTCTGCTTTTGTAGATTATAATCTGGTGCACCAATAATAAATGAGGGAGAAGAATACAGGGCTTTTTCCTCTTTATGACGATTGTCGTACAGCTACGATTATTTTGTGTGCTTTGCTACTGAGTAAACAAGCACGGGTCGGTTACACTCCCCGTTGGGAAATTAAGTGTTCCTATTCTTTAATCTGAAAATGCCAGTTGTAACTACTTAATGATACTAACAGATTTGGGTACACGAACAGGAGATAAGTTGAACAAGACGGTACATGTGGTCTGACCATAAAACTGTCTCATTATTCACCCTTCATGATTACTCCTTCAGCAATAGAACCACGCAAGCCGCTTTCTTTGTAGACGAGTGTCATTTGGAGTTTGATCTTATGTTCTCAATTGACAAATAGAGGCAGCTTCCTTTTAGAATTACCAATACATTTTTACAACATAACTCTTGCTTTATCAACTCTTTAGAAATGTTTGTCAATTCCTCTGAATCAAAGTGTGTCATATGCTAACCACAGGAGCACAACCTGGACTGGTTCCCACGAATGCGTGCCATGTCACTGGTGAGTAGTGATGCAGAGGGGGAGCAAAACGAAATCAGGAACCTGCAGGAGAAACTGGAGTCAACAATGAGGCTGGTGTGTAACCTGTCTGGACAGCTGACTGAGCTGAAGGAGCAGGTATACCATGAGACAGTAAATCATGTATTCTGAGTTGTTCTTTTGCGTCCAGTTTAACGTGACTTTCTGAGGCAAATTTTTATTGTTCAGATTTTTTTTTTACTACCTGCACTAACGACCACCACGTTATTTTTTCTTATTTGAACTGTGTTGGGATATGATGTATCGATACCGATACAGCTTTTGTGCAGCGACTTGCTATCGGAAAGGCTTTCCGAAAGGATTTTGACTATCTCCTTGCAAGGGAATGAAATCTAATTCTTTCCATTCGGAAAAGGGTGTTTACATGCAACATTTTCTTTCCGATTAGAGGTCTTTTCCGAATCTAATCGGAATTAGGCTGTCCATCTAAACCCACCTATAGAGACATGGAAACATTCCACTATATTCACGCCTATAATTTAGAGTAACCAATTCACCTATACTGCATGTTTCTGGACTATGGGAGGAATCCGGAGTACCTAGGGAAAACCCATGCAAACACAAGGGGAACATCCGTACAGAGAGGCTGGGCTAAAGTGGATTTAAACCCAAAATCTTCTTGGTGTGGTCACTCGGCTGCTCACTGCACCACTGTGCTGCCTCCCTCAGTCCACAGTGCCTTTCATCCACAGTTGCCAACTCTTTTATGAACCCAGGTGTGATAAAAGAAATGAATCTGATGGAAACTGTTCTTTCTCTTTCTCCATGCAGATGACGGAGCAGAGAAAACAGAAGCAAAGAATCGGCCTTCTTGGTCATCCGCCTCACATGAACATCAATGCCCAGCAGCCTGCCTGAGGGCTTCCAGGGGACTTTTTCACTAATGCTTGTACTCTCCTGACCATGAAAGAATGCAAAAATGTGTCTAGTATTTGAGTCTGGTTGTGTAGTTCAACAGAAGCTCCTTCAAAAAGTATTTTAACAGTATATGTGCCTCTGAGTGTCTGAGAGTGTTACTCTGGTGTGTGGATGTGTTGGTGGAATGTGCATCGACGGTCTGAGGACCTTTAAAGCCAGTCCTGTAGGTTTAGCAAATAATAACTTGGGACTTCAACTTTACAACCCTCAACGCCTTCTGCATCACACCACACAAACATCATGCC
The DNA here is from genome assembly GCA_037951165.1 of Lophius americanus. Lineage (NCBI taxonomy): Eukaryota > Metazoa > Chordata > Actinopteri > Lophiiformes > Lophiidae > Lophius > Lophius americanus. Next base: position 3,260,420 of record JBBDHG010000140.1, on the reverse strand, counting down.
CAAGGTCAGTCATTTTCCTGAAGGACGATTCCTCTCGGCTGACCTTGTAGTGAGGTTTTAGTCGTTATTGTAACGCCATTAAACTCGGGTCAATTTGAAGATTTGTTTGAACACATTATGTAATATTTTGCTTTGGTGGCAGCAATAGGATATCTTAAGGATATACGATGTATAAATAAGAATTAAGTATTTGGAAACATGTATTTGCTTTTCATATTTGAAATGATTTTAGTTTTTATTTCAAATATGGAAACAAGAAACACCCTTAAACAATCATGAAAACATCATCACTCCTCATCAACCTTGTAGGCAAGCATTCTTTATCACTTTGATTAATGTTTCGCCACTCAATTAAAAAAGACGAAGAAATAATAAAGAAATAATCTGAATATTTTATATAGATATTATTCTGAAAAACAAAACATATAAACCTACAAGGGAAAAAAAGTAAAAGCGGGACTTTTTCCCTTTGGAGTTGTTTTAAATAACATTGATCACATTGTAGAACCAAACTATTGGGAGATCTTTTTAACTAGATAGGCTACATATCTTTATCTGCACCTAAATATTTAATCTTTTTTTTCAATCCTAAGCACTGATATTTTCTGTTACACTTAAATTATTTTTACACTCTGGTGTGTCACTTGGTAAAATATCCACACAGGAATGAATGATTGTGAGGAAAAAAAAGACAAATAGAAATTATTTGGAGTGCTGGCTGACCAAACTGAACTTTTATACTAAATATATTTTTTTCGTCTGAAATTGTGCATTCCATCCTGGGAATCTATTTAAATAAACAAGTGTGGAAACTGATCTGTTGGTGAGTTTGCGACTATCTGAATCAGTATAGAAGTCGAGAAAAAGACTGAGGGACTGAAGGTCATGAGGATGGTGACATTTTCGCTGAAGTGTATCTTATTATCTGTGTTAATGCTCTTTTGTTGAGATCTAGAGGGGTGCCATTCCGCTGAAACTTTTCGATCAGATGAATGATCGCCCCACAGAGAAGTAAATTTGGGAATTTTGTGGAACAGCAGTTGGACTTTGAAATCTTGTCTGTGGTTGTCATAAATCAGGAAGTGCACTCATTTTGTTTGCATGTTGAGCCCATACATGGGTGGTTTTAATTATTTGTAATGTTATGTTTTCACCACATAAGGTAGCAATATTTAGATTTTATAAATTGTGAAATTTTGTATTATTTTGAAACGCTAACTATATAATAAATCTAATTAAGTTTAAAGAAACATTTACCCAAATCTCAAGCTTGCAACCAATATTTTATCAGCATACATTTTAGTAGACTACATTTATATTTCAGAATCTTCCATGATAATGTTAAGATGTCTACACGTGAACCCAAATGTAAGGTACCATTGCCAAGATTTAAAAAAATAATTTGTGTTAAATTGTTTAACATTTCCTAGATTTTCTTAAAGGGGCTTTCCATTGTTATTTAATTACAGTGGAATCAATGCTTCTTGTGATCATCCTGTAATTACTGACTCCTGGCAGTACGTACCTTTTCTATTAAATTCATTACACACAAGGAATTTTAACTTCGGTTAAACTAGATGACATGGTCATAGAATGTGACTCTTTAAAGGTTTCAATTAGAATAAAGACCATCACTTGTTACTACAGAGGATACTGTTCTCTGCCCATGGAAATCCATTTATTTAGGAATCCTGTAAAAGTACTTCCTGTAAATAATTTCTTTATTTATTGGGGTCATATTAATCCAAAACAACATTTATCGCTATTGTATTTTTGTTTAAATCTTCCAAAAGAATATCAAGATTTGAATCAAGATTTGAATCTTGATTGAGGATGTAGCCTGCCGTTTCAGCAACTCGTTCATCTTGGGTGCAAACCTGTAGCTTTATTTGTGCTTGCACCGCTGTTAATTGCCTGTGAGCTCTGTCAAATGAAAAAGTTCTCTATCTAGATATAGAATATTACTTGGATCCAAAACATACCAACATACCAACATATCTTGTAATTGCCATTAATTGCTGGGATGGGTGGCAGGAGTCTGGCTACATTGGGACAAGTCACCCCAAATGCCAAAAAAACAGGGATATTTTTAAATAAAATCCATTTGTAATTTTTTGAGTTATCCTGCTCTAAAATAAAAGCAAAGAATTCAGCATCACCACCAAAACTTCCCCTCCACAGCAAAGGGTTAATAACAGAATCCAAAATCTAATGTGATTTCCAGGCAAAAATTCTTGGCAGATGTGGCCAAGTAAAAACTAAGGACAAAGCAGGAGGAATTAACATAAACTAGATATTTTCTCCTATCACATCATAACTCTTACTGTGTTCTTGCTTCATTGCAAAGATCCTAATCCACATTGACATAAATTACTACAGGAACAAATCATATATTTTAACAGGATATAAGTGAAACCAATTATGGTCACACTGAACACCACAAGCTTGCTTGCATGTGACATTTTCATACAGACATCTTCATACTGTATTTATATATATATATATATATATATATATATATGTATATATATATATATATATAAATAGTAGTATAATGAAACGACTTCAACAAAGTCGTTTGATTATATATATATATATATTTATATATATATATATATATATATATATATATATATAAATATATATATATATATATATATATATATATATATATATATATATATATAAATATATATATATATATATATATATATATATATATATATATATAAATATATATATATATATATATATATAAATAATAGTATAAACAAACGACTTCAACAAAGTCCTTTGATTATATATATATATATATATATATATATATATATATATATATATATATATATATATATATAGTAGTATAAACAAACGACTTCAACAAAGTCCTTTTATTATATATATATATATATATTTATATATATATATTTACTTTAATTTTTGGGGGGGTTGGGTTGGGGGGTTTTTGTGAGCCCTTAGTCTAATAATACTGTACTGTATTGGAGATTTTTTTTGAAGTAAGTAGGAATGTTGTAGAAATCATGCAACTGAAGGGAGCAGTGGTGTGATGGGCAGCTGCTTGTACTCGTTATGTCCTGAGCACACAGCAGGCTCTCGGGCCATGAGAGGATCAACGTGACAGCCTGTACCTTATGACAACAAACACTGACGCCACGTACAGGTGCACGAGGGGTTTCCCGCCGTGACAGCACTATTAACTCTGGATCTCACCTGTTCACTGCATACGTGTAGATTATGTACATTATGTACATTATGTACGTGTAGATTATGTACATTATGGAGGTGGTACATCAATGTTGTTGTTAGAGCTTACACTTGATGAATATTCTGTGGTATTTCTGCTGCATAATAATCCTACAGGATATCTTTCCCATGGCTTTTAGTCTAGTCTAGTCTATTTTTAAGGTTTATTTTATTCGCCACAGGTACCACTTCCTGCCCCACGCCTGATACTCTGCTTTTCTGCCAGCACGTTTCTTCATTCGTGGCGAGCTTAGGCTTGTTTCCATACACTTCAGCATGGTGGTACACGGGATCTGACACGCGCCACCCCTCGTGGTGACGTCAGCCCCCATTCGCCCACTGAGGCTTCTTATCGAAGAAAAGTGGGCGGTCCGTCCGCGGATGATACAGCGCCGTTTAACACGTGAGCCTCATGTGACAGAGGTGGGTCAGACTGAGTGGAGAGTCATACGCTTTATTTAAGTCGTTGCTCAGTCCTCCCCCACTTTCCGAACGCGCAACCAGGAGGGTCGCCTTACATCCACGGCGAGAAGACCCGAAAATACAAAAACGACGAAACATAAATTGTCGAAATTAGAACGATTGACAGGAAACACGTGGAATTTAATACTTCTCAAACATTTTTAAAGTGCATATCAGTAAGAGCTGCGTTTTTTGACCGTGCTCAAATAAATGCGTGTTTACTTGTGAGTATAGTGGGACAGAACCAGGAATCCAGTTGTGTTATTGGAGTGAAAAGAATGGAGCGAATTCCGAGCACCGCTCTGTCCAAACACCAGGCTGATATATCAGACATGCAGGGGTAAGTTGTACTCGGGACAAAAAGCTTTAACTAATCCTTACAAAAGACTGATATATTTATGTACCTAATCCTCCGGTGTTTTGTATTTCACCAGACTACACTCTCATACTCGCTGTGATTTTGTTTCTTTAGGATGGATTTCCCCATGTATGTTTATAAACCCAGGAGAGGTTTGAAGAGAGGAGAGGAAAGCAAGGTGAGTTATTGTTATGTCATCTGTATAAGTGTTATGCCATACTTAGAAATGTTTGTGGACTGTGAAAAGAGTGAGAATTAGTGGTCTCAGACAGTTAATCTCATTTTGCAACGATAGAAGTTCTCATCAGCCCTGACTGCCTCTGATCCAGAGCTGTGCCTTCAACTAAGCCGTCGCTGCTGTTTATCCATGCAGGAAACCTACAAGCTGCCTCACAGACTCATCGAGAAGAAAAGGCGTGACCGGATAAACGAGTGCATCGCTCAACTGAAAGATCTTTTACCAGAGCACCTGAAACTCACGGTGAGTTCATGCTGTGGCTGGGAGGGATAATGGCATTTACTGTTTTCACCAACGTGCACCATCGAGCGGCAGGCCAGTAGTATTACATCCTCTGTGCTGAGTGCGTCAGCAGTCAGTGGATGGCCCCTCTTTCTACAGAGGATGGGCCTCTTATAGTGCGATTGTTTAAACTAGGGGTTTAATCTGTAATAAACCAGTTCAATAAATGCACCATACAAATGTAATTTAATACTGAAAATAATTAAATTAATTTAACCCAATTGAATACTCTGCATTACTTTAATTATTTTGTTCCGCCATTGCTATAGTGCAGTTACGATGGCACAGCCAAGATCAATAGCATCAAAGATTTGTCTTTAGGTGTTATGTAACAGCTGAGGAAGTGCTGACTGTGTGCCTTTCCTACAGACTCTGGGCCATCTGGAGAAGGCTGTGGTTTTAGAGTTAACGCTCAAGCATGTGAAAGCCCTCACCTCTCTCCTGGAGCAGCAACAGCAGAAGATCCTTGCTCTACAGAATGGCATGCAAATCGGTGAGATGAAGACCACAAACGCATACGCACGCGCACACACATAATTAAAGTGGCACACGGTGTCCCTGACTGCAACTTACCAGGCTGAATACACAATATCAGGATGATACATAGCTACAGGCAAATGGGAGGACTTATTTTGTGGATATATCTTGTGGAATGATACTTGACTTCAGAATTGTTGCATTCATGTTAAATTGCAGAATTCCTGAGCGTGTGATTTTTGATGTGATTACAGAGCAGCCATCTGTCAGCCAGGAGAAGTCAGAGGAGATGTTTCGCTCTGGCTTTCATATGTGTGCCAAGGAGATTCTTCAGTATCTAGCCAATCATGAGACTGATAGAGACTTCACGCCGTCCCATGTTATCAAACACCTTCACAAATTAGCTGCAGAAGTGCTACAAAGTCCTGTCAGACCCCGCAGCCCTCGAGATGAGGAGATCAATACCTACCACCAGCAGCAACTTCACAAGGAGACACCTAGCAGCCTCCCCCCTAAACCCAGCGAAGGCTATGGAAGGAATTGTGTGCCCGTCATCCAGCGGGCATACGCTCCAACTAGCAGTGAGCAAAGCGGCAGTGACACGGATACAGACAGTGGCTATGGAGGGGAGCTGGAGAAGACGGAATCTGGGGCATCACAGGGCTGTCAAGATTACTATGGTCAAGAGAACCACCTGAAGCGGGTGCTTGGTGAGAGGCAGAGTTCAAGCATCAAGCAGGAGGATGAGGACGAGTCACGCCTGAAACGACCCCGTGTTGAGTCATCTGAGGATGAACAGCTCTCAGGTGGAGAATCATCATCATCCTCCAGTAGTTATGGTAGTTACATGAGCGTATCCCCCAACCACGCACCTCAACCACATCCCCTGTGCATGCCTTTCTACCTCATTCCACCCTCTGCTGCAGCCTACCTGCCAATGCTGGAGAAGTGCTGGTACCCTGGGGCCGTGCCTATGCTCTACCCTGGCATGGGAAGCACCTCACCCACCATGCACTGTGAAAGACCACCTAGGCTAGCGGTGTCTCCAAGGGGAGGCTCTCCAGCCCCAGTCATCTCTCAATCCCCAATGGACTCTCCTGCCCTCCTCCAGGCACTAAAGCAGGTACCACCCCTCAACCTGGAAACCAAAGACTGAGGAGGTTGGGCTAGGGTGCTCATTCTGAGTACTGTCTAAGCAGAATGAGAACATGACTCAGCTTTTCCACAGTCCATCCTCATTACTGTTCAATTTTCTGCTGCCTGGGAGAACGTTTAGAAACGATCAAGAAGATGCAGGTTCTCAAGAAATATACATACACACTTGGACAATACAAAGCTCTGGTTGAATGTTTGACGCTCAGTGATTTTACTGCAAATGTAATGCAAATATATCATATAAAACAGACGTTTCTCAAACACACACTTAAACATGGATAAACACAAACACATGGTTGAATGTAAAGAAAGACATGTTTTGGATGCTGCTGTTAAAGTATAAATGCTGTTGACACTGATGCATCTCACCTGTAGCGCTAGTCATAGAAACACACCATCTTTGTGATTGACAAAAGTCCTGCTTCAACTATTAGAGAATATTTCACCCTATGTCTTGTACATCAAGACTTTATCCATTAACACACCCTTGGAACCGGAGGCTTTGATAATTGGCACCACAATACAAGGGTTTCCTCAAGTGTGCACAGACATGGGTAAAGGTACTCCTGATACATGGATGAAAGAATGGGCCAACACATGACCACGCTGATAATGAAAAGACAGTCTTGCTTTTGGTAACAGACAGCTTCAATGGATTATTGTCTATAGACTGTGTACATTTCTATTTTTGATACCTGTTCGGGCTCTGTCCATCCAAAGAAATTCATTGTGGGAAAATGTGGACAACTGTATGTCCTGTACTCAGAAACTCTGTACATACTGTAGCACTGTGCTGGACCTGGTCTGCATACTCAACATCTGTTTCTGCTTGAGTCAAACCTGGTGTTTGTCCTTGCTGTTGCCTTGTGAAAAAGCTGATAAATCTCAGATGTTTTTTGTTTTTTTCTGTACTACATATGAATCCTGGAGTCAAAGGAGTGAGTCGGAGATAAGTGAATGTACAAGTTTTACCAGAAGAATAGTTTTATATAGAAAGAGGTACTTGAGATTTTATATTTTGGGACCTACATGAAAGATGTTTGATGTACATATTTTTGTCTATAAATGTTGTTATACATTATATAAGTGTATTAATAAAGTATTTTTTCCCGTGGAACATGGCTTTGACTGAATGTGAAAAGGGAACAGAGTGTATAGCGATGAAATTCAATCTGTTCCGTTTTAATTCTTTCACAGCTCTGCAACACTCACACAGGGAACAATTATGTAATTGCAGATCCGTAACCAGGTTCTCCTGCTGGTTGACTGTCTGGGAACACTCATACAACAAGAAGAATACACATGAGCATAAAGAGTTACAGTTAATCTCTTGAGGCAATAATCAGGATCCATCTGCACCTAAACTTCAGATTTGATGGGGAGGCAGGTTGGCTCTATGACTCAGAATAAAGCACTCTTTGCGGGCACATTTATTACAACAAATTCTTCTTAGCCTATGATCTGTTTGGATCGTGCAATCACAGTTGTTAGCTATGACATAACAATTTCAAAATTTAATTCAAGATATTTGCTGTTTTACTCCGGTATGGCCTACCCAAGATCAGCGCAGCAAAAAAAATTGTCAGTTACTCTTTATGTTAATATGCATTAACTAATTTCCATCTGTTTGTTGGGGGGGACTTACACATTTAATAACTCTTGTGAGATTCAAATAGCAATCTGATCATAGGTGTCTCTCACCAGTTAAATGATTCTCTATTATTATATACTATTATTATATTACTATTATATATATTCTATTATATCATTGACTAATATACTTATTAATCAATAACGCTTTTAACATTCATCTCCATAGCTATATGCCATGCATATTTTCTCTATGGTTTCTGTCAGTCTTCCCTTTCTAATGGCACCAGAACATATTTTCCGTTTGATCAATATTTTCGTCTTATGACCTAAATTTAAACTGTCAACAAACCCAATTCATTCGACAAATTAAAAATTGATCAATGTCTTGAAGTTATTCAGGCAAGCTGAATCAGTAAATGGTTCATCATTTAAGGCACACTTTAGCTCTTTCCCGGCAATCTTTCGTATTTATAAGATCAAAAACTAGTTCTACCTTTGTCTACAAAGAGGGTGAAAGACCTTGCTTTTCAGGTGTTACTGAGGATGTTCCAACTTCTGCTATTTTCTTCATATTTAATCCCCTCTCCTATAAAGGCTTTGACAGGAGTTTGCATTAATATCATTGAGCTTTTAACTCCACCTGCTGGGAATTTAGATTGCATACAACTTATTGTGAAAAAACACAAGAAAAAAACAAAACAAGTGATTTTAAAATATCATATTTTTGAAATGATTACATTGTTTATTCATTAATGAATTAACTCACGCACAGTATTTGGTGTTAACCCTACATTTATATCAAAATCCTAAAAAAAGATCACTAAAAAAAATGAGCGTATCCTCCAGCCATCCATCTCCACCACATCCCCCCCTGTGCATGCCTTCCTACCTCATTCCCCCCTCTGCAGCAACATTTGACTCCTGATGAATGTCATTGGAAATTTTGACTGAAGCCATTAACAAATGTCCATTAGACATTTGAATGTTTAACCTGTACTACCTATTTAGCACTTCATTAATTTGCTTTTCCTCTTCGTCTCCACTAGTGTTTATGTTCCTCTGGGCTCTTTCCTTTGTCTCTGACCGTTCTTTGCCTTCGTGAGCAAAGGTGTAACATATGTCTATGGATGCAGGAATGAGAGGACATGTTTGGATTAGGAACGGCTGCGGTTTCACCCACAATATTTCGTCGCAAGCTGAAAACCTCCAAGGTCGGAAGTGGACCTTGGAGTGATTGAAATATGCGATTAGTAGAAGTCCTGTGTCGGTTCTCCAAAGCTGTCGGAGGATTGTAGGGTCCGGAAATTTGTGATAGGTAGCCTGGCCTCGGTTTACCTGTATAACCTGACATGCTGTATTGGGGGCTGAGAGACAAAGAAAGACTCCATGGCAAGAGAGTTGCCGCATTGGCACCAAGACCCAAACATTGTGCTTTCCTCTTAGGTTTGGTTTGTACCGGCAGCGGATGTTCAGAAGCCGGCCTGCAACGTGAGGACTTACAAAAATGAGATCTATTCTGAACTTCTCTTCTCCCCTCGCATTCACTCCTGGGAGATATAGACGTCAGCTGCCTCTTCTTCTCTTTGCTTGAGGAACGAAGAGCACAGACTGCAGAAGATGTCTGACCTGGAGGTTTATGTCTTGTGTGAACCTCTTCAGTGGTTGACTGGTCAGAAGGAGAATGAATGGTGATATTTTGATTGTTACTAACGTATCTTCTTTTTGGAGATCTGGACTGCCGTAAGGACGCTCCTTCCACCAGCAGGCTCACTCCCATGTACAGTGGAACATCTACTGTATCCTGGGAGGGCAAGTAAACAAAACACAAATAAATATATTTTCTGTCCTAACTATGATTAGGGGGACATATTGCCTTTACGAAGATGAGTGAAGATATTTCAACCTGTTTGTAGATTAGCTGGAATCCTCCTGTGTAAGCATGAGGATCAGTGCGTCTGTCCAACACAATCCTCAGGATGTCGAGCTGCACAGCAGGACAGAGGCGAGCAGTCACAGCAGTGGAGCGGGCTAAGGTAGGGCTTGCATTGATCTCCAGAAGCCAAGGCCTCAGATCTCTGCCCAGCATAAAATCGGCTCCGTAAAGTTCAAAACTTGCCTTACGGGCCTCAACCAGATCCTGGGCTGTCTGCAGGGCATGGACCACTGCTTGCTGCATGCCTGGGACCACTACTGATTCCCACTCTGCCCCATGGCCCTGTTTCTGCAAAAAGGCCTGAAACTGTGTACAGGACCACATATTGTCCTTAGGCACAGCCGGATGGCGATCACTATCCGGCTGGAAGTGCTTTTGGATGGAGTTATTGCACAGGTGGATTGAGCTGAAGAATAAAACGTTGGTGGAAGTAAGGACACAAAAGTAAAGGTAAACATGTTCTGTATAGTTAGTTGTACATGCCCAATTATTATCCTTCCCAAAGCATTTTAGAATAAAGATCATACTTTACAAAAAAATGTTTTCTCTGACCCGCTATCTTACCTGTCCAGATTTTTTGTTGTGTAGGGCTTGTTGGAGAACCGCAGGTAGCACTCTCTGTAGAACCAGATGGTCAAGGGGTTCCAGTCAGTTACGAGGAACCACTGACGGAGGTCAAATTTGGTTCCATGGACCAACAGAGGACGTTCCAGGTATTTCTGAACCACCCATTTACTCTCCTTAGCCAGAGCTCTGTCATGGTCCACCATTGCCAAGATCTCATCCAGGCGATCCAGACACACAATACCTGGGTGGTGACGTGAAACGTGAACGGGAAAAAATAAAGAGCATGAAACTGCTTCTTGGTGTTTCTGTTCGCTCTTCTAACAAAATAGCAGAGTAACATTATTTCATCATACTATAACTATGGTAAGGTATACAGCTCACACCTCATGTTGCGACCATTCTAATTCCATCACATAACAACACGTTTGTTTTATTGAGTATTTCATTGGCAACATCTTGAACGAGAATAAAAAAATAAAACAAGATTATTATGGAAAATTGTCCTCATTTCAAATAAAAGTCTCACCTCGTCCTCTTGACTTGGCACCTGGTTTAATGATCCAGATGTTATTTAGTCCGTCTGTATACAGCTGAGGGCAAACTTCCTGCATTCTCAGTAACATGGCCTTGCAGCGCTCCACCGACAAACTGTTGCCTCTGATCGTTGCACCTTCACTGTACACATATTTAAGACTCAGACTAAACTTATGAATCCGCTGTCTCAATTATGTTTGTACTAATCATTCAAGAAATAAATTCATGTACATATAATAAAGGGAAAAAAAAGAACAATTATAATGTACTTTTGTTGTCTTTACGAACAATATCTGGGTCAAGCGCCCAGACTATGGAGTATACTATAAAGTAATAGTAACTATATATCCAAAGTGAACAATGAACCAATGAGGTTGTATTTTCACCGGCATCAGTGGGGGATTGGGGGGTTGGGCATATTGAACAGTAGAGTCCATTATGTTTTAGAGTGGATCAGATAAGTGGGCAGATTCAGGATCTTTTTTGTCAATCGGACATAAATTGATTTGATGGACTACCATGAATCTCATATGAAGTGTGGGGATGTATGGATCCCTTTATTTATTTATTTATTTAAATCTCTTTTTACATTGTAAACAAGGATTTTTAGGATTTTTGTCATCTATGCTTCAACAGATTTTTGTGAAACTTTGTGGAAAAGTGAAGCATTAATCATTTTGTTGCTTGGCTTATATTTCAATTAAGACCCTAATACAAAGTAATGATATAAATAGCTTTATAAGGTTGAATTAATAATTGAATTTGATTTAGAGATAATTTGATAAAAAGGGACTGTTAGTTCTTGCTGGAGCTGTGCTGACTTGACTGCCCTTGTAGTAGCATTTGCTAATTACATAAAAAATAATAGTGAATAATAAGTGAATAATTTTTTCTTGCAAAATTCAGCAAGCTGTTTCACTTTTGTGAGGCGTAATAATCAAAAGCCAATTTGAGTTCTCAGTCTTTACAGTACATGTCGATTCTCAACGACCTGGTAATATCTGGACCTAGTGCAGTCCAAATTTAAACTATAGTTCAAATGACATGTAAGATAACCAGCTCGTTTGCTAAAAGGTTCTTCGTAACTACAGTAGTGTTGAACTGGAATATGTTGTAATTTCAGTGATTATTTCCTACTTTATAATAAACCCAACCTAACTAACTGCATCTTAAAGTTTTTAGTGGGAACAATTAGATTAATTTATCTTTTTAGATTAACTAGATACATTTGACTAGCTGACCTGGACCTTCAGTACTGCAAAAATATTTAGTGTGACCTTGGGAGGACTGTTACAGAAAAGCCAGGAATTTCCCTGAGAACATACGTACTGCACAATTATGTAGTAGCCCTGAAGAAATTCTGCCCACTGCTGTTCTTCCACTGAAGGGGATTCTTCTACAGCTACATCGATGTCACCGTGCTCTGAAGTACTGAGATACTGTTGGCACACTCGTAAAGCCATATCAATGATTCCTGGACCAACAGATCCACGTCCTGCATCAGCCATCACTGTAAAGGGAACAAAAGAAGTTTGGAAAGTAAAGATTAACATAAGACTGGTGGCTCTTCGCATTAATTCTTATAGCCTCTGTTATCTACTGAGTCATGGGTAAGGAAAGAGATTCGGGATGCCTTAGTGCAGCTTAGACCATCTTGAAATGGTCTCCATAACTCAGGATACCTGGATATATTATTTATACATCTCATCACCTTACTTCATTTCACTACACCAATCTAAGTACTTGTACAACCAAGGGCGAGGCGTCACAAAAAGCAAGGCAATCAGCAGTAACAATTATTTTAAGTTTGTAAACCCAAAAGCCTTAGAATTTCAACACTTAAATATTTAAACTAACCAGTACATGTACTATTTGAATTCAACATCTTAAGCAATTGATATGAAAATCATAAATACAAACTGATGAGTTTTAAGAACCAAAAGAAAAAAGATGCTTGTGGCACTCAACATTTTTAAATTTAGAAGACACTTTAGACATTTTATTTCTAAACTTATATTGATTGATTTATTTGAGCTTTCGTTTGTTTTAGTTTCTCGAAAATATTGACTTTTGAACGTTGTTTAAATTATAATTTTAAATACAAGTTACCTAATTATTAGGCAATCAACCTTTTTATGTAAGCTGAAATTCTAAACACATTTTTAGGTTTCCTCCTTGTAATTAACCTTTAATTTCCTGTTCAACTGTTTGGTTGAGCACATTTGGAGTGACCATTTCTTTTTGAAAAAGGTGTGCCACTTATCAGAACCTGTTTATAATATGACCCAGTGGCAGAATGTGTATACTAAACAGTAAGGGGCCAAGGATGGAGCCCTATGGGGCACTACATGTCAATGAGGCCACCAAGAAGGAAGCATTGACCATGGCAATTGAGACAGCCGTGTTCGATAAGTAACATAGGACTAACTAAGAAGAATAATGTAACTTGATACAGCCAAAAAAGTCTTATACTTTTCTGAAAACAAGCTTTAGCAAACGGTTGAGCTTATCTAATTAAAACTGACTATTTTCCATCAATTAAAAAATTTCCTCATGAAATAATTTCATACGTCTGATTCTTTTAGTGTTTAAAAAATGCCTGACCAAATGATTTGCCACTTTATGCTAAATTTAGAGTAACAAAGAAATAAAATTTATTAAATGTCTAAAAGAAATAAAATATACATAAAAATAATTTTTTGATATTTTCTTTCATGGTGAGGACATTAAAGAGTTCTTGAGTTGGAGCATTTGGGCTTGTACTCTGTATCATGACTAGGTCACAACTGTCAAAGTTGCATTCTAAAACATTTATATAAATACTACCATCAGAGGTGGAGTTTTTGGCTTTTTGTTCCTTGCCATTTGTTCCGTTTCTTGTCCATCTACTTGTCTCCACCACATGCTGAAGCAGGCTGGTGCAGGCTGTCTTCCTAAAATCCTCTTCATTGTCACAGGAGGAAAAGAGAACATAAACACAGACTTTTAAGTGGGTGTGACTGGTCAACTTACAACTCTGGCTTATATCTCCTATCAAGATACTTTAGACAGATCTTTGTGTTTATAGAGCCACACAGCAGACCTATGAACGCTTGTCTTTCCTCTTCTACCCCAAGTCTGTAGCATCTTGGAAAGAAGGTGTCAGGATCTGCTTTATCAAACCACTGGAGGTTACGCAGATTCACACATAGCCCCACCTGAAAGAAACAAATACATGGAAAGGAGTTGAGAGAACTGGTTCATGTGTAAGCCAAGGTGAGCAACCTGCCTTTTGCCATTCAGTCTTCAAATACTGCTCAGGGATGAGACCTTGGTAGTAAATGTTCCAGCTTTGGTGTAATGATTAGTGATTTGGTCATGCCGTAAGGAGCGACAGTCTATGTCATCCTGACGTGTTGTCCAGTAGAAATGTGTTGTTTCATTACGAACCAGGCGAGACTAGAAAAGCGGAAAAACTTAATTTAGCCAGCTGACTTAGCTAGAATAAGGGAATAATACTAGCACACTGATATTTCTTTCAGGATGTGCAACATGTCATTCTCATGTTGGTTTATCTTTATCTTACCATCAGGTTATACATGCAAGGAAGGTTCTCCTCTTTCCAACCATCATCCAATCCTTCTGTAAAGATATAAATAAAAAGGCAGAGTGTGCATGACATGCATGCTTAAATGTGCAGAAGTGTGTGTTAATATAAACATTATGAACATATGCATATGTAAACTGATGCTAAAGTAAGATTTATACTAACTTAAACTGAATTTTTGACCTTAAATAACGTAATAAACCAACAGAGAAAATATGAATAGTAAGAAAAAAAGATAAGATGGTTTGAATTGTAATTTTGATGCTTTATTCAGGATCTTATGGCACACAATATTTTTTATTTATTGGTATAAACATAAATCATTTCTTCACAGGAGTTTTTTCCCCCACATGAGCAGTGAGTTTTCTGTGTTATTGGCATGAGCACTATGGGTCTCAGAATTAATGTCACAATTTAATAATTGTGAATTTGTCCTCTTAAGGTCCATTGTCTCAACAGAGCTTACATTACAATTTTCTCACCATCTTCCACCTCATCACCATGGCAATGAGGTCCTCTCCGGGCAGGAAGAGGCAAAAGACGCTCCACCCACCCTCTGGCCCATAAGGCAGCACGGATCACAGGATAGGGTCCGTGCACTGAGAATACTTTCCTCAGCTTGCAATGAGTAGAGGAGAGATAAGAAGATTAAAACACTTCCCAACAAGATAATGGAGGAAGTGTTAGAGTGAGCTAAGGCTCCACCTTCACTGCTTCCTTAACCAGTGCTTTTGCTGTTTTCAGTCTGTCTGTTTCGATCGTGGGCAGGCTCGGCACACTGGGATGTACCCTCTCCTCTGCTTGGGCCACTGTGGATTGTAATACAAACACAAAAAACGTAATCAGATTTCAGCTTTAAGTACCTGTCATCACACATTTGTGTGTGCTCTAAGCTCATGTGCATGCAGATGTCTTTTCACTTACATGGCATTTTTGCATGTTAGTTGTAGTTCCCTTTTCAGCGGATCAGCACTCAATGATAGCCTCACTGGTAGCAAAGGAGTTATAAAGCATTCATTTTCAACATCATATTGATATTCATCTATACATGGATAGATATACATAGATATACATAGACATACATATATACATACATACATACATAGATAGAATGTTTTATACATAATTTTCGTTTAATTTTGGCACAAATGTAATTACTTGCTATTTACCCTTTAAAGTTCTGCTCAGCTGTCTGGTTGAGCACTTTTTTAGTGTTGATTTCTAATTGAAAAGTTTGTGCCACTTGACCAAACATGTTTATAATATGACCACTGGCAGTATGTATATTCTTAAGAAGAGTAAGGGGTCATGGATGGAGCCCTGGGGGACACCACATGTCAAGGGAACACCAAGGAGGATGCATTAACCGTGGGTGTTGAGAAAGCCCTATAAGATAAGGCAGATTTTGTCATATGAGGACCTACTGACCAGAATAATGTAATTTGATTAAAAAAACAAACATGCTTTACCAGAGGGTTGAGCTATTCGATTAAAATGGACTTTCTTCCATGAAATACAGAATGTCTTAATTGTATATGTCAAAATAATTTTTCCCAATTTTTTTGTGGGGGTGGGGCGTGATGACATTAAAGGGCTTAAATGATATATTTCATGTCAAGTAGTAATATAAAAATAAGAGACAATAACTGTCATAGCGTCAGAATAAAATACCCAAGTAAGGAAAAGTAAGACATTTTCCAACACACATGCGTGCATAATCATGTACTTACACACTACGCATACGAGAAAATAAAATGATCTGTAACTGGACACGCGAGCAAAGATTTTGCAACCAACCATCTCTCTAACCTCTGTTATTACCAATTTGTAAACTGTTCATATAGTAGATCTCAGACAAAGACTGGAGAAAGCTAATTATGATATACAAACCTAGCGGTCGCTACCTCCCATGCAGTCACTCTGTCACGCATGCTTCAACAGACTGTTTATGGTTGCCATAACAGCCGTACCTCTGGGAAACAAGACGCCATGAAAAAAACATCCTAACACCTTAAGCACGTGCCGAAGAAAACTGATCCCTTATCTGACGCTGTCCGTTTCGGTCACACCGTAGGGACATGCACACTGCCTGAACTCTTGGTGAGCTGAAGCAACGTGTTGAGAAGGATCAACTCCCTGAGCTAAATCCAGTCAATGTCTGACGAACTGGAAGGCGAGCACCCTCATCTAAATAGAAATAATGATTAAAAACTCTCTGTATCTTCAGGGGTATGTTTGTGTCGACGTCACTGACGTGCAGGTGAGTTTATTTGCCGTATGTGCATGGATTATGATTTTCTGCTTCATTTTCCCACAGTGTGGCGCCAAAGACCTCAGGATGCTCTCGTTCAGTGGCTCTCAAACCTTCTTCATCAATGTACCCAATTTCAATCATTTATTTGTTGCCAAGAACCCCGTGATTACCCCACAAACGTTTTAGGCATGTTTATTTTGAGAACTATGAAAATCAAACTTCTAAATTATGAAAAGAATTCTGACCTTTAACTTGACTTTAAAACTGAAAGCGTTTGTTTTTTGCTTTGACTAATTCTCAAATTTGAGCAAGAAATGACTAATTCTTACTCAAATCTCCATTTAGAAAAACACGGATTCATATGGATCTAATCATACTCCGTACATTTAAAATGGGAAAAAGTGATTTAATATGTTTTTATTTAATTTCAAAAATAAAATAATAATTGAACAATAGTAATAATAATAATAATAATAATAATAATAATAATAATAATAATAATAATGATAATAATAATACATTTAATTTATAAGTCACTTTACATTTGGATCAAATCTCAAAGTGCTACAAGGTAAAAGCAGTTAAAAGCATAAAATTTTTTTTTTAATTATAATTACGTAAAAATATGACGAAAAAGCAGGAATGTTAATTAAAAGTTATAGGCTTTGCTAAAAAGGAAGGTTTTAAGTCCTTTTTTAAAAGTCTCAGTCGTCTTTAGAGCCCTGAGGGTATTCCACAAGCCAGGGGCAGCAAAACAGAAGACCCGATCACCCATGGTGCTGAGCGTAGTCCGGGCAAGGAGGAGGCGGTATGAGTGGGTAGAACGGATGGATCGTGTTGATGTCAGTCAGGTGAGTAGTTCTTTTAGGTAGGGGGGTGCATTACCATGGATGCACAGGTGAGTGAGGAGAGAGATCTTATAATCAATTCTAATGGAGATGGGAAGTCAATGAAGGGAATGAAGAACGGGGGTGATGTGTCCGTGAGGACAAACGAGTGGACCAGCTTTTCAGCATCACATAAGGTGAGTGAAGAATGGAGTTTGGAAATATTTCTGAGATGGTGAAAGGAAATCTCGCAGATGTGTTTGCTGTGGGATTTAAAGGGAGTTGAGGGTCACATTTTACACCGAGGTTGATGAGTGATGAAGAGAGGGGAATGTCGTGACCTGGTTATGGAGGAAGACTGGGTCTGATGTGGGGTGCCAATTAAAATTG